>OX465283.1:85788761-85868408 GCA_949987705.1 Thereva unica | reverse complement strand
GATCTTCATTAGCAATAATAACTATGTCGCCTTCTTTTATAGGTCGATTAAAGCTATACCATTTCGACGCTCTAGTAATTTCTGGGAGGTATTCACTTATCCATCTTCTAAAAAATTTATTAGCGAATTGCTCCGATTTTTCCCAACACTTTCTTACAACTTTTCTCTCATCATTTATAGGTCCTAGTGGCTTTAATCCGTTTGAAGAACCAAGCAAAAAAACGAGTGTGCGTAGGACCACACTTTAGAAGTGTTAACTTCTATGGCTAGTCTAAATTGCCAAATCAATCTTAATACATATATTGATCGATAACGATCAATATATTTTATTTATGAATATTCTGTTAAAGTTTATTTAATTGTTACTTGTATGCACTCACTCCAAAATGTGTTGCAATGTTTTGGAAATTAAACTATTTGTCTTAAACTTATCACACAAAGATCGGACAATGGATGACTGGAACAATGTAGTGTTTAGTAAAAATAGTAGCTAATATATAGTAATAAATACATAGTACATAGTTCATAGGAAATATGTAGTACATAGTACACAGTACATATCGTCGGGTTGATGCAATAGTCACGAAACAGAAGTTTCTATTTTAAACATTGTGCAAATATGCAAAAAAGTCATATTATATTCAGCCAAAGTCACGGAACTAAATTATTATGGGAATCTACTGGATTCAATTTGATTTTATTCAGAACATTGTACATAATATCCGGTACATCGTATATAGTGCGTAGTAGATAATATATAATACATAGTAAATAATTTAACATACCAGTAGGGAATGGAAGTACTGGAAAAAGTACTTCGAGAAGTACTTCTGCAGAAGCAGTTCGAAAAATATTCGTGCAATATTCGAAAAATATTCGATTATATCAAATAAAAGTAAAAACCATTTTTTGTTAATAACAAAAAAACAGAGGGTGCCACGAAAAAACGAAAAAAACCATTAAAATCAGAAAAAATCGGAGCTCAAAAAAGTGCAAACGAATAAGAATGGATTTTTTAAAGTCAAGATTTGTAGAACGGTGTAATACAAAGTTATTATATTGTAAATTTTAGTAATGTAATTTAGTTGGGGTAGGTGTGAAAGGGTGGGGTAGCTTGAAGTAAAGGTAAGCGATTTATATTTATATCATAAACATAAATTCAAATTATATGTTTATACATTAAAGATAAAAAACTTAATGGCTGAGATAACTGAGATGATTAACAAAGAAAACGACCAGCTACAAAGTTTTTCAACACGCTTTTTGCGCGAAATCAAACTCTTGGTCACCAAACCCATTCTCCTCTGCATTACTTATAAGTCATTACAGAAAACACTCAAAAAAGAAGTACTTCTAAATCGACTTCCCAGAGTAAATACTTGCGATTTTCCCTACTGGGATACTACCCCCTATACATATGTAAGCAAAATACAAATGCTCACTCGAATAGGCGAAACGCCCCTGCAAGCATTCCGACTCTGTAGGGACATCGTCCTACTACTTCCGGTCTTACTTAGTCAAGGAGACTTGTTACAAAAACGCAGTCGACCGAGGCTAAAGTAAGAAATAAAAATAAATTAAAAATTTGACACTTCAAAATTAAAAATATATAAAAATAACCCAAAGATAAAAACTGAGAATAATAATCCTATAATATAAGTTATTAATACTCATAAATAATAATAATAATTATTAAAGAATAATAATATTAAAATAGAAACTGTGTTATATAAAATATGTTGTAGAAACTGTGTTGTATTAAAAAAAGTTAATAAAAGTGTATTCAAAATATAAAATGGATTGTGTTAGTCTCTGAACTAAAACTCCGCGAAAGCTTTGCATGTATGTCTGTTTCGTTTTTTCGAATCGATATCGAATGAATCTCGAATGCTTTATATGCTTGTGTGCGTAGGTAATAAACCGACAGCAGCGTATCCGTTGCGGGGACGTCCCGCTCGGACCGCCAGCTAACGGATCAAAGAAGAAAGATATGCTTGTACTCGTTTGGTTCCATTCACTTCTAATATTGAGAGTGCTCACCAGGAGCGCGTTCAAAAACCTTACTATAGTAAACCACGAGGTAAGCTGTGGTTATGCTACATAACTTCACTAAACCGCGAAAGTTTATGTTTAACCATGGAGGTTTTTGAACGCACCGTGGTTAACTACGTGGTAAAGAAAATTTAAATTTTTTTTCCGTGTCGGCTATTTGCCTCATTATTACCAATAATTATTATTTAAAATAATCTCACAAATCTCACTTTGATTTGTTCATTATTAACATTGAAACAAATGTCAAAAAATTGTTTTTATTCTTCTTCTTCTTAACTATCGCTAACCATGCTCCCGAGCATGGTTAAAATTTAACTAGACCATGGTTAACCACGGGAGTTTTTGAACGCCAAAAAGTTATGCTCGTGGTTATGTTGTAGTTAACCACGGAGTTTTTGAACGACAAAAGTTTACCATAGTTAACCATGGTTAACCATAGTAAGGTTTTTGAACGCGCTCCAGCTTATTCCCATCGCGCCTGCGTTTCCTGCATAGTCATGTGCACGCACTCATCTTCCGATAGCACAACCCTCCAAAATCCCAACTTTTAAAGCAATTGGAAGGGAGAAAGAACCAAATCATGGAAAGAGCGTAAAAGCTTTAGGGAGCCTTTTAACGATTGTTTCTTGAATGATTCTCGACTAGTTTTCTTTCGAAAATAGCTCTAGAAGCGAGCAGCCGAGAAATTGTTTGCAGGGGCCGAAACGTATTCCATGTCGCTGCAAGCGATTAATCCAAGCAAAATATTTAAATATTGCAGCCATGTAGCTGGCTAGAGCATGGCAACTTTTAGTCGAGGTCCAGCAACAAACAGCAGCGATGGTGCACGCGCTGTTGCGCACCCGTTTCTGGGCACTTGTGCCAATGCAGCTGGTTATAGCATGGAAACTTTTGGTTTAGCTCCACCTACAAACAGCAGCGTATAATTCTATGTGTGCGAGGCAAAATAGCCCGCCCTTGGTGGAAGGGATAGGGTTTCAATGTTGCAATGCAGCTGCTCTCAAAATTCATGTCATATTCTCGCACACCATCGCTGCTGTCTGTTGCTGAACCTCGACTGAAAGTTGTAACAGCATAATGGCGCGACTATGTATTGGGCGCCACTTATGCGAGGTATTGCCCCCTAGCCAGAAGCCCGGAAAAGCATGGCCAAGGAATCAATACCATACATAAGAAAAAAAAAATTTCGGAGCTCCTATGCCGGCCACACGGAGTTATCTAGCTCGCCGGGTGGGTCGTGGGGTGTGTGGCCGGGCCTTACCGCGGTTGGTTCACCACTTACCTGTGCCTGTGCAACTTTAAATTCTGCCTCCATCATTCTCCAGGCATCGCCTGAGCCGCGTCACTGTAGTTCGGTCCCTTGCCAGCTCATAGTATGGATAACCACCAGCTGGCAAGGAAAGGCACTACTTAAGAACCCTGAAAAGAAATGACATCCGCCCCAACCATTCCACAAAAAAATTTTGCACACGGACATTCTATTTAATAATCCTGTCTATTACAGGAACAATCATCATAACAAACAATACAATGAATAATCATCAACGTCAAACTTCCACGACAATAAATACAGATCCTTGTCAGATATCAAATTTCCACGCTCAAATTAAAAAAACTTAATATACAATTAAATTATCATATGTATATATGTATGAAGGCGAAAGCGGTACCAATACTCCTCGTTTTGTACAAACGATATTACAACCAACAGAATCACTTAGAGGAAGAACAAATTCCCGGAACCAACAAAAAATAAAATATTTCCAACAAGTAGCAAAATAAATTCATAAATAATTAAAATAAATCCATAAATAATTATAAATAAGATTATAAAGTTAATACTAACTACGATTAAAATGATTATTTTAGTAATAAAGGTATTAAATTAAGCATGAAAATTATTTGTTTATTTTATTTTAGTGTATTTTGTGTGTTTTTGTTCTCTTTTTGTTTATTATTTTTTTCTATTTATGGTTCATATATATTTTTCCTTTTATATAGTGGTGTATTCACGGAAAAAATGTAACCAAAAACCCTCACTGGTAATAAGATACGACCACCATTTTCATAAATTAGATTCTATGCAAACGTACGCAATATATACCTTCAACTTCCTTCAACAAGCAACCATTTCTCATGATTAGTGTATATAACCAGGTAAGCAACTAGACAAATAACCAAATGTGTATGACTTGTTCAGTAAATAAGTTAACCAAAAGATTATTCAAATAAACACAGATTACCACCATCCATGTCGCCACAACCAGCTCGGGCACTTCCTCCACCCAAAAAAACTTCAGTTGTCATCAATGGGATACTGACCAAAACAAATCTGCCTCCCGCTACTTAAAACCACATTAACTCTTCCACGTCTCTATGACCAGGATAATCGTTGACGTTTGCCTGCACCCGTCCACACCAATCTTCTTCCTCTTATTGTGTGTGGGAACACAAGTATTTCTGTTCCTCTCTAGATGACAAATCGTAATTCAATGAACACACCATGAGACATCCTTCAGTCAGTCCGCCGCATTCATTCAGAGCCATTGTAGCATCAATTTTATTGAATAACTTTCGCAGTTCAAAGTTACAAAATTTTTTGTTTTCGCTTGCTGTAGGGAATTTTCTTTTCTTCTTTTAATTTTGAATATTATTACTCAAACTTGTAACTTTATTTGTCCTTTCCGATATATAAAGAAACTAGCATAAAACCCGCGTGCCTTGGAACGCCTTTAAATAAAAACTGTTTATTATGTGCAATGTTTTCCTTCAAAAAAAAAAAAGAAACAAATAAGTCAGCTGTTATTATCCCTAAAAGGGTTTATTATAGTGCATTTTTTTAATAAATATGGTAAACAAATTGCTGCGTTTATCACCTCTGCTCAACAAATCTGCAAGTTTTGAAGCAGAGATTGGCATGTTTACGTCATCAAGAGAAGTGACATTTTAGGTTTTGACGAACGTTCGTTAAGTTTGTTCGCCTATTCACGTGGGTGCAAGAAATAATGAAGCAATCACAAATGAATATTAAATAAAGTGAATTTCGAGTCATTCATTTCTACGTGATTATAGGGATGCACTGTCAAAATTTCAACCCTTCAGCTTCAGAGGTTTGGGTTAACCCCATTTCACCCCCTTAGGGGATGAATTTCGTGTAATCGCCTCTTAGTGGATGTCCACGTCATTATAGGGATGCACTGTCGGAATTTTAGCCCTATAGTTCCCGTAGTTTGGTAACCCCATTTCACTGCGTTAGGGGATGAATTTCGAAAAATCGCTTTATAGTGGATGTCCACGCCATTGTAGGGATGCACTGTCAAAATTTCAGCCCTATAGCTCCAGCGGTTTGGAAAAACCCCATTTCACCCCCTTAGGGGATGAATTTCGAAAAATCGCTTCTTAGGGGATGTCCACGTCATTAAAGGGATGCACTGTCAAAATTTCAGCCCAATAGCTCCAGCGGTTTGGGTAAACCCCATTTCCCCCTCCCTTAGGGGATAAATTTCGAAAAATCTCTTTTTAGTGGATGTCCACATCATTATAGGGATGCACTGTCAAAATTTCAGCCCTATAGCTCCAGCGGTTTGGGTAAACCCCATTTCACTCCCTTAGGGGATGAATTTCGAAAAATCGCTTTAATTGTGGATGACCACGCCATTATAAGGATGCACTGTCAAAATTACAGCCCTATAGCTCCAGCGGTTTGGGTAAACCCCATTTCACCCCCTTAGGGGATGAATTTCGAAAAATGGCTTTTTAGTGGATGTCCACATCATTATAGGGATGCACTGTCAAAATTTCAGCCTTATAGCTCCAGCGGTTTTGAGTTGACCCTATTTCACCCCCTTAGGGGATGAATTTCGAAAAATCGCTAGGGATACACTGTCAAAAATTTCAGCCCTTTAGCTGTAGCGGTTTAGGTTGTGCGTTGTCTGTCAGTCAGTTACTTTTTATACAATAGAAAAAAAGTAAAGAAAAAAATCCCCTTACAACTTATTGAACCCCATTTCACCCCCTTCAACCCTTTTTGCTCCAAAAAAAGTAGCCTATGTCCGTCTCCAAGGTCTAAACTATGTCTGTTACAAATTTCATCAAAATCGGTCCAGCGGTTTAGGCGTGAAAGCGTAACATACAGACAGACAGACAGACAGAGTTACTTTCGCATTTATAATATTAGTAAGGATTTTCCTCCCAACTTAAAAAAATTCAACCCCCTTTCCTCCTAATTTTTTCTGACTGACTATCTTTTTCGACCCCCTTCAATTATTCTTTTTTCCTCGCCTACTCGTTTAAAATTTTCCTTTTTACTACCAAGTGATTTTCTACAAATTTCCCATTACAAGGTGATTTCAAAATAAATTGCCCAACCAAAATGAATATTACAACCGACCGTTACCGTTACAGTACCTTACAAACAATTTCTCGGCTGCTCGCTTTCTCGAGCTATTTTCGGATGAAAACTTGTCGAGAATTATTTGAAAAACAATCGTTAAAATGACCCCTAAGGCTTTACGTTCTTTCCATGGTTTTGTTTCTTTCTCCCTTCTAATTGCTTTAAAATTTGAGAATTTGTAGGGTTTTGCTATCGGAAGATGAGTGCGTGCACATGACTATTAGTCCAATCAATCTAAAATAGCTCCATGTAATTTTTGCGTTAATTGCCAACAGGAAACAAAAAATATGGCCATACAGGAAAAATAATTCTAAAAAAGATAGCGTTTTCTTTTTTTGATTTTGAAATGGCGAATCTAACCTAAAAAATCCCGGAAAGTGTAAAAACTCTTTTTAGCGAATAAAAGAAAAACTTTACCGCGGATCGAAAACAATCAAATTATAAAGTTGTAGCTATTCAAATTATCTTTCGATTGATGTATATTGATTGAGTTATAGGTTAGGGCACAGAACATAGAGAAAAATGATAAAAACTGTCGGAAATCAGGATTTTTTATTTTGTTAATAACTTTTGTTTAACACGACTTACATATTTGTTATTTGGTACAAGTATTGGTTCTTAATGGCTTAAATAACGGTGTAATTTTTGTTGCGAAATATTGAACAGTTTCCTTGAAATTCCACTTTTTGTAAAAAAAGGCGTTCTTGTAAAAACGTTCCTCTTGGTCCATGGATTTCGCTGGATCAACGTTCGAGAGCTTAAAATTTTCGTTCTCGCTTTCGTTATCGAAGAAAGCTTTTGCTTTTTATGAATCCCTCTCGCTTCGATATCGAGTCAGAATGTGTGCAGGGTAAAATTTTGTCGAGCTCCACCCAGTGGGAAAAATTGGGAGCGATGCACATGGGAGTGTACTTGGAACACTCTTAAGGGAGCTTTCTTGGAGTTTTCATAAATTTTATATAAAAAAAGAAAACGGGAAATTATCCTCATGCCCATAAAATGTAGCATTAGCAAACTCAATAGCCCGGCTCTCGTTCGATACAGAGGACAAGCAGCTTTAGAAGTTGATAGGGTTTAGTTGGGGGACTGCTTTGGTAAAGCCACTCTCGGGCTTGGAAAGAAAAAGGCAATTGCAAAAGATAAACAAAATAAAAGCTTTTCGATACCGGATCACATACCCACAGGCGCCCATGAATATTTCTTTTTGAAGTGTTAACTTCTTTAGGCGCCTTTGGCACTTTTTCGCTGGGGGTAAAACAAAGAATTCGCGACACGCGCATTTTGTTGCTACACCCGTTTCTGGACACTTGCTGCAATGATGGCGACACGCGCACTTTGTTGCTCACTCGTTTCTGGGCACTTGTGCCTATGCAGCTGGCTAGAGCATGGAAACTTTTGGTTGAGCTCCACTTACAAGCAGCAGCGTATAATTATATGTGTGCGAGGCAAAATAGCCCGCGCTTGGTGGGTGGGATTGGGTTTTAATGTTGCAATGCAGAAGCTGCTCTCAGCATCCGTTTTATATTCTCGCGCCGGCTATTTTGCTTCGCACACATATAATTATGCGCTGCTGTTTGTAAATGGAGCTCAACCAAAAGTTTCCATGCTCTAGCCAGCTGCATAGGCACAAGTGCCCAGAAATGGGTGCGAACCAAAAATGCGCGTGACCATCGCTGCTGTCTGTTGCTGGACCTCGACTAAAAGTTGCCATGCTCTAGCCAGCTAAATGGCTGCAATATTTAAATATTTTGCTTGGATTAATCGCTTTCGGCGACATGGAATACGTTTCGGCGTTTCGCCTATTCGACTGCGCGTCTGTATTTTACGTACATATCTGGGGCAGTATCCCAGTAGGGTAAATCGCAAGTATTTACTGTGGGAAGTCGATTTGGAAGTTGTTTAGAGGCAAGTTAATTAGGAATTGGAATGAAACTTCACTGATTAATGGTTTGGTATTAATTTATTGAACTATTAAACGTCCCGTCGTTTTGTTACTAATTTATTAAAACATTAAAACGTCCCGTCGTCACCGTTGTGGAATCTATTTTGGACTGGTGAACTTTCCTTCCTTCTTGGTGCTTGTTGGTGCTTGAGTCGGTGGTGAAAATGCTGATGCCAGTGCTGGGTGAGGTTTTTCACTTGTAGCTCTTTCGCAACTCCAATTGAACTTAAATTAGAGCAAGATATTGGTTTGCTCAATCACCACAAGTTTCGTCATCCCGGATGAGTTGGTTGATATTAATTAGGTTGTCCAAGGCGATGAACTGGGTTTATACATTCTGCCCCCCTTGAAATCTCCTTGATTTCAACAGCTGCTGGATTTCGGTACCAGGTGATGGTTCTGACGGGATCTAGTAAACATTTTAATTGTTGACCGGGTTAGATATGGAGGGATAGAGGGATTTCCTTTCGTTAAGGAGAGTAAGGTGTGCGATATTGGGATTTTCTGGTTCGGGTGATGGGTTATTAGGATTTTGAGCGACGACTGCTATTAATTCGGAAGTCGGATCATTTACGGGATGTGTCCTGCTCTGGAGATGATTGTGTACGACGAGATTTGTGAGTGTGTCCCATGTTGCAGCGATGATTCTCCAGTTCCACCCAAAGAGATTATGTAGTCGGCGGCCGTTTATAATAGTGTCACATATGAATTTAACTCCTTTTATGATACTGCATATTCCAATCACAATTAGATATATTTTTCCAACTTCACTGAGGGTAGTCCATATCTTAAGCTGCACGGTTTCCATTACGCTGTGCATTGCACCTGGTGTGATTAGTTTAAGAACATCCATATCTTGATGACCAACGTCTTCTCCCAGCAGTCTCTTCGTAACAATATTTGTAATCGCTTGTCTTTCTGATGCATACATTGCTTGGCGTCGGAGTTCATTTAGTGCATTGGTCGTATATATACCTGCCTTCATTAAGTCACCTGGCTCTTCATACTTCCAGTTGGTGGTTAGTGATGGGTGTAATTTCCCTGGGCTTCTTATCTTATGTATTGTGGGATTGAGTCCATACCAATCCCCTAAAATGTAGTAAGCTGGATTCAAGAGTGGAGAACAAGCAACTTCTGTTCCAAATTCTTGTATTAGATGCGTTTTCGGGGTCATAAAGAATGTCTTATTCATGTAGCTAATCGGTAGTTCATTAAAACACTTCTCACTGGCACGTACAGCGACTTCGACTGGTTGACATTTAATTATGTATATGGCTTCGCCGCGAGGTACCGCCGTGTATCCTCGTTCTTTAATGTACCTCCAAGCGAATTCATCAGGATAGTGAGGTGCTATCGTTAATAGCGTCTGCAATACTTCCCGTTCTAGTTCACATCGACGTGTTATGAGATTAAGGTACAGTTGTTCTATTTGTTGTCTCATGTGCCTTTCTGCGTATACGAATTTAGAGTTTACATACGTTATGATATCTAAATTATTGGACGCTACTGATTTTTTGGTGAATAGGAACTGATTTGTTACCTTTGGTACAATTACTAGACGGGGATGTTCCGTTTGGTATCCTTTGGCTTGACAGATTGGTATTTCTCTTCTTATTTCCAGTGCGAAGATGTTGTCTTCTGTGTTTACAGTATATATTACGGTTGGATTTATGGTGGTGCTGTTATGTAGGCTAAGGACCTTACTTGCTTGGCCTTCCCATAGCACATCGTATTTGTAATCTTCACATCGTTCATCAGGCACTAATTTCCAAAATGTAATTCCGTTTTCAGGATCGGTGCACTTCGTATTGAGATAGGGGCACACAATATTGCCTCTTATTGTGATCTTGTTCTCATCTAGTCTAGCTGTACTAAGATTGTCGGTAATGGTTATGGTTATGGCTTGTATAACTAAGGCGTTTGACCAGGAATGTCCGCTAGTTGTGTAGTGTTGTCCTCTACATGCACCGTTTTCATCTACTTCTCCCACGACCACCTCCGAGTAGCTTGAGGACGAATTGGGTTTTATTTCCCCGATTAATCGGTGGTTAGTTAATCTAAATTCCCCTTTTTGGTGTAAGGTCATACATTCTTCGTTCGATATGTCACTGATGAAGGTTGATAATCCTCCCGGTACCAACGAAATGTGGCTAAACATACCACCGGTATATACCGACTGGATAATGCTTACCTTACATTGGTAGGTATGTACATATGTAACTTCGCTCAATTGGAGTAATTGGATCTCTTCAAGTTCTACTTTTGTTGATGGTTTTTCTATATGGCATTCTTCGACCTCAATTAGTGATAATGTAGAGATATTTACGTTGTTGTGGCCGCAGTCGTAAGCGATAATACCGTGCACTGCTATTGGGAAGTAGCCCATAAGTAATATGATGCAGATATGATTCATGACGCTGTAAAACATGGTTAATTATTGACTGGTTGTTGGGCTTTTGGGGATTTTTTTTTTTTTTTTTTATTTATTTACTTATTTATAATATTTTTTTTTTTTATTTTTTTTTTATACAACTTATATGTAGAGTTTCTTACTTGTGCTAAAGTTACTTTCTTATTTTCTTTATCTTAGTTAATTGGGTGATTGGAGGAATTTGGGACTTGCTGTTGGTTTTCTTCGATTGGTAGTAAGCATATTTTTGAAATTGGTCGTTTGAGTATAGAGTTTCTTGACTTGATCGTAACTACTCGCACTAGTCCATCTGACCCAGGGTGCACTTCGATTACTCTGCCAAGCGCCCAGCAAGTTGGTGGGAGTCTTTCATCTTTTATTATTACTAGATTGCCTACTGTTATATTAGGGTTTGGTTTTAGCCATTTAGGTCGTTGTTGGAGTCTATGGAGGTATTCCTTCTGCCATTTTCTCCAGAAGCTTTGGTGCACATGTTGTATATGTTTCCAACGATTTATCCTACTGATGTGCTTATCAGAAACATTTTCTTCTGGGGGAGCAATTAGAGCACTGCCAATGAGGAAATGTCCTGGAGTGAGTGCTTCGGTGTCGTCGGGGTCATCTGACAGTGGGCATAGTGGTCGGGAGTTCAAACATGCTTCAATTTGGGTCAACAAGGTTGTTATTTCTTCGAATGTGAGTAACGAGTCTGCCATGACTCGTTTTAAGTGGTGTTTTGTGGCTCGTACGCCGCTTTCCCAGAGCCCTCCGAAATGTGGAGCACCTGGTGGTATAAAATGCCATTTGACACCCATTTGTTCTATTATACCATAAGTCTCTTCTGTTAATCCCCATTCTCGTTGTAGGTTGATTGCACCAAGCTGACGGTTGGCACCGATAAAGTTAGTGCCGCAATCACTAAAGATGTCCGTGCTAAGTCCCCGTCTGGCTACGAATCTTCTGAATGCTGCCAAAAATGCGTTCGTTGATAGTTCACTGACGGCTTCGAGGTGAATGGCCTTTGTGCATAGGCATATAAACACAGATATGTAACCCTTGGACGTCTTTACTCTTCCTCGGCATTTTGATTCTTTGATTACGATTGGACCACAAAAATCTATACCTACATTTTGAAATGGTCTACTTCTGGTCACTCTAGCTTCTGGTAGATTTCCCATTAGCTGTTGCGGTGTTGTTGCCTTATATCTCCAGCACGTAAGGCATTTATGGATTTTTTGTCGCACACATCTTCGCGCGTGTATAATCCAGTATTCCATTCGGATGGTGGCAAGTGTCAATTGTACACCTCCATGTAGCGATAACTTATGTGCGTCGTCTATGATGAGGTTCGTAACATGTCCGGTCGCTCCAAGGATAATAGGATGTTTCTCACTGTACGGTACATCTGAATTTTTTAGTCGCCCGCCTACTCTCATAATGTTCTGATTGTCGAGGAATGGATTTAGGTTTTGGATGGTACTCTTTTTGTCTAATGGGAGCATGTTTTTCAATGCATGAATTTCGTTAGGAAATGCTTGAATTTGAGCTAACTTGATCACTAGTCGTTTAGCTGCTCTTATTTCTTCATTTCTTACATATCCTGTAGTTTTCTGTTGTGGTTTCCTACAGTTATTATAAAATCGGGTACATAGTGCTATTATTCTCAGTAGTTTCCTCCATATGGAAAACCTAGTCAGGAGGTCGTTGATCTCATCTTCTGATGTTTGTGTGGTGATCTTGGCTACATGAACTCTGATTTTTTTTTTGCCTCTAGTTTGGTCTCTTTTATTATGTTTTCAGGCCATTTCTCAGGTTCTTCCTTAAGCCATAATGGACCGTTCCACCAGATTTTATGATCCTTCAACTGTACAGGCTTTACTCCTCTGCTTGCACAGTCGGCTGGGTTGTCCTTAGTAGGAACATATCTCCAAAAACATCCATCGGTGTCAGTTTGAATAGCACTTACACGGTTGCCTACAAAAGTTGTCCATTTTGAAGGATGCCCTTGGATCCAAGAGAGCGTTATGGTAGAATCACTCCATAGATAGACGGTGGTTGGTTTCATTAGAATTTTACAGAGAACTTGTTTTACAAGTTTCGCGAGGAGGGATGCAGCACACAGTTCTAATCGGGGTAAGCTTAGTTGTTTAGTAGGAGCGACTCTAGTTTTGGCTAGCATTAACGTTGTTTTATACTCATTACAATGAGGTGTGCGCATGTATAGAATTGCTGCGTACGCTTGGACTGATGCGTCACAGAATCCGTGTATTTGGAATTCGCCTTCTGGCTTGGTGTATAACCATCGCGGTATATTTATTTTTTCTATTAGTGGCAAGTCTGCACGGAATTCTTGCCACTGGCGTGCTATTGTATTGGGTAGTTGCTGGTCCCATTCTGTCTTTATCAGCCATAGCTGTTGCATCATGATTTTCGTGGTTACTACGATGGGTGCCAACCATCCCAGCGGATCAAAAAGCCTTGCTATTTCTGAAAGCAGGCCCCTTTTTGTCTTGGGATCATTTGTTAGTGGTTTAATTTTAAATTGAAAACAATCGCTTGACGGGTTCCAATGTATCCCTAATGTTTTTATCGTGTTGTTTATATTAAGTTCCATGTTGGTCTTTATTTCACGATCTTCATTGGGAACACCTTCCAAAATGGCATTTGAGTTGCTTGTCCACTTACGAAGATGAAATCCTCCTTTCTTCAAAACGTGTCGTAGTTTTTGTTGGAGATTTATGGCCTCGTCCTCGGTGAATGCTCCAGACATAAGATCATCAACGTAAAAATCCCTGAGGATGGTTTTGCAAGCTAAGGGGTAATCATGTTCTTCATCATGGGCTAATTGGTGTAGTGTGCGAATCGCTAGGAATGGCGCACTTGATGTCCCGTATGTAACCGTAAGTAATCGGTACTCCTTTATAGGTTCAGATGGGTCTTCTCTCCACAGTATGCGTTGATAAATCAGTATCTTCTCTAGCAATCATGATTTGTCTGTACATTTTTTCGATGTCGGCGGTAAATGCATATTTGTGGATTCGAAAGCGTAGTAGTATATCGGCTAGGTCATCTTGTATGGTTGGTCCGGCAATCATGTGGTCATTAAGAGAGGTGTAATTCGTAGTCTTAGCTGAGGCATCGAAGACTACTCTTACCTTAGTAGTAGTGCTTTCTTCTTTTACTACACTATGGTGAGGTAGATAGTTGGGCATGTAATCGACTGGGTCGTCTTCATCGACGATCTCCATATGTCCTAAGTTAAGATACTCATCCATAAACTTTTTATACTCTACTTTTAATGTTGGGTTTCTGAGAAGTTTCTTTTCTACACTGAGAAATCTTTTCAGAGCAATTGCTCGAGACTCGCCTAATACGGGTGCAGTTGGATGTGATTTAAATGGAAGGTTTAGCTCATATCTTCCACTTGAGAGTCGTTTATGAGTGGTTTGAAAGTGGTTTTCACACATTACTTCTTCTTTTGTATGATGTTGTTTATTGGGAATTTCGTCGACTTCCCAGAATTTCTTTAACAATTCATCAATTGTGGGTTTATTCGTGCACACTAGACTTATGGTAGTTCGAGTTTCTGGTGTGCTAGTAGTTGGTCCACAAAGGATCCAACCCAGGGAGGTACATTGGGCTATAGGACTATTAGGTGCCCCTTTGATAACTCGGCCTTCTATAATTTTTACATATGCATCTACCCCTAGCAGTATATCAATGTCCCCTGTGTTGAAGTAGAAGGGATCGGCTAGCTGTAACCCTTCAAGATGAGTCCACCTTTGAGGGTTAGTTGAATATGATGGTAGTTTTCCTGTGATTTGGTTAATCACGAAGGCTTGAAGTTCAATGTTTTGATCATCTTTAAAATGTGCTCCGAAATTGAGGTTGGTAACTCCGCGAATGGTATCCAATTCGACATTTCCGACACAGGTGATTCCTAAATCTGTTGTTTTTCTTTTTAATTTAAGTAGTTGAGCACTTCTTTCTGTAATAAATGATACTTCTGATCCTGGATCTACCAAGGCTCTAAGGGTGATAGTACCAGCTTCAGTGCTGTGTACCTTAATAAGAGCTGTGGCGAGGAGCGTACTGGTGTGTGTTGGTTTCTTTGCTAGGTAGGTGTGCACAGGTGTCGGGGCCAAGTGATCTGGATCAGTTTGTGGAGTATTGTTTCGAGGTGAGGCATTAATCTTATCAAGATGTAAGAAAGTGTTGTGTTTCTTTTGGCATTTATGGCATGAGGAGGTTTTTGGGCAGTGACTTGTAATGTGTGTATTCCCAAAACAGTTGCAGCATAGACCCTTGCGTTGAATGTAATTAAGACGCTGGTTGGGGTTCATTTTTATAAACTGTGGGCATTCACGAAACAGGTGAAATTTGTTGCAGGGGCACTTAACTGCAGATCCTCTTGAATGTGTAGGGTTTGTTAATTGATGTGGTTGGGCTAAGTGCACCTTGGTGCTTTCTGGTTTACTGTTGAATGGGGTTTCACGAGTAATATTTTTTGCGCCCCCAATGGATTCTAAGGTACGAAATCGTCTTTCGATGAAATTCTTAAATTCGTTGATGGTGGGTAAAGCGGTTGCATCATTGCGGGTGCTTAAATTTGTTTCCCAATGTGTGATTGTTTCACGATTCAGTTTTTGGGTAAGAAGGTGTATTACTAATGGGTCCCAATTTGTGGTTATGACCTTAAGACCTTTTAGTGCTTCTAGCACTTCATTTAATTTGTCCAGCATTCTTCTTAATTGCTGAGCAGTCTCTTGACTGTGGGTAGGCATGGATATTAGCAGGTTCAGTTGGGCGGTAACAAGGATGCGATGATTGTGATATCGCCCCTTCAGTAGTTCCCATGCTGAAGTGTAGTTGGAGTCCGTGAGCTGAAGATGTTTAATAAGATTTTCAGCTTCTCCACTGACACTATTTCTCAAATAATGCAATTTGTGAACATTACTCAATTGCTTATTTTCGTGAATCAGCGAGATAAATAAATCGTGAAAAGAAGGCCAGTTCACGTAATTGCCGGAAAAGGTAGGTATATTAATTCTTGGTAACTTGATCTCGGTGTTTTCTGACCGAGTCGCTGGTGCAAGGGGAAATGGTGTTGACGGAACGGGTGATGGAACTGGTGCTTTTGGTGGTGGCTTTAATGCCTGCAGTTGATCAGTCATTAATCCACAGGCTTGGCAGTAGGTTTCTTCTAATTCACTAAAGACATCGTCTTTGAAGTATTTAATGTTTTTATGCTCGCTGCTGTATAGCTTCAACAACATGCGATGGGTTTTTTCTATAATTTGCCACTGTGCATTTAATAGAAGTTTACGCTCAGTGATGTATCCTTCCTTTAATCTGTCTTTCGACGTTTTTTTATAATTTTTTATAAATCGTTCAAGCTCTGTCTGATTAATAGCTTGATCAGAAATTAATTCGTCGACAGTGGGAGTCAAATTACGGGTTTCCGAATCACCTTCCATTGCGATTTATGGAATTTCTTAGCTTACGGCACCGAGTGATGGAAATTTTTATTTTACTTTGTTTTGTAATTAAAGAACTGGGGCACTCGTGTGTTGTAGCAAGTTCACGGGAGTTGGGTGGTATTGTGGTAGGCAAAAGTTCCGGAATCGATCAACAAAAAAATGTTTACTAACCTTAATTCCTTATTAAATCAGGTTCTGCTTAAATTGGTTGTGGTGCTCGATGTTCCTCGATGTTCCTCTGGTGATTCTGATGTTATGGTGATGAAGTTGATGTTGGTTGTAACTTCACGATTACTGCCACTTCACTATCACTTTCACTGTCAACTTTCAATGTTAATTTTCGGATCTTGATAAACGTATCGCAAGATCCGGCTCGAAGGACCAAAAATGTTTAGAGGCAAGTTAATTAGGAATTGGAATGAAACTTCACTGATTAATGGTTTGGTATTAATTTATTGAACTATTAAACGTCCCGTCGTTTTGTTACTAATTTATTAAAACATTAAAACGTCCCGTCGTCACCGTTGTGGAATCTATTTTGGACTGGTGAACTTTCCTTCCTTCTTGGTGCTTGTTGGTGCTTGAGGCGGTGGTGAAAATGCTGATGCCAGTGCTGGGTGAGGTTTTTCACTTGTAGCTCTTTCGCAACTCCAATTGAACTTAAATTAGAGCAAGATATTGGTTTGCTCAATCACCACAAGTTTCGTCATCCCGGATGAGTTGGTTGATATTAATTAGGTTGTCCAAGGCGATGAACTGGGTTTATACAGAAGTACTTCTTTAATTAGTGTTTTCTGTAATGACTTATAAGTAATGCAGAGGAGAATGGGTTTGGTGACCAAGCGTTTGATTTCGCGCAAAAAGCGTGTTGAAAAACTTCGTAGCTGCTCGTTTTCTTTGTGAATTATCTCAGTTATGCATAAACATAAACATATATTTGAATTTATGTTTATGATATAAATATAAATCGCTTTATTTTACTTATTTTACTGGTTCTGAAAAAATTCAAATTGAATCCAGTAGATTCCCATAAAAATTTAAATCCGTGACTTTGGCTGAATATAATATGACTTTTTTGCATATTTGCACAATGTTTAAAATAGCAAAAATTTCTCTTTCGTGACTATTGCATCAACCCGACGATATGTAATGTGTACTATGTACTACATATATCCTATGAACTATGCACTATGTATTTATTACTATATATTAGCTACTATTTTTAATAAAAACTACATTATCCCAGTCATCCATCGTCCGATCTTTGTGTGTAAGTTTAAGACAAATATTTTAATTTCCAAAATATTGCAACACATTTTGGAGTGAGTGCATATAAGTAACAATTAAATAAACTTTAACAGAATATTCATAAATAAAATATATTAATCCTTATCGTCTTGTATTAAGATTGATTTGGAAATTTAGACTAGCCATAGAAGTTAACACTTCTAAAGTGTGGTCCTACGCACACTCGTTTTTTTGTTGATAGGTTATATTATATGAATATATACCTGTAAATAGTTGCGTTATTTGCATTTTTCATTTAACACTTTTGTTAGTTACTAACTTTTTGTTGTTACACCACTTGTTGTATGATATCATTAATTTGAAATCTAATTCATTTTTTTTGTGCATCATGATGGCCTAAGTAGCAATCTAATTTTCCAGGATGGCTGATCTGAGGGTTCGCTCCGGGGTTCTTACCTTGTTGTTGGTTTTTTTGTAGTGTTTACCAGGTCCGCGTATCGTTGATGTCTCAACCATGAAGACGAAGACAGGATTTTCGCACTGAAATTTAGGTAAGTGGTGAACCATAAAAGTATCGGCCCGGCCACACACCCCACGGCCCCAACCAGCGAGCTAGCGTTCATCGTTTGGCCGGCATAGCGTCTCTATCCCTAACGGTTATTTCGGTGGTTTAGGGAGAGTGATTTTTTTTTTAATTTTTTTATGTACGTGGTTGTTCCTAGAGTCAGGTTCTTCAGGGCTTTTGGCTCTGGGGGCATGCACAGGCACAGTGGCGTCTCAAATCTCTTTCTCAGCACCTTCGCGCCATTGTGCCATTACAAATATAATAAAGGGAAAGCAATAAAGGAATTGTAAAAATTACCTAAACGCAGCCCTGTCTATAAATTGGCTCAATACATGGACGTAAAATGTAAAAGAAAAGATGCATCGCCATTGATGCCAGGAATGGCAGATTTTCCTCCAGCACGTCTGGCAACCTTTGCCAGACCATTTTCATATATTATATATTAGACTTTTTTGGGCCACTATATGTTTCCTTCGAACGTCGCCAAGAGAAAAGATGGATAGTAGTCATCAGATGTTTAACGACAAGAGCTGTGCATATTGAAATTGCCCACTCTCTTTCAACTGATTCGGGTATCATATGTATCAGAAGGCTTATGGCTAGAAGAGGTGTTCCTATAGAAATCTACTCAGATAACGGTACGAATTTTCGCGGCGCAGAAACTGAATTAGACGAAAATCAAATGGCTGCAGAGCTGAATTCACCACACAGCGAATGGAAAATTAATCCTCCATCCGCACCTCATATGGATGGCATTTGGGAACGGTTAGTACGGTCCATTAAAAATGTATTAGCAGGTATCTAACTGTACACCAATCCAAGTGACGAAACACTACAAGGTATGATGGCAGAAGTAGAGGATATCCTCAACTCCAGACCGTTGACATACCTGAGCTCAGATCATCATGCGGAAGAAGCACTTACCCCCAATCATTTTTGCAGTGTTAACTTCTTTAGGCACGATTGGCACTTTTCGCCGGGGGTAAACCAAGGAATTCGCGACACGCGCACTTTGTTGGACACCCGTTTCTGGACACATGTGGCAACAGACAGCAGCGATGGTGACACGCGCATTTTTGTTGCGCACCTGTTTCTGGGCACTTGTGCCTATGCAGTTGGATAGAGCATGGAAACTTTTGGTTTAGCTCCACTTACAAACAGCAGCGTGTAATTCTATGTGTGCGATGTTGCAATGCAAAAGCTGCTCTCAACATTCATATCATATTCCTGTAATGCAGACGCCGCGCCGCTCTCAAAACTCATGTCATATTAAGTGTGTTTTTATGGCACAATAGACCAAACAAATAGGTCGCAGTGCCCGCTAAAGCGCCCCTCAACAAGAAGTGTGTTCGATGACTGCTTAAAAAGTTTAGAGCAGAGCTAAGCAGCTCAATTGGGAGCAGCTGTCTAATTGATGTCAGAACGGAAAATAGCAACAATCTCAAAAACCACTTTTCCGCTCAATTTTGCTCCAAATTGCGTTTCTAGAGGTTATACATATATGAATGTCAATTTTAGGAGAAGAAATATATATCAATAAAACCAATTGAATAGAATCGAAATGTTATTTTTATAAAAATTAATGTGTATTTTTCAATATTTCCAAGTATTTTTCGAACAAATCATTCATAAATCAATTTTCCGATTTTTCCTGCTTTCATTTGACAATTGTCAAAAGAAAAATAAGAAATAGAATTTGGCTACTCTGCCTGCTCCTACACATTTGGTGGAGCAGAAAAAGTGAGAATTCTCAACAAAGAGCAGGCTTAAAAAACACAGAACAAGGCAAATGGGAGCAGAAAAGATCTGATATTGCTGATTTTTTCTGCTCAATCTTAAGCTGGAGCAGTCATCGAACACACCTATTGTCGCACACATTAATTTCATATTCTTGCAAAGCAGACGTCGTTCTCAAAATCTACGACATATTCTCGCTCACATTCTTGTCATATTTTCGTAATGCAGACACCGCTCTAATCATTCATTTCATCCTCTCGCACACCACTGCTGCTATCTGTTGCTGCCCAGTGGGAAAAAGGAGTGCTCCAAGAGCCATCTTGCATAGAGTGCTCCCGTTGCCATACCCGTTCTATATTCTTTTTAACATTGCATGTCATTGCGAGGGAGCATACGTTTTTATGCTCCCAAAAACGCGTTGTTGGAGCATTATAAAAAAGCTTTTTAAAAAAACGAGTGTGCGTAGGACCACACTTTAGAAGTGTTAACTTCTATGGCTAGTCTAAATTTCCAAATCAATCTTAATACAAAACGATAAGGATTAATATATTTTATTTATGAATATTCTGTTAAAGTTTATTTAATTGTTACTTATATGCACTCACTCCAAAATGTGTTGCAATGTTTTGGAAATTAAAATATTTGTCTTAAACTTATCACACAAAGATCGGACGATGGATGACTGGGATAATGTAGTTTTTATTAAAAATAGTAGCTAATATATAGTAATAAATACATAGTGCATAGTTCATAGGAAACATGTAGTACATAGTACACAGTACATATCGTCACGAAAGAGAAATTTTTGCTATTTTAAACATTGTGCAAATATGCAAAAAAGTCATATTATATTCAGCCAAAGTCACGGATTTAAATTTTTATGGGAATCCTGGATTCAATTTGAATTTTTTCAGAACCAGTAAAATAAGTAAAATTAAGCGATTTATATTTATATCATAAACATAAATTCAAATATATGTTTATGCATTAAAGATCAGAAACTTAATGGCTGAGATAACTGAGATAATTCACAAAGAAAACGAACAGCTACGAAGTTTTTCAACACGCTTTTTGCGCGAAATCAAACGCTTGGTCACCAAACCCATTCTCCTCTGCATTACTTATAAGTCATTACAGAAAACACTAATTAAAGAAGTACTTCCAAATCTACTTCCCACAGTAAATACTTGCGATTTACCCTACTGGGATACTGCCCCAGATATGTACGTAAAATACAGACGCGAAACTTGGTTGCGGATTTTTGGAACGATAAATAAATTAAAACACAAATGAAAACTCAAATTAAAAGTTAAACTAAACTTTATTAAAAAAAATCAAATTAATGGTTTTAACTTTATATTTGTTACAAAAACGTTTTTATATGTCCGACGACTCACAATAGACTGACTTTTAATTCTCACCTTTACAATTTTCAACAGTTATAGAAATCGAATAAAGTTGCTAGGATTGCATTTCTTTTCTAGGCCTTGAACTTTTGTTCGAGACCGAAGTTACTTGAACTTGCTGAGTTCAGGTAATTTCGGTTCTCGTGCGAAATATGAATGTTGGGAAATTTTATTTGCTGACTTTGATTTTTCATTTTAAATTTCGAAATTTTAGATAAATGTTTATGCAGACGGAAATTATTGAAATATGAGGTTTTAAAAGAAACTGTAACGGAAATCGTTTTGCTTACACGAATTGAATGGATGGGAACATGACTCCTCCCTCCTTAAGCTTAATGTCCTCCTGGACATTGCTTGTAGTTTTAATTAAGTTCAAGGTCCCTTTATTCGATTTAGTTTTTATATAATTGAATGCTATGGCAATCATTATTAACATTAAAAATACTCCAACTAGTAGATAATTTATAATTTCATTTGTTTTTGATACATTTTTAACTTCTTTTATTTCTTCAATATTTTTTATTGTTTTCAACTTTAACTCATCAAAAGTTATTTTCTGGCTAACATTGGTTATATCAAAGTAATTAGGAATGACAATATGTTGAAAATAGCTAACCTGTGAATTCTTGAATTTGTTATTTCCTATTTCTATACTACAGTTATATATGTAATGATATAATTATTAGTTAAATTATACTCTAAATTATTACATGTATTGGTTACTTGAATTCCTCTGGAGTTTTTAACAACTATTATATTTGAGTTTATTTCATCTATTTCAAATTTAGAATTTTTTATCTTTTGGCAATCTTTAAAACTTTTATTAACGAGATTTTGTATGCATTTACTAGTTTGTCTGAGCGTTTTGACATAGGTTTGACCGTCATCAACATAGCTTCTATTTTTAAATACAATAATATTTCTTTCTTCTATAACAATTTCTTCTTTTCTTTCATTTGGTACAGGAATAATTTTGTATTTCTTTCCTAACTCTTTATCAAACCTGGGGATACATATCACGAAAATTAATTTTGTGTTTGCTTGAAGCAGGGAGCTTTTAATTTCTTTCATTTTGAAAATATCTATATTGTAAGACTCTATTTCTTCTGAAGTAAGGAAGGATCTACCCATTATATTATATTTAGCAAATATGACATTGTCTTGAATTTTATCAATTTCTTCATTAAGTATATTAAGGTCTGTTAGCATTTGCAACAAATGTAATTGTTTTATAGTTTCGTCGTTGGCCATATTAGAATTCTTAATAAATTTGTTAGTCAGCTCTTGGTTCCTATTAATTCTTTCCCTCAAAGTTTCTAAACTTACTTGTAATTCACTGTTTATCCTAATTTGGTTGTTTATACTATTTATTGTATTATGGGTATTTGTTTCAATTGTTTTAAGATGTTCTTCTATTTCTTTCTTATCCTCATCGTCCATTGTGCCAAATGCCCATTTGAGGACCGTTCCTCCTAAATTTATCAAACCTCTCCTTTGCCTATGGGGTAAAATAGTATCTATCTTATGTCTAGTTTTCGTCGTTATTGTTGTGAGTTGTTTTAGAACATTTTCGTCATGTAGTGGTAGAAAAGTACGGTTCATGCTTGTTTCAATGTCCGTCAGAGTCTGTTTGATTTCGTCTGTGTCTATTATATGTAATATCTTGTCATATCCTTCAATTATTTGTAAGTTGTCTGTATGTATCAGTGTGAATCCCGCTGGGGTATCTAGTTTGTTGACGTTAATCGTTGCTTGGGTCAGTCCTGTCATTAGCGTCAGCATTATTAGGATAACCTGAAAAATATTTGTATTTACGTTTTATTCGAGAGGGATGAATTCTACGATTTCTTTCGTCAACTAAATTTTTATTAGTTATTTTTGTTTTTAACTTAATATAACGGGGCTCTGTCTTGTGTCTTTCTATTTTAGGATTTTGAACAAGAATTTCCTTATCGTTTTCTAACTTAAAACTTTGCCTAGATTTATTTAATTTCTCTATATTTTTAGTTTTCTTACTATGGATATTATCTCTAATCTTTTTTATATCTAAAACCTTATTGAATAGGAAGTCGATGGGCCTAGAGTTAGTTGTAGAATGAATGGTACTATTGTAATTTTCTACTGACTTCAAAACTTTTTCCTCCGGCGTTAGTTTTACTTTTTCGGCTTCGAAGATTCTCAGATGTTCATTTAAGGTGCCATGAGCTCTTTCGATATCTGAATTTCCCGTATGGGATCGAGGGGATGTGAAATGGGTTTCGATGTTTTCTTGCCTACAGAACTCTCGTAGATTTAAACTGTCGAACTCATTATCCAACACTAATAGTTTTGGCTTTCCAAAGAGTGAAAATCTAAATTTTAATTTTTCAATTATTGTAATACTATTTCTATCAGGGAGCTTTAATGCCATTAGATGTTTGGTGAATTTATCGATTGTTGTAAGAAATACTTCCTTATAGCAATAGAAGAGATCACCATGAATTATTTCATTTGGATAGTTAGGGGTTTCTGAAATATTAAATTTATACTTGACTGGGTTTCTATCATATTTGGCCAGATTACAGACTTCGCAATTGTTAATATACTTGTGGATTAATCTTTTGAGTTTCGGATAGAAGTAATTATTTTTCAACTCTTCATAATTTTCGTTTATTCCCCTGTGATTTGTTTTTCTATGGACCTTTTCAATTATTTTTACCATTTCCTCTTCATTTTCAATATCCATTGCGTTAATGGTGCATTTGATAAATCGGATATTATTATTGTTGCCGAACAGTTTAATCAATATCTTTTGTAACAAGTTATATTTCGCGTCTTCTAAAGCAGAGTAAATTCCTGTTACACCCTTTTTTATTTCTCTTCTTAGCACATCATTTAAGTAATTTCCATCATACAGTTCCTTTTCTGTTATAAATAACTTTCTGTATCTTCTATGTTTTATTAATATTTCCTTACCCTTTGTTTTTACTAAATGTATTTGGTTATAATATTTGTTTACTATGCCTTCCTTTATGAAAATATGATCTCTTTGGTCTTCGGCTCCACTGTGAATTGTGGCTTGATCGCTATTTTGGTCCTCTTCTTCTACATTGTTTACTTGATGGGTATCGTTATTGATTCTACTTAGGAAGTCTGCGACCCTATTATCTTTTCCCTTTAGGTATTCTATTTCAAAGTCGAATTCATTTAATTTAATTCTCCATCTCTGTAGTTTGGAGTTTGGTTCCTTAAGAGAGTTCAACCACACTAAAGGTTGATGGTCCGTCTTTATTGTAAACTTTTGGCCAAATAGGTAGGGCCTAAAATACTTAGTAGCCCAAACTATAGCCAGAAGTTCTTTCTCTATAGTTGAGTACTTTACTTCATGTTCGTTCAATGTTCGACTTGCAAAACAAACAGGGTGATTTTCTTGTGTTAAGACAGCACCAATCGCATATTGGCTAGCATCTGTTGTGAGAGTAAACTTCCTTTTAAAATCAGGGTATCTCAACACGGGATGCTCTGTAATAAGTTGTTTAAGTTTCTCAAAGGCTTCAATGTACCGTGAATCGTTTTCATTGATCCTTTTGTCTTTTTTCAAGTAGTAGGTCATTGGCTGTGCTACTTTTGCATAGTCCTTAATGAACTTTCTATAGTAGCCAGTGACACCAAGGAAGCTTTTAATTGCCTTCCTAGTCTTTGGCAATCGGAGGTTTTTAATGACATTTATTTTTTTTTCGTTCGGTTTGATTCCTTCGCTGGTTAGAACATGGCCCAAGTATTCAGTCTCTTTACAAAAAAATTTACATTTATCAATCTGAATTTTGAGATTATATTTTCTCAACCTATCAAAAATTTTATAGATCGAGTCAGTATGCTCTTGAATAGAGGTACTGAATATAAGTATGTCGTCGAGATAGACAACGCATATTTTGTTAATATAGTCTCTGAGTACATAGTTCATCATTCTCTGAAATGTTGCCGGGGCGTTTTTAAGCCCGAATGGCATTCTTATGTACTCATAATGGCCTTGGGGAGTTGAAAAAGCCGTTTTGACTCTATCTTTTTCATCGACAAGGATTTGGTGGAACCCCTTGGCGAGGTCTAGAGTGGTAAAGTATTGGGCTCTGCCCAGTTTGTCAAAGATAGATTCAATATTGGGGATGGGGAATTTGTCATCCACCGTCACTTCATTAAGTCGTCTATAATCGACAACTACTCTCCACTTTTGTTTTCCAGAGTTATCCATCTTTTTGGGTACCACCCAAATAGGAGAATTGTAGGCGGCGTTACTGGGTCTTATTATCCCCAGTGAAAGCATTTCTTTTATTTGCTTCTCCACCTCCTCCTCGTGGACCTTTGGAAATCTGTATATTTTACTATAAATGGGTTGGCTGGTTTTGGTAATTATTTGGTGCTTTATGGAAGTTACATTAGTCAGCCTTTGCCAGTGGCGGATCCAGGGGGGGGCCATTAGGGCCATGCCCCCCCCCCCCCCAAACCAACAAGTATCACTACTGTTTTAAAAAAAATTAAATTAAAAAAAATTGTTCAGGTATTGTTGCATGGTGGCGCTGAATTCAAATATCATTTTAAATAATTTAAATAAGTTACAACATTTAACAAATATCATTTAGTGCATTTAGATATAACTATATGTAGCAGCTAAACCCTGCTTCATCACAGTGGCCATAAAGACACAGGCGTAACAAAAGAACAAAAATCTACGTACACGTCCATTTATTTTGTAGAAACAAATTCATTAAGCAAATTCCATCAAATGTTTTTGTACAAAGGATTAATCTTATTTTGACTTGCGACTTCTTGGTTTTAGTAATTGTTCTATGCGATGTCCTGGGAACTACACAACAACTCAGTACTCTTCTGCAGTCTGAGTCGTTAGACTTGGTTTGTGCAAATGATGCTCTTCAAGATATGTTGGCTATTCTACAGTCACATCGAGAAAAAGCATCTGAATGCTTTAAAAACCTATTCGTCGAGACGTAAATGATTACAGAAGAAAGAGGTATTCAAATTACCACTCCACGCAATTCCTCAAAAGCCCGACAAGAACATCGATCTAATCCACCGGCAGATAACGTGGAAGAGTACTACTTGAGGTCAGTTTATATCCCGGTCTTAGACTACGTTATTGCAGATTTGAAAGAACGTTCACCTAAAGATACCTTAAAAAATTCTTTTAATCTGGCCATATTCATTCCGAGTCCGCTGGAGGGCAACTGTTTCCGCCCTATGTCCCATGAGGGATTAAAGGAGTTTAAAGAAGAAGAAGAAGATATTCATTCCGAGCCGTATAACTGTTAGCAGCGAAGATGTCAATAAAGCATTGTCTTTTTCAATCCAATATAAGGATTTCCTTGAAGATGTAAGGGGAGCTGTATCCTTTAAAATGAAAAAGGAGTATGAAGCCTGGAGACAAAAATGGAACCGACAGAAGGAAAAGGGAAGTTCCTTACCCGAAACTGCTGTTGCGACATTCAGTTATTGTAACAAGGATCAGTATCCTATCATCAGCACAATGATACAGATATTGCTTACGCTTCCATCAAGTGTTGCGACAGCTGAACGATCCTTTTCAACATTACGTCGTATTAAAACATGGCTGAGGACCTGCATGGGTGAAGACAGGCTTACGGGTCTAGCCCTGCTAAATATTCACCATGATATTATGAATATTGATAATATTATCGAAAGATTTGCTAAACAAAAAGTAAGAAGACTTAATTTTATTATTTAAATAAATAAAAGTTAAGTTAAGTTATTTCAATAACTAAAAACAAAATCTTTGTGTTTTTATTTATATTTGTGAAGCTCTACAACCCTCCGTCAAAAGCTTAAAAAATTCGCCAATGGATGAGGATGGCCCCCCCCAAAATGAATTTCTAGATCCGCCACTGGCCTTTGCCCTTCTTGATAAAAGAGATCTTTATTTCTTTTTAAAATTTGTTTTAAAGATGCAAATTCTTCCGAGTTTAAATGATCGGTTTGAATTTGGTCGAGGGGGTTGAAGTCGATTACTTCATTGGAATCTAATTGAAAAATTTCTTCATATGAACAAGTATTTTTAAATTTTATGGTTTTTCCCTTAACCTCTATTGTATCGTTTCCTAGGTCGATTTTCGTTCCTAGCGGCTTCAAAATGTTTTGCCCTAATAATGCGTCAAAGTTTTTGTTTTGGAAATTTAATAATTTCCAGCTCATGGTCGCTTGCTGATTGAATTCTGTAGGTATTTCTGTTATGAGTTCATGGGTTATGGTTTTTTTACCGTTAAGTGTAATTAAGCCTATGGGTTTGTTTAACTTAGATCTTTTGAAGTTGGGGAATGTTTCTTCATTTAAAATTGAGGTTGCGGCACCAGTATCGATAAGGCAGTTAAGTTTTTTTCCGAGGACTGTAAGTTCTGAGTAAGAATTCGTGAAGTGGCCCCCCATATTTTCAAGTTTGAAATAAATTATTGAAATTAATGATTTTTGTTAGCCCTAAGTGTCAATAACAACGTGGTAAAATAATTTTTTTATATTGCAAATAATAACAATGTTATTAACAAATTAAGTTTTTTGTACTTTTTTCTTCAAAAAATCATATTTTGGGTTCTTTTTAACAGAAGTGGCTGAAATTTACACTAAGAATGTAAAAAAGGCTGAACTTTGAGATAACAAAAGAAAAACCAAAAAAAAATGATTGTTAATAAAAAATAGGTATATTTTCATAAACAAATTAAAAATTTCTCATGTTCTTGAACTCGTATCGACTTCGTTTAAAAACAGTATCAAAGTACATTAATTTATGCTCATGCTAGTGAAATAAAATTTTTGTTACCTCTTAAACTTTTTGTATAAAACGATATTTTGTACGACGCCGCAAGCCTAAACTAAATGAAACACACTTTCTCCATTGCAACTAAATGAGAAAAAAGACAAAAATTTCCTGGAATTGCTCAATTCCAGGAAATTTTGCTCAATTCCAGGAAATTTTTGTCTTTTTTCTCATTTAGTTGCAATGGAGAAAGTGTGTTTCATTTAGTTTAGGCTTGCGGCGTCGTACAAAATATCGTTTTATACAAAAAGTTTAAGAGGTAACAAAAATTTTATTTCACTAGCATGAGCATAAATTAATGTACTTTGATACTGTTTTTAAACGAAGTCGATACGAGTTCAAGAACATGAGAAATTTTTAATTTGTTTATGAAAATGTACCTATTTTTTATTAACAATCATTTTTTTTTTTGGTTTTTCTTTTGTTATCTCAAAGTTTAGCCTTTTTTACATTCTTAGTGTAAATTTCAGCCACTTCTGTTAAAAAGAACCCAAAATATGATTTTTTGAAGAAAAAAGTATAAAAAACTTAATTTGTTAATAACATTGTTATTATTTGCAATATAAAAAAATTATTTTACCACGTTGTTATTGACACTTAGGGCTAACAAAAATCATTAATTTCAATAATTTATTTCAAACTTGAAAATATGGGGGGCCACTTCACGAATTCTTACTCTTCTACTATCGGTAATGGACAGTTTGAGGCTGTACAGGAAAATTTTCCAGAATTTCGGCATGATCTACGACCATAGGTTCTGGTGTACTAGGATTGTTATTGTATGATGGTCCATTTGGGGAATTATTTTGATGATAGTTCCCGGAATTTCTAAATCTACCGCTATCGTTTCTGAAGTCATTAGTTTTGAAAGCATTACTACTCCTATATCTGTTGTTATTTCTAAAATCATTATTATTATTATAGCCACCGTTATTATTGAAATTTCTAAAACTATCATTGGGATTGGGTCTAAAGTTTCTGTTATGTCTGAAGTCACTATAATTCCTAAAATTGTTAAAATTTCTTGAATTCTGAGGATTATGGCTTGAGATTCTGTTAAAATGATTTCTTGATGAATGAGGTTTATTCTTTGGCAGATTATTTTCTCTTACTTCAGGATTTTGCTCTAGACCGGTTTGCATTAACTCGTGATATGCTTCCTCAATAGTTTGAACATTTTTTATTCGAAGGTACATACTTTCAGACCGCGGAAGCTTATTTAAAAATTTTTCTAATATACTATTCTCGTTGTTATCTGGTTTAAATTCTACGGGTTTATCACTGTCTAAGTTGTATTTCAAATTTAATTTATCTAAAACTACAAGTAACTCATTATAATATTGACTTACAGTAAAGAATTTGATGCCATCAGCTTTCTCCTTGAGTTTTAAGTATGTTTCCTGGATTCCGAAAGATTTTATTAATTGCGACTTAACATCATCCCACGTCACTGTTTGATGCATTAGCCTCCTGATAGATGTAGCAGCTTTTCCCTGTAATTTCGTGATGAGGATCCTAAAGATGTAGGCCTTTGCCGCATCGTCGGGTGCCATTCTGACCAATGTTTCCACTTCCTGAATAAAATGGCTCAATTCATAACTGCCATCGCCTTTAAATACTGGAACAGCCCTAGCTTCATTAATTAGCTCCTTCAGCCCTATGGAGTCCATTGTAACGTCACGGTATGTTGAATATTTTCACTGTTATTTACAAAACTGTAGAAACTGTGCCACTCGAACTTGATGTTCTTGATTTGATTTATCACGATAATAATTGTTCCAAAAAAAAATAGACAGAACTGAATGTTCTTAATTTTCCGCAACACTATATAAAATAGAACTTTATGTTCGTAACTGTATCACACCGATAAATCCTTTAAAAAGGAACAGGATTCTTTAATAGCCGTAAATCGCGATTCAGAATACTGTCGGTATCCTACCGACTGCGCCAAACTTGGTTGCGGATTTTTGGAACGATAAATAAATTAAAACACAAATGAAAACTCAAATTAAAAGTTAAACTAAACTTTATTAAAAAAAATCAAATTAATGGTTTTAACTTTATATTTGTTACAAAAACGTTTTTATATGTCCGACGACTCACAATAGACTGACTTTTAATTCTCACCTTTACAATTTTCAACAGTTATAGAAATCGAATAAAGTTGCTAGGATTGCATTTCTTTTCTAGGCCTTGAACTTTTGTTCGAGACCGAAGTTACTTGAACTTGCTGAGTTCAGGTAATTTCGGTTCTCGTGCGAAATATGAATGTTGGGAAATTTTATTTGCTGACTTTGATTTTTCATTTTAAATTTCGAAATTTTAGATAAATGTTTATGCAGACGGAAATTATTGAAATATGAGGTTTTAAAAGAAACTGTAACGGAAATCGTTTTGCTTACACGAATTGAATGGATGGGAACATGACTCGCGCAGTCGAATAGGCGAAACGCCGAAACGTATTCCATGTCGCCGAGAGCGATTAATCCAAGCAAAATATTTAAATATTGCAGCCATTTAGCTGGCTAGAGCATGGCAACTTTTAGTCGAGGTCCAGCAACAGACAGCAGCGATGGTCACGCGCATTTTTGGTTCGCACCCATTTCTGGGCACTTGTGCCTAAGCAGCTGGCTAGAGCATGGAAACTTTTGGTTGAGCTCCATTTACAAACAGCAGCGCATAATTATATGTGTGCGAGGCAAAATAGCCGGCGCTTGGTGGGTGGGATTGGGTTTGAATGTTGCAATGCAGAAGCTGCTCTCAGCATTCATTTCATATTCCGCTCTCAAAATTCATGTCATATTCTCGCACCCAGTTATGTAATAAAATTTGGTCGAGCTAGAGCAACAGACAGCAGCGAGTGTGTGCGAGGGGATGAAATGAATGCTAAGAGCGGCGTCTGCATTGCGAAAATATGAAATGAATGGGTGCGAGAATATGCCATGGATTTTGAGAGCGGCGTCTGCATTGCGAGTCGCAATTTTGAGAGCGGCGCGAGAATATAAAACGAATGCTGAGAGCAGCTTCTACATTGCAACATTAAAACCCAATCCCACCCACCAAGCGCGGGCTATTTTGCCTCGCACACATATAATTATGCGCTGCTGTTTTTAAATGGAGCTCAACCAAAAGTTTCCATGCTCTAGCCAGCTGCATAGGCACAAGTGCCCAGAAACGAGTGAGCAACAAAGTGCGCGTGTCGCCATCATTGCAGCAAGTGTCCAGAAACGGGTGTAGCAACAAAATGCGCGTGTCGCGAATTCTTTGTTTTACCCCCAGCGAAAAAGTGCCAAAGGCGCCTAAAGAAGTTAACACTTCAAAAACCTACGCCCTGGCGCCAAGCGTGGATTTCTGAACATTCAAAATTGTACATACATATACATATATTATATATATTTAAAATGGTTTCATAACCCAATTGAAAGTTACATAATTGTAATATTTTTCAGAAGTTAAGCTTCCGATTGGTTAGGAATACCCGAACCTAGGGTAACTTGGAATATAGGAATTCGTTCGGTATGATATAAATATGTAACAGTGTAAAATGATGGCAGAACAAAAGTTAATGACGTGTGGTGACCTATAATATTTACCAAATTATAGTATAATGTTTAATATATAACCAAACATTATAGTAAGGTGAGATAACACAAATGAAATGATAATATAATGAATGATAATATAATATAGCAAAACAAAATTTATCAATAAGGTGCTGTACTAGAAGATTTGACCTCTCCACAATACAGTATTTTCTTCTTGGGTTATGCCCGATTTTTCTTACCACAGAATCTTGCTCACATGGGGCCAAGCAGGAACAAGTATACCTCTTGGTAAAAAGTATGATTTAACGCCGGGGTGTGACTTAACGTGACTAAGTAAATGAGTTAAAATAACATCAAGTATCCAAGGATGGTGTGGTTGCACAATAAGGCACCCAGAAAATTACACGCATTAAAAAAAAGACGTTCAGCGATGATTAAAACTTCTGTAGTTCTCTGCTTATGTTAGGTTGTTTTGTTATTTTCTTCGTTTTGGTAAGCCGAATCCTCTGCCATAGACCTGAGGAGCTGGTACTCTTTCCACTTCTTTGGTATATCCTCTGCTCCCAGATATCCACTATAGCAAAAACACAACCACCGCACTTACCTTTTTTTTCTCTTTTGTTTCGGTGCTGGAACCTTTATCGCAAAAAAACTGATGTGGTATTCCCTGGAATGGCCTTTACCTACGGGCTCTCCATTAGGTCTTCGTGCACTAAATTTCCTGGTTTTGTTTTTTTCCTCTCAGATTTGACCACAAAATTTTTTATATTTATTACAGCAACACTAATACTGACTAATAGTTCTTTTATCCAGCCCGAACAAAATCAAATCCGGAAAAAACAACCCAAAACTTTTCGACTCACCCCCCCCCCTGACTGACTTTTTTCCTCTTTCTTTTTTCAAATTTTTTTTCTCTACGCCTAGTTTGTATAAATTTTCCAGTCAGATACCAAATGATAGCTACAAAGTGATAGATACAAGGTGATTTCACCTCACACGACCGTTACATACCCTCAGGTCCACAAAGCCGACTTGCGAGGCAGTGAGGAGCCGAAAAAAACGGACGGGTTTTCTAGCGTAAAATAGGATATTTTGAATCAACGTGGGGTTCGACCCATGCACTGAGATTAAGAGGTCTCATGCTCTCCAGACTGAGATGCCGGGCTGTCCAGGTTCTCAACAGAGTCGTCTCCATACGGAGTGAAAAAGGATAAGTTGGGCTTACGGTCGCAACCGTATTTTAGTGATGATCAGCCTAAAGAACCTCCCGGAGGAGTATCTGGAGCTACAAATATCAGGCGCGAGACAATACCACATTGCCCCCCTACGGATATCTACAAGTCTCCAAACTTTCACGCATAACCAAGTTTGCTTTCGCTCCAGCTGGCCAGTCTTCATCAATACCACATTGCCTCTGACTCACCCGGTGGAACGACAGCCAAACAGTCCGCTGAGAGAAATTCTCCAGACTGACCGAAGAGCAAAGACAATCCGAGGAGACTATGCCTCAGTGGATTGATCTGGTCTGGCAGATCCTACTGAATAATTCATTTAAACTTGGCCCCAGACTGCCAAGTGAAACAAGGAGGTGTACCATTCGCTAGGGAAGCTACCTAAGCGGACCACGGCGGGTACCCTGTTATTAACCGGTGAGGCCGGCGAGATGCCTTCTTAGGGCTACTCAGAAAAGCGCTTGCTTCGAACAAACTCAGGGACGTTTGTCTTTGGCGTGATATACACCGATGATCTTCCCGCTCAAGTCCTCCAGTTCGTACAAGCTGGTTCCAATTTTCCTACGTATCCGGGCTTTCACAAACCTCGGTGCCAACTTGGCATTGAAGCGACCAACTCGGTTACTCACCCAGAAGGTTCTCCGGTAGACCATATCTCCAGCGCGAAAGCTGCCCACACGACAACGCAAGTTGTACTGGTTGGTATGCCTGGTGTGCGCGGCGGCTAAATTTAGCGCGACTCGTTCACGAATTACCTGCATTCTGTCCGTCAAGGGTAAAAAAGCGATGTCTCCCTCCTGGAAAACGTTCAGTTTCTTCAGGACTGGATAAGCTGATCCGTGCAGGATCATATGGCTACCAAAAAGGGCCTGATATGGGGACATGCCGATCGCCTCGTGGTGGGCACTACGAAGAGCACATTCAATGGACGAGAGATGTCTATCCCACTCACGATGATCCTCCTTTAAGTACGCCCTAATGGCGGCTAGGATGGATCGATTCACCCGCTCGGAAGCGTTAGGGTGAGGCGAGTACACAGCCGTGCGTACATGTCGTATGCCGTAATCATTTAGCAATTTAGGAAACTCTTTGGAGGTGAATTGCCGACCATTGTCGTAGAAAATGGTTTCAGGAACTCCAAAGGTATGAAAAATAGTTTGCTCGAGGAACTTGACGGACACCGCTGTGGTCTCAGCAGACACGGGGTGCAGGAAGGCAAACTTAGTGAAGGCATCCAGGACGACAAATACTGCCGTGTGGCCCTTCTTCGACCGGGGATAAGGACCCAAGAAGTCTACGTACAAAAATTGGAACGGCTTCGACGCCTCCATGGGGTTGCCCATAGGTGGTCGAAGTACTGAACTGGGGGATTTGGTGGTCTTGCAGACCTCACAGTTGGCGATGAACTCCCGTACTTGTTTTGCCATACCTGGCCAAAAGTATTTACATCGCAGACGTGCTAGTGTCTTCCCTACTCCACCATGCGATGTTTGGGGAGGCACATGAGCAGACTCAATGAGTGGCGTGGTCAGTTCCGTTGGAACCCACAACTTCCAAGTTAGGTCATCAGCTACAGAGTCTCCAGTACGTGGTGAGGTACGCTGGAATACATACCCATCTTCGACCCGCAGGTCTGGTAACTGCAGTGCCGATTGCTGGATTCGCTCAACCAGTTGAAGATAATCCGGGGACTTGAAGGACGTGGCATTTAAGTCCACGTCGAAACACAAGGAAATATCGTCGACGCAATCTATGCGTGACAAGGCATCGGGAACCACATTGTGGGTGCCTTTACGATGTTCGATCGTAAAATCGAACCCCTGAAGCTTCAGACTCCAACGTGCTAGACGGCCGTTTAGCTCCTTCTGGCCCATGAGCCATTTCGAACTGGCATGGTCAGTAATGACCGTGAAAACCTGTCCCTCTACATAAGCTCTAAACTTTTTTATACTCAGCACGGTTGCATAGCATTCGAGCTCAGTGATGGTGTAGTTCCGTTGTGCTCCGTTCAACTTCTTGGACATATAAGCAATCGGATGTTCTTCGCCATCCATGTCCTTTTGAAAAAGCACACTACCTACACCAGTCCTGCTGGCATCGCACTGAATATAAAAATGTTTAGAAAAATCTGGAGTGACTAAAAGAGGAGCTTTCGTCATCAGCTCTTTCAAAGTCCCGAACGCCTGCTGGGCCTCATCATTCCAACTAAAAGGTTTAGTCTTCAAACAATTCGTGATTGAAGAAGCCAGCTAGCATAATTGGGTATGAAACGCTGATACCATCCGGTCATACCCAAGAACCTCCGGGTCTGCTTATGAGACTTCAGAGTCGGGAATTCCGTGATGGCCGTCACCTTATTAGGATCCGTTTTCAGTGTCCCATCACCGATTATGAAGCCGAGATACTTGACTTCAGTCACGCAAAATTTGCTTTTAGTCAAATTGAGTGTTAACCCCGCACGACGGAGACAGATGGCAACTTCGTCCAAAAGCTTTAGGTGGGAGTCAAAGTCAGGTGAAACTATGAGCAGGTCATCCAAATAAACAAAGACGTTCTCACGTAAATGACCCGGGATGGCTTTATCCATCAAGCGACACATGCGCTGTGGGGCATTGCATAGGCCGAAAGGCATTACTGTGAACTGGTACAGTGGACGACCTGGGACAGTGAAAGCTGTCCGCTAACGCGACTTCATCTCTAGGGGAATTTGCCAGAAAGAGTTTTTTCGGGTCTAAACTCGTGATGAACTTGGTGTCTTGAAGACGACCAAGAAGACCATCAATATGTGGAAGGGGATAGGCGTCTTTAACAGTGACACTATTGACCTTGCGAGAATCAAGACACAGGCGGACCTTACCTGGTTTTCGAACTAATACCACTGGAGAATTCCAGGGACTGTTTGATGGCTCAATCACTCCCAGAGCCAACATCCTGTCCAACTCACCATACATCAGCTGTTGTACGGCGGGTGAAACCGGATAATGCCTCTGTTTAATGGGAACTGAGTCACCAGTGTCAATGACATGTTCCTCCAGGTTAGTCTTTCCCAGTCCTAAGACTTCGAAAGAGGGGAACCTGGCCTTAACCCGCTCCAACCGTTCGCGTTGCGTTGACGTTAAGTCGTGCAGATTTGCAGGCACGGATGGGGCTGTTAACTCGCAGACTACTTGAGGAGCGATGTTGAAAAGATTCCAGAAATCGATCCCAAGATACAGTCTCTGGCAGAGATTGGGCACCACATAGATGGTCATATCACGGGTCCTTCCTCCAAAGGATACAGGGACCCTGATATAACCACAAATTTCTTGCGGCGCCCCGTCAGCAGTTCGCACCGAAGTGTGCAAAGTGTAGACGGTAACTTCGGGATGATTGGCCAGAAAGGATTCAGCATCTCTTCCCAGACAGCTAATGTTGGCACCACTGTCCAATAAACCATTCACCTCTTCGTTAGCTAAAGTGACCTTAGCAAACGGACGGTTATCTGACAAGTCAGAGATGATTGCAGAAACAACTTTCTGCGAAAGGTGTCACTTCTCCCTTGCTCGCACCCTAATTTGGGGAGGGGTTTGCTGAGAATGCATGGAGTCCACCAGCGGAGGCTCCGAAAAAATGCGGGCACGAGTGGAGACATATCTCTTCCAACGGGAAAGAAAGGATAATTTGACCTCTTCGGATGGAAAAGGCGGAAGAGAATCAGTGGACGTAAAGTCGCTTACAATATACGTAGTGCTGGTATGTGCGTTGTCCTGGGGAATAACGGACGAGCTTAGCTCGGGCGCGGACTCCCGTTCGGTCTCGCACCCTGCCCACGGTTTCCCCGGCAGGTGGGACAGACTGGTGTCACAACTCCTGGCTTGCCACACTTGTAGCAAAACAGGCCACGAGTCGCGGACTGACCCATAAAAGGATGACCCTGTTGCTGACAATTCCAACAACGGAGAGGTCGTGGAGTCGTCGGGAACTGACGTGTTGCCGTCATCTCGTCTACTCCCGGTAATGATACATTTGGGGGTAAAGGACTGGTCTGCATAATCTCCGGGTATTCAATTTCGTGCAATTGACGTTCGGGTCTACGTTCTAAACGTTTCTGCTTCTGCCAGCGTTCAACTCGGATGCAAGTCTCACGCAGTTGTTGCATACTAGTGAAGCTGTGTCCTATCACTACAGAACCCAACGAGACATTCAGGTTGCGGATCACGATACCGATCAAACGGGTTTCAGACATCGGATTGGCCATGCGGTTGTCGTTGCACCAACAGCTGAGCGGTAAAATCATCGAAAGAGAGATTTTGCTGTTTAAAATCCATCAGCTGTAATATAAGTTCTTCATCCGATTCCCGGCTTCGGAAAAATCGAATGAACTGGGCTTTGACTGTTTCCCAATCAGGATCTAGGAACTGACGCCGAAACTGGGACCAGTACCAATCTGCGGCTCGGCCAGACAACAACGCCGATAAGTTCCGGCAGACCTCTGCACGGCTGACCCCATCATCGTGAGCCTTCAGCTCCTCCCGGAACAGGAACTCCTCCGCTGACAACATATTGTTATCGCCGGAAAACTTAATGTTCCAGTAGGTGACTGGAGACTTGCGGTGATGAGTCATGGCCAACGAGTCCCTCCTGTCATCACTATGGAATGGATTGGCTCAGCCGGAGAAAAGTAATGATTACCGGTCGCACCATTGGGCACAGGAACCTCTGCAGTTCTTTGCCGAACCCGAAGCGCCTCGAGTTCCTGCCGTAACTGTTGAACTTGCTCCATGAGAGATACAGCGTTTTCGTCAGAATTAGAAGGGTCGGCTTGAGATCTGCCAGGAAGTTCACTCCCGCTAGGAGCTGGAGTGGTGTTCTTACCACTTCGAAGTTCCATTTCCTTTGAAACTCGAACACGAAATCAGAAGACAATTGATTAAGAAGTCGATCTCTACCTTGTTGTAAACAACCGCCGGTAAAAGTCAGTGTACTTCCAACACAGAAAGTCAATAATAATTAATGCACTAAAAGTTCAAATTCAACAAAAATCTTCCAGGATGGCTGAAAGCAAAAGGATTCCCCCTCCAGGAATCTCAGTGGCCAACGTCATCGATGTTGGTCGGTGGTGACTATGGATCACAGCCATCACCAAGTCCCATCAACAACGTCGGAAGCACTCAGGTCCACGCTCCACCGAATGACAAAAAAACTTCGCACCACATCGAAAGGGAAAGCTTCTTCAAAAAGGAAAAGAAATTTATGGCTTCCGCTGTCCACCCACAGCTGAGCTGCCACTCTGCACGCTATCAGGAAGGAAGGACAGGCGGTATAGCGAAAAAATAAACTACCATAAGAAAAGAAAGGAAATAAAATTTAGTAAACCGAATGGATTTTCAAAGATGTCCACGGGACGCAGTGGCAGGCGGTATCACGCCTGATACCAAAGACGGTTAAGCCCGTGTAACATCTCCTAAGTCCATCCGAAGAGAAAAAAAACGAGTGTGCGTAGGACCACACTTTAGAAGTGTTAACTTCTATGGCTAGTCTAAATTTCCAAATCAATCTTAATACAAGACGATAAGGATTAATATATTTTATTTATGAATATTCTGTTAAAGTTTATTTAATTGTTACTTATATGCACTCACTCCAAAATGTGTTGCAATGTTTTGGAAATTAAAATATTTGTCTTAAACTTATCACACAAAGATCGGACGATGGATGACTGGGATAATGTAGTTTTTATTAAAAATAGTAGCTAATATATAGTAATAAATACATAGTGCATAGTTCATAGGAAACATGTAGTACATAGTACACAGTACATATCGTCGGGTTGATGCAATAGTCACGAAAGAGAAATTTTTGCTATTTTAAACATTGTGCAAATATGTAAAAAAGTCATATTATATTCAGTCAAAGTCACGGATTTAAATTTTTATGGGAATCTACTGGATTCAATTTGAATTTTTTCAGAACCAGTAAAATAAGTAAAATTAAGCGATTTATATTTATATCATAAACATAAATTCAAATATATGTTTATGCATTAAAGATCAGAAACTTAATGGCTGAGATAACTGAGATAATTAACAAAGAAAACGAGCAGCTACGAAGTTTTTCAACACGCTTTTTGCGCGAAATCAAACGCTTGGTCACCAAACCCATTCTCCTCTGCATTACTTATAAGTCATTACAGAAAACACTAATTAAAGAAGTACTTCCAAATCGACTTCCCACAGTAAATACTTGCGATTTACCCTACTGGGATACTGCCCCAGATATGTACGTAAAATACAGACGCACAGTCGAATAGGCGAAACGCCGAAACGTATTCCATGTCGCCGAGAGCGATTAATCCAAGCAAAATATTTAAATATTGCAGCCATTTAGCTGGCTAGAGCATGGCAACTTTTAGTCGAGATCCAGCAACAGACAGCAGCGATGGTCACGCGCATTTTTGGTTCGCACCCATTTCTGGGCACTTGTGCCTATGCAGCTGGGTAGAGCCAAAGTCTAGAAATTAACAAGTCTTTCATCTTCATATGGTTAATGAGTGAAAGGCGAACAGCTGCATGCACAAGTTTTTCAAATGACGATCTCAGGCTATCAGAGAGAGAATGCAACATTTTTATACGAGCTGGAATACAACCATAAGTCGGAAAATTTTATGAGTTTCTATAGGGATAATGTTGATGTGTTGGTGCATATTTGCTCGTTTGTTTTGATGATTTCAATTTTGACAGCTGATTCAATTATCTTTCCTTTTCTGTTCTGCATACTTTACCGTAAAGACAGAATCTGGCTTTGTCTCGCTGAATTCGCGAAGTATGCGTTGAGTTTTGCTCAGCAGTGATGTTCATATATGCACGCACACAATCAACGGTCGGAAATTTTTGTATGAAGATGAAAGACTTGTTATTACTAGACTTTGGCTAGAGCATGGAAACTTTTGGTTGAGCTCCATTTACAAACAGCAGCGCATAATTATATGTGTGCGAGGCAAAATAGCCGGCGCTTGGTGGGTGGGATTGGGTTTGAATGTTGCAATGCAGAAGCTGCTTTCAGCATTCGTTTTATATTCTCGCGCCGCTCTCAAAATTCATGTCATATTCTCGCACCCAGTTATGTAATAAAATTTGGTCGAGCCAGAGCCAAAGTCTAGTAATAACAAGTATTTCATCTTCATACAAAATTTTCAACCCGTTGGTTGTGTGCGTGCATATATGAACATCACTGCTGAGCAAAACTCAACGCATACTTCGTGAATTCAGCGAGACAAAGCCAGATTCTGTCTTTACGGTAAAGTATGCAGAACAGAAAAGGAAAGAAAATTGAATCAGCTGTCAAAATTGAAATCAGCAAAACAAACGAGCAAATATGCACCAATACATCAACATTATCCCTATAGAAACTCATAAAATGTTCTGTTGTTTAGTTGTATGCTAGCGCTTATAAAAATATTGCATTCTCTCTCTGATAGCCTGACATCGTCATTTGAAGAACTTATGCATATAGCTGTTCGTCTTTCACTCATTAACCATATGAAGATGAAAGACTTGTTAATTTCTAGACTTTGGCTAGAGCAACAGACAGCAGCGAGCAACAGAAATGAATGCTAAGAGCGGCGTCTGCATTGCGAAAATATGAAATGAATGTGTTGAGGATACAGCACCTTCTAAAAAAAAAAAAAAAAAACTAGAGTACGCATCGCAATTGTGGACTTACCGGAGGGAGTATTTAAAAATAATAAATTCGCGCACGCACCATAATCAAAACATCACCACTGAATATAAAAACACACGAGACTGTCAAAATTCGACAAGGTGACAACAGAGAAGGAACAAAACCACAACATCATTTTTCGAGTCTCGGGGAAGCCATTGATATTAGCAAAGACCAAAACCAGAAGGGGAGAGTTTTAGCATTTGGATAGAGGGTCAATGACCGACCCATTTACATCAGCATGGACAGGGCGATGACCTGTAGAAGAGCGGGAAAACCTTCCCCCAACTAAGGCACAGGGAAACCGCTACGAATTAATATAAAGATTCATCCGAGGTAACAGGGCTCTCTCCACTTGAAACTCGTAGCCGTTGGACCGAAGATAGAAGCATCAATCAAGAAGTAATTAAATTGGTAATAGAATTCAAACTTGAAGATATTGTATATTGATATAATTATTCTTAACATAATTTATAATATAATTAATATTAGCAAACAACAAATTAGTGCAGCAATACGCAAATAAAATTATAAAGTTTTTTGAAGTGTGTGAGTTTTATTTTCTGGGAAAATTGCCTTTGCAGAAAATTCTTGAACATTAACGCGCCTTTAGCTAAATTATATCCAAGCCACATTTTTACCGTGAATCTGGCTGGCGGGTAGGGAAATTCACTGGTCGGTACTCGGTCGTACTAAATTCGAATCCCGTACGTGTGAATGATAATTTATCTTGGATCTTTTTGCTTTCATATATTTTTTTTGGAGAATAATTTCTTTTCAGAAAACAAAGAAAAACAAATCGAGGCAACACAATGAGCTACCGAAACATGGTCCTTCGAGCCGGATAACGAGAAACAGCAGCAACTATTGTAAGAATAAATTTTGAAATCTAATGTGAACTCTAAAAACTAAATTTTTTTGTGAAATCTAATGTGAACTCTAAAAACTAAATTTTTTTTTTGTGAAATCTAATGTGAACTCTAAAAACTAAATTTTTTTGTGAAATCTAATGTGAACTCTAAAAACTAAATTTTTTTTGAAATCTAATGTGAACTCTAAGAACTAAATGTTTGGAAATCTAAGGTGAGCTCTAAAAATTTGTGAAATCAAAGTGAATACTAAAGAACTATTTGTGAAATCTAAAAATAAAACCTTGTGAAATCAAAGTGAATATTAAGGAAACCAAAGTGAATTCCAAAACTAAATCCGTGAAATCGAAACCCAAAATATTGTGAAAGCGAAATCGAAAGCATAGTGAAAGTGAAAGGAACTCTCGGGAAAAATTTGAAAGTTAAATCAGTGAATTTCCACGTCAAAAATCTAATTTCTAACGGTCGCGAAAAGCGGTATCAACGGTACAGTCATAACGGTTCTAAACGGAAAAGGTGACCGGTTTAACGGTATCAATACGGGTGCAGTTTAAACGAATAATTAATTACAAGTAACATTAATACTCTTGTGCCGATCAAATTAAACATTTTTTAAACAAATCTGTAAAAAACAAAACCCCCAAATTGCAGTGCAGGTATACAAAACTCGACACGTTTTCAACTACAGCCATCAAGACAAAAGGTTTGCAACTACAGCCATCAAGACAAAAGGTTTTCAACTATACAGCCATCAAGACTTCCACTCAGCCAATAAGTTTAAGCTGTTCTTCAGTTGACGATGAGAAAAATCAGGTAGCACCCACAAAAGAAGTAGCTGAATAAACTGTGAGTACATATTCAAAATTATTTATTTGGAACAATAACTAAAAACAAATATAAACAACTGAAAGTTTTATTCGAATGGTTTTAAGTCTCTTTATTGATAAATAAATAAAATTTAACATTTAACTAACATTTGCATCTACGTACTAAATAATATTTATCAATATACATATACAATACATACATACGAAGTTATATTTATCGTCATTGTTGTTAAGTAAACTAAAATAAAGAGGCATCAGTAGTTGAAAACGTTAACAATTATTTCATAAACTTACCAACTGTATCTGCATTAACATTCGTCGCCAACAACGTATATTATTTGAATCCTGAAAACAACAATGGAAGGATTGATAATACAACAGAAAGCTCAGCGGGAGCTTTTACAAACATGCATAATCAACACAAAAAAGGAATCCAGGGAACGACGAAATAAGTCATATTATGAAAGGAGACTGAAGCAATTCGAAGATCTATGGGCTGTACTCCAATATTCCGATGATAAGTTCGATATCAACAAATGTGAATACTTTGCTGCTAACGTCTACGACCAGGTCGAAGAACATTTCATGTTAAACGTGGTATTACTGGAAGATGCCATAATAAAAACAACTCCGCCAGAACCCAACACTCAAGCAAACACTACAATCGCGAATGCAAGCTATCAAGGCAACCACGGTACTTCATTAAAACTACCTAAATTAGCAATCGAAAAATTTAATGGAGACTATAAGAAGTGGACAACATTTCATGACTTATTTAGAACGATGATTCATGAAAACACAAGCTACGCGCCAGTTCAAAAGTTACAGTACTTAAAGTTGTTATTGGAAGGAGAGCCAGAAAACCTCATCCGACATCTGCAAATTACTGATGACAATTATGAACCAACTTGGGCGCTTCTTAAGGAACGCTATGACAACAAGCGAGTTTTAGTCTGGTTCCAATTAGATACATTGTTTAGTCAACCCATCTGGTCAACAGAGACAGCGCAAGGAATCAGAAAATTGTTGGACATTACAACCGAATGTCTTTTGGCGTTAGAAAATTTAAAACTCGATGTGTCAAGCTGGGATCCACTCATCGTGTACTTAGTGGTGAAGCGACTCCCTTCTTCGACTCATCAGCTTTGGGAGCAATCTATAAGCGGAAGAAGTGAGTTACCAACCTGGAAGGAACTACAAGAGTTTCTGAAGAATCGTTTTAGGACATTAGAAGCAATATCATCTACTAGGAAACCAACTGCGATCAGGGAAGTTCCAAAACCCCATCCGTCTAGATTCCAAACCAAGACATTTCATGTCGCAACCCAAGCTTCATGTGTCTTCTGTTTACAACCCCACAATATAAGACAGTGCTCCAAATTTCTATCTTGTGCCACATCTAAGAGAATGGAAGTAGTGAGAAAATCAGGACTGTGCATAAACTGCTTGGGATCGGGACACATCTCGGCAAACTGCCCCAGTGCGCGAAAATGCCGGCAATGCAACAGACATCATCACACTCTTCTTCATCACAACACGCCAATTGAAGCCCAAACGAACCAATGTGGCAACGCGAGAGCTCCAACATCGACTCCAGATGCTAATCAAACGAATGCTCACGTCACAGAATCAACTCAACATCGGGAACGTACTAACTCAAACAATCTTGGTGTCTTCATGGTGAATCGAAATCAACCCAATCAAGTGCTTTTGGCTACAGCGCTAGTTAGAGTGGTGTCTCACAATGGTAAGGAGAGAATAGTTCGGGCCCTGATTGACCAGGGATCACAAGCGTCATTCATCACAGAAAGCGTGAAGCAGGATTTGCAGTTGAAAGGGGAAGCGATCAATGCTAACATTTACTCCGTAGAGGATAAAAATTTAAGCTGTGCGAGGTTCAAAACAAGGTTCATCATCAAATCTTTGAAGAACAACAATTGCCACATTGAAGTGACTGGATTAGTATTGCGGAAGGTGACGGACATCATGCCTACACAGACGATTAATCAGCATCACTGGACTCATTTAAAGCAACTTGAATTAGCGGATCCAGAATACCATCAACCAGGGAGAGTGGAGTTACTCTTGGGAGCCGACGTATATGGAAAAATCATAATGGAGGGATTGGTAAACAGCATTGACGGGAGTCCTGTAGCACAAAAAACGCGTCTAGGATGGATCTTATCGGGAGAAATCCAAAATCAAAGTCAAACCTCCATACAACTTCGGAATTTCCATGGGCGCACGGACGTCGATGAATGGCTCAAACGATTTTGGGAACTCGAAGAGATTAAAGAAAGGCCCCTACATACTGAAGAGGAAGATGAGTGCGAAGCACTATTCGCAAGGACTACAAGGCGGTCAGCAGATGGGCGATACGAGGTCCAACTACCACTCAAAGCGGCAAGTGAACACCTGCATTTAGGAAAATCGAGGAGTATTGCAATATCACGATTATTGCAAATGGAAAGAAGATTCATCAAAGACCCAAAGCTGAAACAAGAGTATTCCAAATGTGTTCGTGAATATTTGGAACTGGGCCACATGACCAGGGTCAGCACATCCGAAGAAGAACATCGTCAAGTTTTAAACGGACCAGCCAACTATACGTGCAGTTATCTACCCCATCATGGAGTGATTAAGGAAACGAGTACAACAACTAAACTGCGAGTCGTGTTCGATGCTTCAAGATCTACCGACAGCGGAGTTTCATTAAATGATATGATGCTCAAGGGACCCGTGGTGCAAGATGACTTAATTACGCTATTAATTCGTTGGAGAAAACATTGTGTGGCATTTACTGCGGACTTAGAAAAAATGTACCGACAAATCCGAGTGCGAAATACAGATGCAGACTACCAAAGGATTGTGTGGCGAGATTCAACGAACCATCCCATAGAAGAATACAAACTATTGACGGTAACTTTTGGGACTAAAAGTGCACCGTACTTAGCAACCCGAACGATTAAACAACTGGCTCACGACGAAAAGGAGAACTATCCTAAGGCTTACGATGTTGCAGTAAATGATTTTTATGTTGATGATTTACTGTCGGGATCTCACACTATCGACGAAGCCTTATTAGTGCAACAACAATTGCTACAACTAATGAACGCTGGAGGATTTTCGCTTCGAAAGTGGTCATCAAACTGCAAAGAAATGTTAAAGGCGTTACCTCCAGAATATCGTGAAACTAACCTGTCCTGTGAAATATCCCTCGACGACAGCATCCGGGCATTAGGTATCTTCTGGAAGCCCGCATCAGACATATTGACGTATGCCTACACTACCAGTCCAGACCCATCAAGATGGACAAAAAGAACAATTTTGTCGGAGATATCCAAACTTTTTGATCCGCTTGGTCTCTTATCACCCATAATTATTGAGGGCAAACTTTTTATCCAGACGTTGTGGCTCAAGGGTCTTGGCTGGGACGAGGAAATCCCGGAAAATCTTACGTTTGAGTGGCTAAAATATAAAAAGGGTTTGTCAGACATTGATAATGTTAAAGTTTGCAGGTGGACACATTACAAAAACACAAACCAGAAAACGGAACTTCATGGATTTTCGGACGCATCCATGAAGGCGTATGCAGCTGTTGTTTATCTCTGCGTAGTCGACGAACAAGGCAATCGACATACGACCTTAATCGCTGCCAAGACAAAGGTGGCGCCTCTAAAAACAGTAACATTGCCACGGCTGGAACTATGTGCAGCATCACTACTCGCGAAGCTAATGCGCTACGTAACAACGGCACTGAAGCTGGAGGTTGCCCATACAACGCACGCGTGGACGGACTCAGAGATTGTGATAGCGTGGCTCAACAGTCAGCCTTACAAGTGGAAAACATTCATCGCTAACCGTGTCTCGCACATCCACGAGACTTTAGGACGAAACATATGGAATCATGTGCCTTCGAAGCAAAACCCTGCAGACTGTGCATCCCGAGGAATGAATCCGTCAGATTTGATCAAGCATGAACTCTGGTGGAACGGACCTACCTGGCTGCAGTTACCGGAAGATCATTGGCCAAAGTCAAAACGTACCTGGAACACCGAGCTAGAACAACGAAAAATTACCAGCTGACAAGTCAACATTGACAAGGATGATCTCGAGTTGAAATATTCATCCCTCACGAGGCTGCTAAGGATAACCGCATACTGCAAAAGATTTGCTTTTAACATTCGACGACCCATCTCAGAGCGTAAGGGCGCCTACCTCAAGAGTGACGAGCTTAACGACGCCTTACAATATTGGCTACATCGAATTCAGCAAAGAGAGTTCAACGATGACATCAAGGCTATCCGTCAACAAAGGCCTCTACCCAATCAAAGTCGTCTGAAGAAACTAAACCCGTTCCTCGATGAAAAGGGGATTTTACGAGTTGGAGGAAGACTGTTCCATTCCGAGTTATCATATCAAGAGAAATTTCCCATAATACTGCCAGATAAATGCCACCTCACAATCCTAATAATTAATAAAGCCCATAGAGACACCATGCATGGAGGAAAACAGCTGACAATGCAAACCCTTGCACAAAGATACTGGATCTTAAACGCACGGAACACCATCCGACAACAAACACATAAGTGTCTCATCTGCTATAGACAACGGGCCATCACGCAAACTCAACTAATGGGTCATCTACCGGCAGTAAGAACGCAGATGTCACGACCATTTACCCACACAGGAGTGGACTACTGTGGACCATTCGAGCTAAAAACCCGCAAGGGTCGCAATCCAAAGAAGTATAAGGCATACATCGCTTTATTCGTATGCATGACAATTAAAGCATTACATCTGGAAGTGGTGACAGACCTAAGCGCTGAAGGATTTATCGCCGCATTTCGAAGATTTACAGCAAGGAGAGGATTGTGCAACAAATTGTATTGCGATAATGGTACAAATTTCGTTGGAGCGAACCGACTACTTAAGAAACAAAATCAACAATTGGCAAACCAAATAAACAATGAAATAGGCGCTATTTTAGAAAATGACGGAGTCAGCTTTGACTTCATTCCACCGTCTTCACCTCACTTTGGGGGGCTCTGGGAAGCAGGAGTTAAATCAACGAAATACCACATTAGAAGAGTTATAGGAAACACGTCACTAACATATGAGGAATTCACCACAACGTTAACCCAAATAGAAGCATGCTTGAACTCGAGACCGCTTACCGAAATGAGCACTGACTCCGAAGATCTTACGCCCTTAACGCCTGCACACTTTTTAACAGGAGGATCACTTCTAGCCATTCCAGAACCGTCATTGTTGGATGTCAAACTCAACCATCTGAACAGATGGCAACTAACTCAACGATTAGTCCAACATTTTTGGAAGAGATGGAAGGCAGAATACTTGAGTCGTTTACAGCAACGACCAAAATGGCTAAAGCTTGAACGCAACATGAAACCTGGAGAATTAGTTCTTGTAAAAGAAGACAATCTTCCGCCATGTCAATGGGCATTGGGACGAATCACAGATGTCTACCCAGGGACAGACGGTTTAGTCCGAGTTGTCTCTATAAAAATTAAAAACACTATCCTGAAACGTCCAATAACAAAAATTTGTAGGTTGCCCTTTCAAAGGGATAACGATCACCCAACAGAGAAACATTAAAACATAAACACCAAAACAAACAAAAAAAAAAAAAACATTACCAATTTCAACTAACTAATTAAATTATATTTTCCACGCTCACCTGAGAATTACTTGTTCCCCGTAATTCGTTATTCCCAATCCTTAATCCAGAGAGCGAGGCAGGGCGCTATACCCCTATCCATCATCAACCCTTAATTTTTCTTCCAGCTCCCCAAGGCGTTCAGATGGAGCTAACCTAACTACGCAGCTACAACTTTCTATGTTGACATCGCTTGCAGCGATGCCAAGGGGGCGAGTATGTTGAGGATACAGCACCTTCTAAAAAAAAAAAACAAAAACTAGAGTACGCATCGCAATTGTGGACTTACCGGAGGGAGTATTTAAAAATAATAAATTCGCGCACGCACCATAATCAAAACATCACCACTGAATATAAAAACACACGAGACTGTCAAAATTCGACAAGGTGACAACAGAGAAGGCACAAAACCACAACATCATTTTTCGAGTCTCGGGGAAGCCATTGATATTAGCAAAGACCAAAACCAGAAGGGGAGAGTTTTAGCATTTGGATAGAGGGTCAATGACCGACCCATTTACATCAGCATGGACAGGGCGATGACCTGTAGAAGAGCGGGAAAACCTTCCCCCAACTAAGGCACAGGGAAACCGCTACGAATTAATATAAAGATTCATCCGAGGTAACAGGGCTCTCTCCACTTGAAACTCGTAGCCGTTGGACCGAAGATAGAAGCATCAATCAAGAAGTAATTAAATTGGTAATAGAATTCAAACTTGAAGATATTGTATATTGATATAATTATTCTTAACATAATTTATAATATAATTAATATTAGCAAACAACAAATTAGTGCAGCAATACGCAAATAAAATTATAAAGTTTTTTGAAGTGTGTGAGTTTTATTTTCTGGGAAAATTGCCTTTGCAGAAAATTCTTGAACATTAACGCGCCTTTAGCTAAATTATATCCAAGCCACATTTTTACCGTGAATCTGGCTGGCGGGTAGGGAAATTCACTGGTCGGTACTCGGTCGTACTAAATTCGAATCCCGTACGTGTGAATGATAATTTATCTTGGATCTTTTTGCTTTCATATATTTTTTTTGGAGAATAATTTCTTTTCAGAAAACAAAGAAAAACAAATCGAGGCAACACAATGAGCTACCGAAACATGGTCCTTCGAGCCGGATAACGAGAAACAGCAGCAACTATTGTAAGAATAAATTTTGAAATCTAATGTGAACTCTAAAAACTAAATTTTTTTGTGAAATCTAATGTGAACTCTAAAAACTAAATTTTTTTTTGTGAAATCTAATGTGAACTCTAAAAACTAAATTTTTTTGTGAAATCTAATGTGAACTCTAAAAACTAAATTTTTTTTGAAATCTAATGTGAACTCTAAGAACTAAATGTTTGGAAATCTAAGGTGAGCTCTAAAAATTTGTGAAATCAAAGTGAATACTAAAGAACTATTTGTGAAATCTAAAAATAAAACCTTGTGAAATCAAAGTGAATATTAAGGAAACCAAAGTGAATTCCAAAACTAAATCCGTGAAATCGAAACCCAAAATATTGTGAAAGCGAAATCGAAAGCATAGTGAAAGTGAAAGGAACTCTCGGGAAAAATTTGAAAGTTAAATCAGTGAATTTCCACGTCAAAAATCTAATTTCTAACGGTCGCGAAAAGCGGTATCAACGGTACAGTCATAACGGTTCTAAACGGAAAAGGTGACCGGTTTAACGGTATCAATACGGGTGCAGTTTAAACGAATAATTAATTACAAGTAACATTAATACTCTTGTGCCGATCAAATTAAACATTTTTTAAACAAATCTGTAAAAAACAAAACCCCCAAATTGCAGTGCAGGTATACAAAACTCGACACGTTTTCAACTACAGCCATCAAGACAAAAGGTTTGCAACTACAGCCATCAAGACAAAAGGTTTTCAACTATACAGCCATCAAGACTTCCACTCAGCCAATAAGTTTAAGCTGTTCTTCAGTTGACGATGAGAAAAATCAGGTAGCACCCACAAAAGAAGTAGCTGAATAAACTGTGAGTACATATTCAAAATTATTTATTTGGAACAATAACTAAAAACAAATATAAACAACTGAAAGTTTTATTCGAATGGTTTTAAGTCTCTTTATTGATAAATAAATGAAATTTAACATTTAACTAACATTTGCATCTACGTACTAAATAATATTTATCAATATACATATACAATACATACATACGAAGTTATATTTATCGTCATTGTTGTTAAGTAAACTAAAATAAAGAGGCATCAGTAGTTGAAAACGTTAACAATTATTTCATAAACTTACCAACTGTATCTGCATTAACATTCGTCGCCAACAACGTATATTATTTGAATCCTGAAAACAACAATGGAAGGATTGATAATACAACAGAAAGCTCAGCGGGAGCTTTTACAAAAATGCATAATCAACACAAAAAAGGAATCCAGGGAACGACGAAATAAGTCATATTATGAAAGGAGACTGAAGCAATTCGAAGATCTATGGGCTGGATTTCAGCAACGACACAAGGAACTCCTTGTACTCCAATATTCCGATGATAAGTTCGATATCAACAAATGTGAATACTTTGCTGCTAACGTCTACGACCAGGTCGAAGAACATTTCATGTTAAACGTGGTATTACTGGAAGATGCCACAATAAAAACAACTCCGCCAGAACCCAACACTCAAGCAAACACTACAATCGCGAATGCAAGCTATCAAGGCAACCACGGTACTTCATTAAAACTACCTAAATTAGCAATCGAAAAATTTAATGGAGACTATAAGAAGTGGACAACATTTCATGACTTATTTAGAACGATGATTCATCAAAACACAAGCTACGCGCCAGTTCAAAAGTTACAGTACTTAAAGTTGTTGTTGGAAGGAGAGCCAGAAAACCTCATCCGACATCTGCAAATTACTGATGACAATTATGAACCAACTTGGGCGCTTCTTAAGGAACGCTATGACAACAAGCGAGTTTTAGTCTGGTTCCAATTAGATACATTGTTTAGTCAACCCATCTGGTCAACAGAGACAGCGCAAGGAATCAGAAAATTGTTGGACATTACAACCGAATGTCTTTTGGCGTTAGAAAATTTAAAACTCGATGTGTCAAGCTGGGATCCACTCATCGTGTACTTAGTGGTGAAGCGACTCCCTTCTTCGACTCATCAGCTTTGGGAGCAATCTATAAGCGGAAGAAGTGAGTTACCAACCTGGAAGGAACTACAAGAGTTTCTGAAGAATCGTTTTAGGACATTAGAAGCAATATCATCTACTAGGAAACCAACTGCGATCAGGGAAGTTCCAAAACCCCATCCGTCTAGATTCCAAACCAAGACATTTCATGTCGCAACCCAAGCTTCATGTGTCTTCTGTTTACAACCCCACAATATAAGACAGTGCTCCAAATTTCTATCTTGTGCCACATCTAAGAGAATGGAAGTAGTGAGAAAATCAGGACTGTGCATAAACTGCTTGGGATCGGGACACATCTCGGCAAACTGCCCCAGTGCGCGAAAATGCCGGCAATGCAACAGACATCATCACACTCTTCTTCATCACAACACGCCAATTGAAGCCCAAACAAACCAATGTGGCAACGCGAGAGCTCCAACATCGACTCCAGATGCTAATCAAACGAATGCTCACGTCACAGAATCAACTCAACATCGGGAACGTACTAACTCAAACAATCTTGGTGTCTTCATGGTGAATCGAAATCAACCCAATCAAGTGCTTTTGGCTACAGCGCTAGTTAGAGTGGTGTCTCACAATGGTAAGGAGAGAATAGTTCGGGCCCTGATTGACCAGGGATCACAAGCGTCATTCATCACAGAAAGCGTGAAGCAGGATTTGCAGTTGAAAGGGGAAGCGATCAATGCTAACATTTACTCCGTAGAGGATAAAAATTTAAGCTGTGCGAGGTTCAAAACAAGGTTCATCATCAAATCTTTGAAGAACAACAATTGCCACATTGAAGTGACTGGATTAGTATTGCGGAAGGTGACGGACATCATGCCTACACAGACGATTAATCAGCATCACTGGACTCATTTAAAGCAACTTGAATTAGCGGATCCAGAATACCATCAACCAGGGAGAGTGGAGTTACTCTTGGGAGCCGACGTATATGGAAAAATCATAATGGAGGGATTGGTAAACAGCATTGACGGGAGTCCTGTAGCACAAAAAACGCGTCTAGGATGGATCTTATCGGGAGAAATCCAAAATCAAAGTCAAACCTCCATACAACTTCGGAATTTCCATGTGCGCACGGACGTCGATGAATGGCTCAAACGATTTTGGGAACTCGAAGAGATTAAAGAAAGGCCCCTACATACTGAAGAGGAAGATGAGTGCGAAGCACTATTCGCAAGGACTACAAGGCGGTCAGCAGATGGGCGATACGAGGTCCAACTACCACTCAAAGCGGCAAGTGAACACCTGCATTTAGGAAAATCGAGGAGTATTGCAATATCACGATTATTGCAAATGGAAAGAAGATTCATCAAAGACCCAAAGCTGAAACAAGAGTATTCCAAATGTGTTCGTGAATATTTGGAACTGGGCCACATGACCAGGGTCAGCACATCCGAAGAAGAACATCGTCAAGTTTTAAACGGACCAGCCAACTATACGTGCAGTTATCTACCCCATCATGGAGTGATTAAGGAAACGAGTACAACAACTAAACTGCGAGTCGTGTTCGATGCTTCAAGATCTACCGACAGCGGAGTTTCATTAAATGATATGATGCTCAAGGGACCCGTGGTGCAAGATGACTTAATTACGCTATTAATTCGTTGGAGAAAACATTGTGTGGCATTTACTGCGGACTTAGAAAAAATGTACCGACAAATCCGAGTGCGAAATACAGATGCAGACTACCAAAGGATTGTGTGGCGAGATTCAACGAACCATCCCATAGAAGAATACAAACTATTGACGGTAACTTTTGGGACTAAAAGTGCACCGTACTTAGCAACCCGAACGATTAAACAACTGGCTCACGACGAAAAGGAGAACTATCCTAAGGCTTACGATGTTGCAGTAAATGATTTTTATGTTGATGATTTACTGTCGGGATCTCACACTATCGACGAAGCCTTATTAGTGCAACAACAATTGCTACAACTAATGAACGCTGGAGGATTTTCGCTTCGAAAGTGGTCATCAAACTGCAAAGAAATGTTAAAGGCGTTACCTCCAGAATATCGTGAAACTAACCTGTCCTGTGAAATATCCCTCGACGACAGCATCCGGGCATTAGGTATCTTCTGGAAGCCCGCATCAGACATATTGACGTATGCCTACACTACCAGTCCAGACCCATCAAGATGGACAAAAAGAACAATTTTGTCGGAGATATCCAAACTTTTTGATCCGCTTGGTCTCTTATCACCCATAATTATTGAGGGCAAACTTTTTATCCAGACGTTGTGGCTCAAGGGTCTTGGCTGGGACGAGGAAATCCCGGAAAATCTTACGTTTGAGTGGCTAAAATATTAGCCACATTACAAAAACACAAACCAGAAAACGGAACTTCATGGATTTTCGGACGCATCCATGAAGGCGTATGCAGCTGTTGTTTATCTCTGCGTAGTCGACGAACAAGGCAATCGACATACGACCTTAATCGCTGCCAAGACAAAGGTGGCGCCTCTAAAAACAGTAACATTGCCACGGCTGGAACTATGTGCAGCATCACTACTCGCGAAGCTAATGCGCTACGTAACAACGGCACTGAAGCTGGAGGTTGCCCATACAACGCACGCGTGGACGGACTCAGAGATTGTGATAGCGTGGCTCAACAGTCAGCCTTACAAGTGGAAAACATTCATCGCTAACCGTGTCTCGCACATCCACGAGACTTTAGGACGAAACATATGGAATCATGTGCCTTCGAAGCAAAACCCTGCAGACTGTGCATCCCGAGGAATGAATCCGTCAGATTTGATCAAGCATGAACTCTGGTGGAACGGACCTACCTGGCTGCTGTTACCGGAAGATCATTGGCCAAAGTCAAAACGTACCTGGAACACCGAGCTAGAACAACGAAAAATTACCAGCTTACAAGTCAACATTGACAAGGATGATCTCGAGTTGAAATATTCATCCCTCACGAGGCTGCTAAGGATAACCGCATACTGCAAAAGATTTGCTTTTAACATTCGACGACCCATCTCAGAGCGTAAGGGCGCCTACCTCAAGAGTGACGAGCTTAACGACGCCTTACAATATTGGCTACATCGAATTCAGCAAAGAGAGTTCAACGATGACATCAAGGCTATCCGTCAACAAAGGCCTCTACCCAATCAAAGTCGTCTGAAGAAACTAAACCCGTTCCTCGATGAAAAGGGGATTTTACGAGTTGGAGGAAGACTGTTCCATTCCGAGTTATCATATCAAGAGAAATTTCCCATAATACTGCCAGATAAATGCCACCTCACAATCCTAATAATTAATAAAGCCCATAGAGACACCATGCATGGAGGAAAACAGCTGACAATGCAAACCCTTGCACAAAGATACTGGATCTTAAACGCACGGAACACCATCCGACAACAAATACATAAGTGTCTCATCTGCTATAGACAACGGGCCATCACGCAAACTCAACTAATGGGTCATCTACCGGCAGTAAGAACGCAGATGTCACGACCATTTACCCACACAGGAGTGGACTACTGTGGACCATTCGAGCTAAAAACCCACAAGGGTCGCAATCCAAAGAAGTATAAGGCATACATCGCTTTATTCGTATGCATGACAATTAAAGCATTACATCTGGAAGTGGTGACAGACCTAAGCGCTGAAGGATTTATCGCCGCATTTCGAAGATTTACAGCAAGGAGAGGATTGTGCAACAAATTGTATTGCGATAATGGTACAAATTTCGTTGGAGCGAACCGACTACTTAAGAAACAAAATCAACAATTGGCAAACCAAATAAACAATGAAATAGGCGCTATTTTAGAAAATGACGGAGTCAGCTTTGACTTCATTCCACCGTCTTCACCTCACTTTGGGGGGCTCTGGGAAGCAGGAGTTAAATCAACGAAATACCACATTAGAAGAGTTATAGGAAACACGTCACTAACATATGAGGAATTCACCACAACGTTAACCCAAATAGAAGCATGCTTGAACTCGAGACCGCTTACCGAAATGAGCACTGACTCCGAAGATCTTACGCCCTTAACGCCTGCACACTTTTTAACAGGAGGATCACTTCTAGCCATTCCAGAACCGTCATTGTTGGATGTCAAACTCAACCATCTGAACAGATGGCAACTAACTCAGCGATTAGTCCAACATTTTTGGAAGAGATGGAAGGCAGAATACTTGAGTCGTTTACAGCAACGACCAAAATGGCTAAAGCTTGAACGCAACATGAAACCTGGAGAATTAGTTCTTGTAAAAGAAGACAATCTTCCGCCATGTCAATGGGCATTGGGACGAATCACAGATGTCTACCCAGGGACAGACGGTTTAGTCCGAGTTGTCTCTATAAAAATTAAAAACACTATCCTGAAACGTCCAATAACAAAAATTTGTAGGTTGCCCTTTCAAAGGGATAACGATCACCCAACAGAGAAACATTAAAACATAAACACCAAAACAAACAAAAAAAAAAAAAAAAAAACATTACCAATTTCAACTAACTAATTAAATTATATTTTCCACGCTCACCTGAGAATTACTTGTTCCCCGTAATTCGTTATTCCCAATCCTTAATCCAGAGAGCGAGGCAGGGCGCTATACCCCTATCCATCATCAACCCTTAATTTTTCTTCCAGCTCCCCAAGGCGTTCAGATGGAGCTAACCTAACTACGCAGCTACAACTTTCTATGTTGACATCGCTTGCAGCGATGCCAAGGGGGCGAGTATGTTGAGGATACAGCACCTTCTAAAAAAAAAAACAAAAACTAGAGTACGCATCGCAATTGTGGACTTACCGGAGGGAGTATTTAAAAATAATAAATTCGCGCACGCACCATAATCAAAACATCACCACTGAATATAAAAACACACGAGACTGTCAAAATTCGACAAGGTGACAACAGAGAAGGCACAAAACCACAACATCATTTTTCGAGTCTCGGGGAAGCCATTGATATTAGCAAAGACCAAAACCAGAAGGGGAGAGTTTTAGCATTTGGATAGAGGGTCAATGACCGACCCATTTACATCAGCATGGACAGGGCGATGACCTGTAGAAGAGCGGGAAAACCTTCCCCCAACTAAGGCACAGGGAAACCGCTACGAATTAATATAAAGATTCATCCGAGGTAACAGGGCTCTCTCCACTTGAAACTCGTAGCCGTTGGACCGAAGATAGAAGCATCAATCAAGAAGTAATTAAATTGGTAATAGAATTCAAACTTGAAGATATTGTATATTGATATAATTATTCTTAACATAATTTATAATATAATTAATATTAGCAAACAACAAATTAGTGCAGCAATACGCAAATAAAATTATAAAGTTTTTTGAAGTGTGTGAGTTTTATTTTCTGGGAAAATTGCCTTTGCAGAAAATTCTTGAACATTAACGCGCCTTTAGCTAAATTATATCCAAGCCACATTTTTACCGTGAATCTGGCTGGCGGGTAGGGAAATTCACTGGTCGGTACTCGGTCGTACTAAATTCGAATCCCGTACGTGTGAATGATAATTTATCTTGGATCTTTTTGCTTTCATATATTTTTTTTGGAGAATAATTTCTTTTCAGAAAACAAAGAAAAACAAATCGAGGCAACACAATGAGCTACCGAAACAGAATGGGTGCGAGAATATTCCATGGATTTTGAGAGCGGCGTCTGCATTGCGAGTCGCATTTTGAGAGCGGCGCGAGAATATAAAACGAATGCTGAGAGCAGCTTCTGCATTGCAATATTCAAACCCAATCCCACCCACCAAGCGCGGGCTATTTTGCCTCGCGCACATATAATTATGCGCTGCTGTTTGTAAATGGAGCTCAACCAAAAGTTTCCATGCTCTAGCCAGCTGCATAGGCACAAGTGCCCAGAAACGAGTGAGCAACAAAGTGCGCGTGTCGCCATCATTGCAGCCAGTGTCCAGAAACGGGTGTAGCAACAAAATGCGCGTGTCGCGAATTCTTTGTTTTACCCCCAGCGAAAAAGTGCCAAAGGCGCCTAAAGAAGTTAACACTTCAAAAACCTACGCCCTGGCGCCAAGCGTGGATTTCTGAACATTCAAAATTGTACATACATATACATATATTATATATATTTAAAATGGTTTCATAACCCAATTGAAAGTTACATAATTGTAATATTTTTCAGAAGTTAAGCTTCCGATTGGTTAGGAATACCCGAACCTAGGGTAACTTGGAATATAGAAATTCGTTCGGTATGATATAAATATGTAACAGTGTAAAATGATGGCAGAACAAAAGTTAATGACGTGTGGTGACCTATAATATTTACCAAATTATAGTATAATGTTTAATATATAACCAAACATTATAGTAAGGTGAGATAACACAAATGAAATGATAATATAATGAATGATAATATAATATAGCAAAACAAAATTATCAATAAGGTGCTGTACTAGAAGATTTGACCTCTCCACAATACAGTATTTTCTTCTTGGGTTATGCCCGATTTTTCTTACCACAGAATCTTGCTCACATGGGGCCAAGCAGGAACAAGTATACCTCTTGTTAAAAAGTATGATTTAACGCCGGGGTGTGACTTAACGTGACTAAGTAAATGAGTTAAAATAACATCAAGTATCCAAGGATGGTGTGGTTGCACAATAAGGCACCCAGAAAATTACACGCATTAAAAAAAAGACGTTCAGCGATGATTAAAACTTCTGTAGTTCTCTGCTTATATTAGGTTGTTTTGTTATTTTCTTCGTTTTGGTAAGCCGAATCCTCTGCCATAGACCTGAGGAGCTGGTACTCTTCCCACTTCTTTGGCATATCCTCTGCTCACAGATATCCACTATAGCTAAAACACAACCACCGCAATTACCTTTGTTTTCTCTTTTGTTTCGGTGCTGGAACCTTTATCGCAAAAAAACTGATGTGGTATTCCCTGGAATGGCATTTACCTACGGGCTCTCCATTAGGTCTTCGTGCACTAAATTTCCTGGTTTTGTTTTTTTTTCCTCTCAGATTTGACCACAAAAATTTTTATATTTATTACAGCAACACTAATACTGACTAATAGTTCTTTTATCCAGCCCGAACAAAATCAAATCCGGAAAAAACAACCCAAAACTTTTCGACTCACTCCCCTGACTGACTTTTTTCCTCTTTCTTTTTTCAAATTTTTTTTCTCTGCGCCTAGTTTGTATAAATTTTCCAGTCAGATACCAAATGATAGATACAAGGTGATTTCACCTCACACGACCGTTACATATTTTAAGATATTCGATCCTTCGGGGTAGAGTTCTTGTTGAGCGAAATAATAAAGTCTGTTTTCAGCTGTTGACAGTTCGCCAGTTTTAAGGGGCCATGATTTGAGTCTCGTTCCTTTCGTCTTTACCAGCATGTTGTGTATAAATCTGAAAACAAATGCGATCGCTTTTCTTAATATTGTCCAACTCGACAATCGTCTGATATCGATTAAGTTTTCATTTATTCGCACATGATTAATTGAGTGCGTTGTAATTTCTTCAACTGTTTCAGAAATTTTGATTGTAGGCCAATATTCTTCTGATTGTAGCAAAAAAGGAGGTCCATCAAACCATCTACCACTATTGAATGCTGATGTTTTTTGCAACTTGGAAGCTTCATCCGCCACGTTCAATGCTGTTGGTACCCAGTTCCACTCACTCAAAACGGTGTCTTCTAAAATTTCTTCTACTCTGAAACCAACAAACTGTTTATATTTCCGATGATCTGACTTCAACCAACTCAGAACCGTCTTTGAATCAGTCCAAAAGCAGCGCTTATTAAATTTAATTGTATGGGCCTTCTAACTCTAATCGAGGAATTGAAACGTATTTCAGTGGTGCTACTCGTGTTTTTGTAGCAATTAATGCGCATTTGAATTTCTCTTGCAGTCTTATTCTTACATATGCTACAGCGGAAAATGCTTGTTCACTGGCATCAACGAATGTACAATTCTGCTTCATCATATATTTTATCTTTTCCTTCGTGATTGAAATATTGCCGGGCTATACTAATATTTTCTACTAACGGAAGTTCACATCTCCATGACTGCCACTTTTCAACTAATTCGTTTTGGAAGCTCATCATCCCAATCTATTCCTGTCCTCCAAACTTCTTGCACAAGTATTTTCAAATTAATCAGATAGTTAGCTAGCAATCCCAGGGGGTCAAATATGGACATGAGTATCTTAAGCATTTCTCGTTTTGTTGGAATCTTCTTACCTCGCAAAATCTCTTCGTTGTTTTCCTGGTACTTAAGTGAAAATGTTAATGTATCCGCGGAGGTACACCACTACATTCCCAACACTTTCTCCATGACGGAATCTTTGTCGAATGTTTTATTTCCGGGTTTCTTTTCAATATTCAGCTCTTTAACCTTTTTAGAATTGGAGATCCAATTTCTCATTACGAATCCTGCTTGGGTATGAACATATTTTACGTCCCTTACTAGTTGCATCGCTTCTTCTTCTGTATCGACTGACTGTAACCAGTCATCCACATAGTGATTTTCTTTTATAGCGTGGGTATCCCGGGGATACGTATTGGAAAATTGGTCTGTGTTTAAATTTTTTATGCGCTGGGCAATACTAGGTGAACAACTAGCTCCAAACGTAAGAATGTTCATAATATAAACATCTGGATTTTTTTATCATCTTCACGCCATAAAAATCTTTGTGATTGTCTGTCTTCTTCTCTTACGAGAACTTGATGGAACATCTCCCTGATGTCACCACTTACTGCGACTGCCTTTTCTCTAAATCTTAGAACTATTTCCCAAAGAGAGGACAATTCATCTGGACCTTTCAAGCATGAGTTTAAGGATAGTGGCGGCCGCATCTCATACTATTCTTACCTTTCCTGGCTTTTTAATATTTATTACTGGAAATATCGGAAGGTACCGCTTTCTATTATGATTTTCTGCTATTTTGCTCACCGATAATTTACGTATATAACCCTTCTCAGTGTATTGCTTCATTTGATTATCCATGTTTTCCTTTAATTTTGGTTCCCTTTTAATCTCCTCTGTACGCATTCCAAACATATGTATATTAAAATGCTTATCACCTGATTACTACTATTGGTGCAGCATAGGCGCCCCGGGTCCCAGCTAGTCTATATAAATATAATTGGAGTGTCTGTCTGTGATTTCAAAATAATTGTGTTCTTTTAATTTTATATGGTTATTTACATGATTTTAAAACGAAATCACGCGTTTTTAAAACTTTTGTCTGTCTGTCTGTCTGTTTGTTCGGGCTAATCTTAGAAACGGCTAATCCGATTGGGATGGGACTTTCACTGAAAGATTCAGTTATTTCGGCGGGCATGTTTCAGGCTATTTATATGCACTATATAAATATTAGCTGTAACTGTATATATGTATGGACGTATGTATGTAGACAAATCTTGAAAATTATTTTTGACCCACTTCCATATAACCGATCAGCTTCAAATTTTGCTCACATGTACAGTTAAAGTGACAATGCAATCTGGACATTTTATAAAAAAGTCAAGATGGCCGTTTCAAGATGGCGGCCAAATTTCGCAATTGTGCTCGCAGACCGCCGACATGGGTATCAAATGAAAGGGAATGATAAGTATGATATAATTACCTATTTGGTGTCATTCCAAATTCAAAATGGCGGCCGGAACAAAATGGCGGCCAACGCAGATGGCGGATTACTTTTTTATTTACATCACGATCGGTATGGGTATCAAATGAAAGGATATGACAAGTAGAATACTATTACCTGGGTGGCGTATTTCCGAAATCAAAATGGCAGCCAACACAAAATGGCGGACAACCTTTTTTTACAACGTTCTCGGTATGGATACGAAATAAAAGTGTATGTGTAGAGTACAGTAAGCTGGGTGACCATATTTTAAATATCGGTCACCGCAAAATAACCGAAGACATATAATAAACTAAAAGGTAGAAAACTAAAAATATTGGTTAAAAAACTTAAAAATATGATTTTGTTTAAAAATGAACTAAAAATTAAAAAACTATGTTGAATGAAAACTTTTTTGCTCCAGCCAGTACTTATATATAATAGGGACGCTAGCGAAAGGTTGCAGTACTAATAAAATAAGAATATGGGTAAAGTCCCACACTTTCAGGAAGAACAGCTCATTATATGCTTAAGATACCGATAGAAGAAGATCATATGGAAAATCCTGCGTGGAAAAAATCTGAAGTCTTACAAGACTGCATAATGGCTGTCTGGGAATGCGATGAGTGTACAATGGCAAATAAAGTATCTATCAACGACATTTATGATGAGCGACATTTATGACGATTTCGAAAAGTTTAAGTTGATCAACTAAATTGACTCAACTCAGTAATGCCACAAACTTTGTAATACTTACAAGTGAAACATTTAACATCGTTTATAAACAAGCGTTACAGTGGATTGTTCACCAGTGCCGTGAGGGCGGTATGACCGGAAACGACGAAACACGAAAACGGGAAACCGAAACTGTCCTTTTTAGGATCAAATCAGTAGTACCTCTTAAAATGCTGGCAATCTTCGTCTCAAGCCATGTTCACCATGGGGCAAGTTCAGGGTGGCAATTATCTGAGAACGTCAAAATCTACGCGCACAAGACATATTCTGAATAAAATTGGCTAAGCATCTTGTTGAAAAAAACACGTCTTTCTGCTTATGAAGCCAAAATAGGAGAGAGATAACAATTTATTCTGTTACTGTCAAATGCATAGTTACAAAAGAAAAGTGTTGCCACTTAAACTCTACCGATTACTTTACTCAACACCATCTGTATCTGGTTTCAAATATTATTGAATAGAAAATCAAATTTATTTTTAACACTCCCACTTTCAATAATATTTTCAACGATAATTTCAAAAGTTCAAGATATTAATCCAAAATACAAAAAAGTTAATCCAAAATATAATCTTTCAAAAAAGTTCAAAATCTAAATGAAATTTTCAGCAATGTTACACTTTACTCACTGCTTTCCTATTCCTATTTTTTTGCAAATCGTTTGAAAACGCTCTTTTGGAAGAGGTTTTGTGAACACATCCGCCAGCTGATTTTCACTGGTTACACTGTGAATCTCGAATATCCCTTCAGCATACTTTTCCCTTATGAAATGGAATTTTATCTCAATGTGCTTTGTTCGTTTGTGGAACTCAGGATTTTTCACCAGCCTAATTGCGCTTTGATTATCCAAAAACAGCTTCGACTTCAAGTTTGTTGACAGAAGTTCATCCAGTAAACGCTTTAGCCATATAAGTTCCGTTACTGCTTGATTCGCTGCCACATATTCTGATTCAGTAGTGGAGAGTACCGCACACTTCTGACGTTGCGAAAACCATGAAATTGGTGAAAGACCCAGACTGCTTAGATGTCCACTTGTTGACCTCCTAGTTTGGTGATCTCCAGCATAATCGGCATCACTGTAACAGTTTAGTTCTGCAGTGGAATAAGATCGCAGGTGAATACCATAATCAGGTGTTCCGCATAGGTATCGGAATATTCGCTTAACCGCTCTAACGTGTACTACTCCTGGATTCTCCCAATGTCTGCTTACAACTCCCACTGCAAAGGTAATATCCGGTCTGCTACCAACTGCTAAATACCTACATGAGGCTCCCAACTGCCTCTCGATAAGGATACCTGATGCCCCTTTCTTCTTTGTTATTGGTGAGAAGGTTAAAAATTCCAGTCTCCATTGGTGTTGACACGGGATGAGCATCTATGTTACGGCGCACACCCGTAATAATAAAATTTTTTAAATATTTTATAAATTTATATTCTTCCAAAATGAAGAATCCACAATATTTACCTTTTTCTTGAATTCAGCTTTCTGTAATGTTTAAAAAAAGTCGCGGAATCAAAGATAAAAAAATGGTTTAAAATATGTACTTATATTCTCTCCTATAAATTACATATCTAATTATTTCTAAAATACTCTATGTTACTTTACTTTCTATTCAAATTAAGTTAGATTCCTAAAATTTAACAATTAACAATTTAAATCTTATTGATTGCTGCTTCTATTTATCTGCAAGTAAATTCATTAATAAATCATTCAAATATTCATTCTCAATGCCCCTTTTACCTTTATTCTTTTGTTCATTCTAAATTCTTTTATCAAGATATAATTAGGTCACTGCCGCGCCGGATGTCTCCCAGCTGCTGCAGTTGACCAATAATTCTCTGGTTAATATATTTACTGTGCTTCTACCGTAACCGACTTAGATCTGTACGACCTTGCGGTGTTCGGTGCACACAGGAGAATTGTTGATTTATTCGTAGTCTTTTAGTTGCATCTGCAACTCGTAATTGTCGAATTATTTCCTGAATCTTTATGAGTGTGTTTATGCATATGCAAACCCCCTTTTTTTGCTTTAAGATGATTCAATTTACTCCTTTCCTTTTTTGTTTTTACTCTCAATAAAATTGGAGTTTAATTATGTGCTATTTAGCAACTTTCGCTCAACCTGGAGCGCGTTCAAAAACCTTACTATGGTTAACCATGGTTAACTATGGTAAACTTTTGTCGTTCAAAAACACCGTGGTTAACTACAACATAACCACGAGCATAACTTTTTGGCGTTCAAAAACTTCCGTGGTTAACCATGGTGTAGTTAAATTTTAACCATGCTCGGGAGCATGGTTAGCGATAGTTAAGAAGAAGAAGAATAAAAACAATTTTTTGACATTTGTTTTAATGTTAATAATGAACAAATCAAAGTGGGATTTGTGAGATTATTTTAAATATATAATTATTGGAAATAATTGAGGCAAATAGCCGACACTATTTTATGGAAAAAAATTTTAAATTTTCTTTACCACGTAGTTAACCACGGTGCGTTCAAAAACCTCCATGGTTAAACATAAACTTTCGTGGTTAAGTGAAGTGATGTAGCATAACCACAGCTTACCTCGTGGTTTACTATAGTAAGGTTTTTGAACGCGCTCCTGCTGGTTGGCTAAGCTAAAAAAAATATTTTTTTTCTTGTTTTTTAGCCGAGACTCGCCTTAAAAAGCTCCTGTGGTTTGGAACTTTATTGAATAATTATAGCTTTACGCCGAATTATATTTTAAATTGAGTTCCTCCAACAGAGACTCCTAACCAGTAAATCTCTGATCGAGGATTAACATCTACAGTCGATATTCGACTTATAGAAAAAAACCGCTAAGCAGTGTATTTAAATTAAATTCCTTAACAGAGATTCCTAAAACAGTAAATCTCTGCTAGATATTTCAATAACTACAGTCGATATTCGACTTAACAAAAAAACCTCCACCAACGATTTGGTTCCCACACGACTATGTTGTTAGTATTTTTATTATTTGATACACCTAACAAGTAATTGTCGGTAAAAACCCGACAATTATCTACGCCCTAAAATGTGTGTTTTTTTTTAATTTATTTCTGTCGACATGCGACATCCGCCACCAATATTTAACTACGCTTTAGATTGTGTTTTTTATTTATTAATTTTGTCGACATTCGACATCTGCCACCAATATTTAATTAAAATTTTTAATAAATTTCTCTACGCTTAGCTAACCTATCTCAAATTGCCGGGTAAAGACCCTGACAATATCTAATTCCCTGAAAATACGCTATGATAGTCTCTCTACGACTTCGTCAGCTCGACTGGTAAAGCTTCCTTCGGTGAAGGAACTTTTATTTCTTTTCCTCTGTCGAAGTGAAAGATGGCGCTTGGTGGAGCTTTTTCATCACGGCACGATCACTTTACAATGGTTGGAGTTTCGACCAGTTTTATGATTAAAGCTTTCCCTAAAGCTTTTTTTATTCTTAACTGGGTGACATTAGGTTTAGGTAAGTGTTTACTATTTTTGTTTTAACATATTATTTTTGAATTTTTTTATTTATTTTTAGGAAGGAAGTGGACTGGGTTTCAGGACTATGATGCAGGTATTTTTTTATAATCATTTTTTATTTATTATTTTTCTTTTTAGCTTGAAATTTATGATTAGTTTATATCGGGTCGGCGTCTGACAGGTTTGTTTACGTCTGTTTTGGAGTATTGTTTTATTTTCATGTTTTTCTATTTTCAGGCCAAAACAATCTACCATACCGAACTTCTTCAAAATCTTTCGAACGTACTGTCCTTGAGATAGATGAAATGATCCATCATCATATCTACATATCTTGAGGCCTAAGTAACACTTTGCTTCTAACACTTTGACGTCCAGGTACACCTGTAAATGATTTATTAAGGCAAAAATTATTTTATCATTACTTCCTGCAATTAATCCGTCATCGATATGAATAGTCAGAAGAATATTTTCGCCCACGAAAACACAGGGATCCGATTCCGTTTCTTTCATGTGAAATGCTCGCAAAAAATTTGTAAACTTTTCATTCCAGTTCCGAGATGCTTGCTTCAAGCCATACAAACTCCTTTTAAGTCGACATACTCTACCAGATCCGTCATCGAAACCTATTGGCTGTCGCATGTAGATTTCTTCTTTGATATCACCATTTAAAAAAGCAGTTTTTACATCGAACTGCATAAGCTTCCAAGATTTCATTGCCGCAATACTGAGCACCGTTCTGATTGAGCTAAATCGTGCTACTTTAGGACATCTTCGTAGCATTGTGGTTCTTTAATTTGAGCAACAAATGCACAACCATCTTGAATAACAGATGCCTCCGTTTTTTTTCTGCCTCGCAGCCAGTAACGATCCATATGATGCCCATTGGATTCAGGTTTTTTGTTAGATGTTCCCATAACCTCAGCTTTATTTGAAAGGATGTCTTCTGATTTGTCATCTTTCTCGTCTTGCTGATCAAATGATTTGCTATCTTCAAAAACTTCATTTTCATCTGAATCCGCTGGATCGTCATCGTCTACCTCGCCTGCCCTTTGGTTGTCATCTAGTGTACACTCTTTTTCACGAACTGAACCTATATGGACCTGAGGTGTGCCGCAACAGACTTCCTTTGGGAAAACAACATCTCTGCTTGTCTCGACCTTCGAGTTTTGTGGAAACCAAACTCGATAACCTTTCTGGTTTTCAGGATATCCAATAAAAATACCTTTTATTGATTTGGCATCCCACTTTTTTCTCTTTTCTTTTGGTGTGTGAACGTAACACTCAGATCCGAAAATCCTTAAAGGACAATGGGCAAAACATTATGGGAGTTGGGCCTGCTGACCAATACACATGAGATATTGTTTTTGTGATAGGTCATAACACACAACTAACGCGAAAAATAATAAAAAAAATTAAATGTACCGGGTTCTTGTACAGTCACGTCGAAAAGTTTTATTCATTTATGTTAAATATTTTGCAATTAATTATTGTTTTTCAATACGAATGAAGGAATATTATCCTAAAATAGCACTGGAGCCACTCCCAAATGCTGTTGATTGCAATATTTGCAATTTAAAACGCCTCTTACGACATCCATCGACAACTACGTATAATAATAAATACAATAAATGAAACAACAAGTTTCCTTTTACGCATTTGTTTATTTTTCTTTACATTAGTCTATATCCAGAATAATAGAATCTAAAAATGCGGCTGGAGGGTTAAATCCTTCGTATCTAGCTAAGCCCATATACCAAACAAAAAATGTACTCCGTGGTGGAGAGGATAAAATGTGCGCACAGCTTCCCAGCGTACGACTTCCGGTCAAAACAATAATATTGTAAAATAGAGCTGATGCCAGTTTGGTCTCTGTCAATTAATATGTAGCCACGATACTCGCTCTATGTGGTTAGAATTAGTGACTTTAGTAATATTTTAAAGTAATATTCCTTCATTCGTATTAAAAAACAATAATTAATTGCAAAATATTTAACATAAAAGAATAAAACTTTTCGACGTGACTGTACAAGAACCCGGTACATTTAATTTTTTTTATTATTTTTCTCGTTAGTTGTGTGTTATGACCTATCACAAAAATAATATCTCATGTGTATTGGTCATTAGGCCCAATTTGTCCATTCTCTTTTATGGGACTTTCCTGTTGTTTGAGCCACAACTGTGTATTGGGGTATTGTTGCCAATCCTGGTTGGACCAGTTCTATTTAGAATGAACACAGCCATGTTCACCGCTTCTGCCCAAAGTGTCATGGGGAGGTTTTTGGAATAAATCATGGACCTTGCACTTTCGACGATTGTCCTCATTTCACGCTCAGCTCTACCATTCTGCTCTGGTGAATACGGTACAGATTTCTGATGCTGTATACCTTGTTGTTCAAGAAGTGAATCTAGTTCTTTATTTACAAACTCTAAACCATTATCAGTTCTTAAAATTTTCAAAACATTACCTGTGTCAACTTTGGCTTTTCTAAGGTACTTTTCGATACTGCCAAAAACTTCTGCTTTGCTTTTTAGAAAATAGACAAACCGATATCCTGAGAAATCATCCTTCATTAACAAAAAATATCGAGCGCCACCTAAGGAATTTTGTTGCCTCTTCTTCTTCTTCTTCTTTAACGGCTCTACAACCGGGATCCGGTCCTGGCCTCGCGCAACTGTTCTCTCCACCGGCCCCGATTCTGAGCCGATGTCATCCAGTTTGGCATCCCTAAACTCTGAGCGTCCTGGTCCACGCCATCCTTCCAGCGAAGGTTGGGCCTCCCTCGCTGTCGCACCCCATAGGTCTTACCGCAGAGAACTTTACGAGCAGGCTCATCTTCACTCATACGAGCTAGATGCCCTGCCCACCGGAGCCTACCGAGCTTTATTTTCTTCACAACATCTATGTCGCGATAGCGCTCGTAGATCTCGTCATTGTAGAGTCTCCGGAATCGTCCTTCCTCACATACGGGGCCAACAATCCTCCGAAGTATTTTCCTCTCAAACACGCCCAAGAGGTTTGAGTGCTTTTTGCTAAGCACCCACGTTTCGGATGCATATGTGAGAACGGGTAAGACCATCGTCTTATATAGTAAAAGTTTAGACGTTATGGTTAGATATTTGGATTTGAAGAGCCTTGACAGACTATAGTAGGCTTTGTTGGCTTTTAGCAATCGTGCGCGTATTTCTGGTTCCATGCTATTGTCGGCTGCTACTATTGACCCAAGGTAGGTAAATGATTTTACCACGTCAAACTCGTGTTCCGCTACCTTGATTGTGGGACCAATGTTAGGTGTTCTTCCAGACGAGGCCACCATGTACTTTGTTTTGCTTTCGTTAATGTGCAGTCCCAGATTTCCTGCCGCTTGCTCAGTCTGAGTGAAAGCTTCTTGTACAGCTGTTGTTGTTCTTCCAATGATGTCAATGTCGTCTGCGTAAGCCAGTAATTGGGTGGACCTGTGGAGGATTGTACCCCTTGATGTCACGCCCGAATCTCGGATCACTTTCTCCAACGCCAGGTTGAAAAGGAGGCAGGCCAGACCGTCCCCTTGTCGGAGTCCATTATAGATGTTGATTGGTCTGGACAGTGTTCCGGATACCTTTACTTGGCTTGACACATTGATCATGGTCAACCTACATAGTCTTGTCAGTTTGTTGGGGATGCCGTATTCTCTCATGGCTTTGTAGAGTTCTACCCTGGCTATGCTATCATAGGCGGCTTTAAAGTCTATGAAGAGGTGTTGAATTGAGTTTTGAAACTCTAGACATTTTTTCATAGCCTGCCTCAAGGTGAAAATCTGATCAGTCGTTGATTTGCCTGGGCTGAAGCCACACTGGTAATGGCCTATGATGTTTCTGGCGTATGGGGCCATCCTGTTTTGTAGGATAGCGGAGAATATCTTATACACGGTACTCAACAACGTTATACCGCGATAATTAGTGCACGCTGTGATATCTCCTTTTTTGTGTACCGGACAGAGGATGCCTTTTCTCCAGTCTTCTGGCATCACTTCCTGCTCCCATACTTGCACAATTAATTCATGAATCGCTTGGTGTAATGTAGGCCCTCCATATTTAACCAGCTCCGCTGCGATGCCGTCTGCACCCGAGGCCTTGTTGTTTTTGAGCCGGCTGATGGCTCTGCTAACTTCTTCTATGCTTGGTGGCGGCAGCATAGCATTGTCATCAGATATTGGTGGAGCCTCCGAATCCTCAGTTAGCTCGCCATTTAGCAATTCATGAAAATACTCTTCCCATCGCTCCAAGATGCCTTTAGGATCGGTGATCAGATTCCCTTCTTTGTCCTTGCAGTATGTGCAACGTGGTGTGAATTGCGTCATACTGCGGACTCTTTGGTAGAACTCCCGCGCCTGGTGCGGCCGTCGTTCTCTGTACTGTTCTAGCTCACAGACAAGATTTTTTTCCCAGGCTTCCTTTTTCCGTCTGTGAATTCTCTTTTCTTCTTTTCTGAGCTCTTTATAGTTCTCTTCGCGTGCCCGTGTTCTCTGAGACTGCTGCATGGCTCGGTACGCAGCATTCTTACGTTCAGTTGCCAGCTTGCATTCATTATCGAACCAGTCGTTCCGATCTTTACGACTTCTGCCTAAGATGGAATCAGCAGTACTAATGACAGTATTTTTAAGGCGGGTCCAGTTCGTCGACGCCCGGCATCTCATCCCCAGGACTTAGGGCGAGTTCTAATGCATGACCGTAGCTGTTTCTGGCCATTTCATTGCGTAGTGCAGCTGTGTTGATTCGAGCCTGATCAGCGGATACAAAGCTTTTCAGCGTTGTAATGCGCTCTCGGAGCACCATACCAACAAGATAGTGATCCGAGTCGAAGTTGGCACCTCGGTACGTTCGTACCGTCATCAGACCCGAAAGGTGGCGGCGGTCTATCAACACATGATCTATTTGGTTGCGAGTGGCTCCATCAGGAGATACCCAGGTGGCTTTATGGATATCTTTACGCGCAAATCTAGTACTTGCAACGACCAAGTTCTTACTTGCTGCCATCTCTACAACTCACTGTCCATTGTCATTAGTGTTTTCATGCAAGCTGTGGTTGCCGACATATTGCCTGTATATGGGCTCCCGGCCTACTTTGGCGTTCAGATCTCCCAGTATGATTTTTACATCATACCTGGGGCAGGCATTAAGTTCCCGTTCAACTAATTCGAAGAATTCTTCTTTATCATCATCCGGGGACTCTTCTGTAGGTGCGTGAACGTTTATGAGGCTGATGTTCTTAAATTTACCTCGCACACGAAGGGAGCATAGCCTTTCGTTTATTGCTTTAAAGCCGTTGCATCGGCCCACATAAATCCGCATGTACGAGTTCTCCTGCGTATTTAGCTTTGTTTCGACTTTCTTTGAAAGGTGATCTGTGTTGCTTACCATAAGCACAACCTTCGCAAAAGAAATCTGGATCATCATAAAAACTAATGTTCTTTTCCTTGAGAAAACGTTTCACATGAATTATATTTTGGTGTGCGAGCCTTTCATGCCAAGTTTTGATAGGTTCTTTCAGATTTGCTATGCTCGCAACCAATGGTTCTTCGATTTTAAACACCATTCTGAAGAGGGAAAATTCTCTCACTGCGCATGCAACTGTTTTATTACCCACTTTGAACTCACATTTATCCTTACACGACACCAAAATCATGCCTTTGTCTAGTGCTGCAGATTGTGAAAAATGATTAAATTTGATATCTGGAATATAAAGTGTTTTTGACAGAAACTTTTTATTCCATTGCTTTCCATCAAAAGCCAAAACATTGACATCTCCAGTACCTACCGCCTTGATAACTTCACCATTTCCAAGTCTAATAGCTTTGGGTTCCCTGAAAGACACATAGTTTACCATCCACTTAAAATTGTTGGTCATGTGATCACTGGCCCCAGAATCTAAGTACCACTTTTCAACTTCATTTTCACATCCTTCTATCACTGTGTTAGTCATGAGAGCATCACCACTTTTTTGTCTGAAGTTGGCTTTTCCTTTGTTTGGGCAATCTTTTTTCCAGTGACCGAATTTGTTGCATAGATAACACTTTCCATTTCTCTTTCGTGCATCACTTTTCTTTTTAAACGATTTGTTATGATGTGCAATCAAAGCGTCTGAAACTTCTTCGGAATTCATAGTTGTAGCTGTTCGTGCTTCCTCCATAACAAGTCGAGCAGTTAGATTTTCTATTGTTTTATTTTCATCTGGTGTCGATTCCCAGGCAGAGAAAAAATGACCGAATGATGCCGGCAAGGTCATCAAAATTTTGGTTATGAGCATGGAATCAGACACGTTTTCACCCAAATCTCTCAATTGCTGAACTAGTGCCTCCAACTTTGAAATATGTGATGCTATATCATCTCCTGAATTCTTTGTGAAACTGTAGAACTTTTGTTGGAGCATATGAATATTAGTCTTCGATTTCTGTTCATAAATGCTTTCTAATTTTGTCCAAATTGCTTGCGCTGAAGTGCAGTTCATGATGTGCATCAACGGCTGATGCCCGATGGTTGTTGAAATTATGAGTTGTGCCTTCCTATCTTTCTTTTCCCAGCATCTCAACTTGTTTTTTTCGTCTGCAGTTAATTCCTCTTCCCGTTTTTCTGACACTGGTTTTGCTACATCTCCTGTAACTACACCAAACGCTTCGTTATCATTTAGTAAAATCCTTACTTGGAATTTCCAAATTGTCCACTGCTCCGCTCCCATGAGCTTTGTAACCTTTACAGCATCGCTCTCCATTTTCAAAAATTTTAATTTCAATTAAAATCTTCCTCGTGCTTATTTTGCCCTTTTTGGTTATGCCGTCTCTGGGCCCATAACCTGTTGAAAAAAACACGTCTTTCTGCTTATGAAGCCAAAATAGGAGAGAGATAACAATTTATTCTGTTACTGTCAAATGCATAGTTACAAAAGAAAAGTGTTGCCACTTAAACTCTACCGATTACTTTACTCAACACCATCTGTATCTGGTTTCAAATATTATTGAATAGAAAATCAAATTTATTTTTAACACATCTGTTGTGCACGTAGTATAAAAGTTTTCTGATGATTAACCTCGAATTTTAAAAAAAGTTGTAGGTAACATATTTTTATAGTCAACTCTAAAGTTTTTTATATATCCAAAATCATGTCTTGCAGATTTGTTCTTTATTTCATTATACCCTTTCCTTATTCCGGACTATGCACACATAATTTTGTTTTATTAAAGGGCGTTGCCACGCATGCGGGTTTTTGCTAGTTTATGTAATAAGAATTGATTGGAACAACCAGATATTACTACAGCGATAAAAGTTAGAAGTGGCCGCTCACCAAGTAAACATTCTACGTAAAAGATGAAATTGCACATGATCCGTGCTGTTAAGACGTCAATAACAACTTGTATGTATGTAGTACAGTAAGTATTGAACAACAATATGTTTCAAATTCACAGGTATGTATTTAACGAAGGAAAAAGGCTCCGTAATTTAAAAAAGAGTCTTCGCTGTTGACGGTCGTACGGTTAATTTTTTTTTATTTTTAAATTAGTTAGTCCGTCCTGTTCCACGTCGTTTTCCAAAGTCATTGTCAAGTGTATTTTGTTTGTTTTAGTCAAGTTTTGTGCATACTTGGATGTCTCGGTTTAAATAATATAAGATTTAATTATGTATATTTATTTTCTGCTTACAAAGCATGTAAAGAGAAGAAGATGATAGAGAAGTAGAAAGACAGAGATTTTGAAAGTGCTAAAGAGCAGCAGATGAAGATAGAAAACGGGATGCTTGCATTCTAAAATTCTTGACTGTGCTTGTCTTTTCAATAAAATTAGGAAGATTATTCCAAAGCCTAAACGAATATCCAAAGAAGGAACGACTACCCATTAGGGAACTGTGAGCGGGAATGAGAAATTTAGTCGATCTCAAGGACCGCAAAGGACAAAGGAATTCGGTGAGGTAAGAAAGACTTTTGGTGTAGAGAAGTTAATGCAAGAGGACCAATACCATGCCATCTATAAAAAGAAAGAGGTCACTACTTAGTAAGGAATTTCTCACAGCCGCCACATGATCTGATCTGCGTAAGTATAAATAAATAATAAATAAATAAACCTTAAACAATCGTTAAATGCAACTTTGAGACGCTGACGGCAAGATGCATCGAAGGATATGTAAACAAGAGACCCATAGAGGAAATGTGGCAGAATTAGAGATTTGACAAGTTTTAGTCGAATAGACGACGATAGAAGACTACCGTAGAGCCAAAGTTTACGTAGTGTGCCAAAGATCTTTGAGAGCATAAGAGAGACATGTTTGTTTGATTGATCACATGAGTAAAAGTAATTTTTTCAAAATCTTTAGCGAGAAAGGGTAGGATGCTAATAGGACGAAAATCAGATATATCATATGGCGACCGTCTTTTGGCTTTTTTTCCAGAGCAAAGGGAATTGAGATGCAGTGAGACAATAGTTAAAAACATGAGTGATAGGCAGAGTAGACGAGATTATAATCTTTTAGAGTACATTACAAATGGTAAATACTCCTAAATTCTTACAACTAGCTTAAGATAGAGTAGCGAAGAATTTGAAAGAAGTAAGAAAGAAGAAAGATAATACGAAAGAAATAGGTAAGGACAGTAGAGTAGTATTACTACTGTGAAGCTGGAAGAGAAGCTAAAAAAATAAATGCCTGCTTTTTGAACATCGTGGCTGTGCTGAGTTTTTGGATGGATAGAGAAAGTCTATTCCAAAGTCTAATCGCATGCACAAAGAAGGAACGACTACCAACCAAGGAATGATGAAGAGGGATAAGCAGCTTGAATGACCTCAAGGACTGCATGGGGATAAGGAAGTCAGAGAGGTAGCCAGGACGTTTAGAATAAAAAAAATTATGTAAAAGAGTTAGTGCCATGACATTGAGAAAATGAAAGATCCCACATCCCAGTAGTGAATTTTACACGTCCGACACATGATCAGATCTACGGAGGTGAAAAACAAATGTCAGACAATCATTGAATGTGACCCTAAGTCGATAATGACAGGACGAATCAAGAGACATACATATAGACAAGGGCGCCATAGATGCGGCAGAATAAGTGATTTCACAAGCTTGGCACGGATAGAAGGTGAAAGCAGATCCGCGAACAGCCACCGTTTTCGCAAGGTACCATATATCTTAGACATCATGAAGGAAACATGATTATAACAGGAAAGCTTACAGTTAATAAATATCCCAAGGCTCTTGACACAATTAACGACAGGAATAGGAACATCACCTACTAATAGATTAGGAGTATATTCAGATGATATAGGACGATGGCTTATAAATAGTTCTTGGGATTTAATTGGATTAAGTTTGAGGAAATTATTAGAGCTCCATTCACTGATTCGAGATAAAATATTATTCATATCGGCAGTACAGGGAACAATATCACTAGGTGGAAATGAATTGTACAGCTGAAGGTCATCAGCCTACATATGAAAAGAACGGCCGTCAATGAGAGAAGGAAGATCATTGATGTACAGGGAAAAAAGAAGAGGACCCAGTATCGAGCCTTGGGCACACCTAAACGCACCGGCAGAAGAGAGGATGTTCTCCATTGTGACGAATACATCGAAATCTATCAGAAAGAAGAGAGGAGAAAAGACGTGTGGCAGAGGAAGAGAAATGATAGAGTTGATTAAGTTTGGACAACAGGAGCGGATGCACCACCGAGTCAAAAGCCCTAGAGAAGTCAAGCAGAACCAAAAATGCAATGTTACCCTGATCAATCGCAGCCCTAAGATCAGTTGTAACCCTCAACATAGCAGTCTCACAACTGTGCGATTTTCGAAAGCCAGATTGATAGACAGAGAGAAAATTATTACGTTCTCGATGGCTCATCACTTGAGTAAAAGTAATTTTTTCAAAAGCTTTAGCGAGAAAGGGTAGGATGCTAATAGGACGAAAATCAGATATATCATATGGCGACCGTCTTTTGGCTTTTTTTCCAGAGCAAAGGGAATTGAGATGCAGTGAGACAATAGTTAAAAACATGAGTGATAGGTTCAGCAATTAGGGGAGACAGGATTTTGAGAAAACGTGGAGAAATTCCATCAAAGTCGATACTGTTCGAGGAGATAGACAGTAGAGATTCAAGAACTTCTAAAGAATCAACACAGCGGAAGTAAAAGCTACCAGGACTGAGCGAGTCGGAAGAGGAAGAGTTAGAGAAAGAGAGACGATCATATCTCGGGGGAGAGAGGATGAATGAGGAGTTGAGGAGCTCAACATCAACATCAAAAGGGTCAAATACAGAAGAATGAGCATCAAGTGAGCGAAGGTTAGATCAAAGTCGTTTCGGATCTAGGTTAGGATCATGGTACAATAATACAAGGTAGGCTCATACGGAAAAGCTCTGTTTCCATCTTGAAAAGCTTAGACACATTTGTTAGAGAAAAGATCTGAGTGACGTCAGGGGTAAGCTTTATTCCTTTATTAATTGAGATCTGAGTGACGTCACGATGTCAGAGATTTTGCTTATGAGCCTACCTTGTATTATTGTACCATGGTTAGGATTAAGCTTGCGAGCATAGAACTCACGTTTAGCAGCTTTGACTTTGAGGTTGATGCGATTGCGAAGCACTTTGTACTCAATTAAGTAACTACGAATTTTAGTTCTACGGTAACGCCGGTACATAGACTCGCGCTGGATTATCAAATCCCGAATCTCACGTGAAAACCATGGATAACGAGAAGAAGTTTTGAGTCTACGGGTAACAAGCGGTACACATTGGTCATACAAAGATTGGATGAAGGAGGACAAGATAGCAACCTTATCGTCGACAGAGGTGGAAATATAGATATCATACCAAGGTAGAGAAGAAATAGCACGCTCAGGATTGATGTTGCTGTAGTCACGGTAAGAGAAAGAAGAAGGCGAAGAAGAAGGTTTGAATGAGAAATAGATAGAGAGAAAAAGGATGTCTTGGTCAAGAAAACGGAGAAGAAATTTTATTGTGTCTCATTACAGAGCTGACGGACTTAACGGCGAGAATATCAAGCAATGATGGATTACGACAATTCATAAAAGTAGGGAGTTTATTTAAAACATGAAGGTCCAATGACTCAAACATATAATTAAGACATTTCGCCTGACCATTTGGTTTTAACAAGTTAACATTGAAATCACCGGCAACAACTAGATTCTCATACTTGCGAGAAAGATTAGAAACAGCAGTATGGATTTCTGCAGCAACCACAGGATCAAATATAGTGGGGGGACAGTATACACTTTTGACAGTACAGTACTTGAGATTTTTTAGGATTAAGTTTAAGGAAATTAGAAGAACTCCATTCATTTATATGAGATAAGACATTGTCGAGTTCCGCAATACAAGATTCAACCCGATTGGGAAGTATACAGCTGGATATCATCAGCATTCAGATGAAAGGAACATCCATGGATAACAGAAGTAAGATCATTAACATACGTACAATAAGAAAAGGAGGGGACCAAGAATTGAACCTTGTGGCACTCCCAAGGGCGCAGGTAGGAAGGAAGACATAACGCTATTGTGGCGAGCACATTGGAGCCTATTAGAAAAAAGAGAAGACAAGAGCCGGAGTAGCGGAAGACGAAAAGTGGTAGAGTTGGCTAAGTTTGGATAGCTGAAGCGAGTGAACCACTGAATCGAATGCCTTAAAGAAATCAAGAAGACCTAAAATCGCAGTGTCACCATGGTCAAGCGCAGCACGCAGGTCAGTCGTTACCTTTAGTGCAGCCATTTCACAACTATGGGATTTACGGAAGCCAGATTGGAATTTAGAAAGGAAGTTATTGGATTCGAGATATCGCAGAGCTTGGATAGAAAGGGTTTTTTCAAAGGCTTTCACCAGGAAAGGAAGAATACTGATAGGACGAAAATTAGATATGTTTTTCGGTAAGGGAATCACAATGGCTTTACCCTCGTTTAGGAAAACGATTCATAAATAGCTTCATCAAAACGTACTGCCAAGAGCACAGAAGCAATCGTAATGCAAATTTTTAAAAAATAATAATAAGAAAAAATAATAAGAAATAAGAGAGAGCTAAAAAAGAAGCAGATAAAAAGTGAACATAGGAAAGGGACAACACAGTACAAGGAAAACTTATAAAATCTCAATATATAGGAAAACATAATATACATTTCATTTTTAAATTCTAAAATTCGTATCCCTGTGAAACTGTGAAAGTAGATTCCGAAATATTCAGGTAGATGTAGGAGTTGATGATGAGTTGACCGCCTCATTTAAATCGAGAGCAGATGTAAATTTTTGGGCCTGTTAATTTCGTGCCAGCTGCACATAAACAAAGCCCCGACGAGTGAACACAGAAGAAACAAGACTCCGCGTTTGAAGTTTCCATGCAGTATGCAAAATGTCGCTGTTTTTAGACGTGAGACTTTAGGTGTGTTCGATGAAATAATCAGCAATTTGCGTTCGTTGAGACTTTTTGACAGATCTTTTCTGCTCCCATTTGCCTTGCTCTGTGTTTTTTGAGCATACTCTGGGTTGAGAATTCTCACTTATTCTGCTTCACCAAATTTGTAGGAGCAGGCAGAGTAGCCAAATTTTTCTTCTTCTTTTTTCTTTTGACAATTGTCAAATCGAAAACGAGAAAAATCGGAAAATTGATTTATGAATGATTTATTCGGAAAATACTTAAATATTAAAAAATAAACATTAGTTTTTACAGAAATAACATTTCGATGCTATTCAATTATTTTAATGGTATTATATGTATGTATTTCTTCTTTTAAAATTCACATTCGTTTCTAACCTCTAAAAGCTAAATTTGGAGCAAAGTTGAGCGGAAAAGTGTTTTTTAAGATTGTTGCTATTTTCTGATTTTTTCTGCTCTGCCATCAATTAGACAGCTGCTCCCAATTGAGCTGCTCGGCTCGGCTCTGAACACACTTCTTCATTAATGTGGACAAGGCTGTCAGAAGCCAAGCCCAAATTAAGAATCTTTAATGTACGAGTACCATGCAGACGATTCTTCCTCAGGAGCTCTCATTGCTCACGTAAGGTGATAGCTCATTCATAGGGCATGCCCTATGGCAGAGGCAATAGAATTTAAAACTTGCCTCGAATTATCAGCATCACCTGTGGGTGTTCCTGTGGGAACACCTCGAACAACCACGTCATGAAGCCTGGCTTGGCGGCGCAAGCCCTCAAGCTCACTTATTTTATTTTGGCCAGCTTTTTGGCATTTTGCCCCACTGTGCAGCGCGGAAGATGCACATAAAAAAAAACTATGTGCTAGCTTCGTAAGGATATTATCAATTCTTTTTCCACAGGTTGTAGAATGTACATAGTGCGAGCAAACTTTTAATAATTTCTGTATAGCCACTGTAACCCACTAGTTCAACTACACTTTATTTGGTGCATGTTTAAATGAAAATATAAACCACATGAATAGTAAAGAAACATTAAAGTGGGCAACTTTTTGCCTACTACATAGTTTAAACACAAACATGAGCAAAAAAGTCCTTCTAACTAACGAAACACACTTTTATGTGCATTATATACCATACCACCCTACGAAAGAAACTACATAGTAGCCCCAACTCACCTTTAAAAAAACATTCCTTTGCCAAAAAAAATGTTTGTGCTCTTTAAGTGTAGTTTTGGGCTTTCAATAAGCTAAGAAGAGAAAAACCTACAAAGAATTGAGAAAAATAAATGTTTCATTAGGTTCATTAATTGGCGAACATTTTAAGGTAAATAAACAACGATTAAGCACTTTTGAAGCAGTTTGTACTTAGTTCTTGTTTTAAGGTTGCTTTCCTGCTGTCTCTCGAACAAAATAGAAATAAAAAATAAAATGGTGCCCGTTACAAAAATTCACTACTGCTTCTACCAGCAAAGATTTTATGAAAGCCTTCAAAAACCAAGATAAAGTTTTCCTTGAAAAATTGTAAATTCAGAATTTTATCGTTCAATGAATATTTCATAATTTATGAAGCGAGTGCAGACGAAAAAGTTTCTTCTTTATACATAGCTGCAGCACTGTGCTTTCAAATGCTATCAGCGGCATAGACTCCTTTTTCTCGTTTAGTGCTGAAAATATTTTGTTTATTATTTCAGGAGCGTGCATATTTGTTTCACTGCACTCGAAAATAAATTTTTCAATAGTCCTTTTCATATTACGGATGCGGGCGGCTGTGAGTTTCCAAAGCAAGTTAAAAATATTTTAATGAAAAGCGATACATAGTAAACTTGTTTCGTTTTGTTATTTATAAAGACGTAAAAGGAAATATTCTAAGAGGTTTACTCAATGATTTTTTAAATATAATATATGTAAGTGTAGAATTGTTTGCATCTTGTTTTAGCTCTTTCTGCAATCGCCATATCCAATCACTGCCAACTTGCCTCATTTAGAAACAATTCTTAGATAAATTTCTGTCTTATTTCTAGTATTGACGAAGTACAAGATTTGCACAATCTTTCCGATGATGTGTTTATGGAGTAACTTTGTTTGTAATATCCTACAGCCCAGTTGTCAGAGCCAAATTTAGACTGAAAGCTAGCACAAAATTTGATTTCGCTGAAAATAGGGCCTAGGTACAAAATAGAGTCCTCGGGTGTAGAACACGATAAAAAATCTTTGCTGCTCTAAAGTGTATACTAAGTTCGCAATTTCGAAAGCAAATTCGAAAATTTGGTTTTTGCGTTAAATTTCGAAAAATAAAAAAAATCGAAAAACTAATAGCAGCACGTCAAAGAGTAGAAAGTTTTACTAAAAGTTATTCTATAACTGATTTAAAAAAAAATGTATTATTATAAAAAAC
>OX465283.1:85630628-85788561 GCA_949987705.1 Thereva unica | reverse complement strand
GGTCATACAAAAATTCCATTTACTCCAGAAAATTTTTTGTCTAATGAACAAAATAAGAAAAAACTTATATAAACACTTTCAGAACGTTTTAAGTCTGAAAAAATCATTTGTAAACAAGCAGAAGAAGATGCTGATGCACTAATTGTTAATACAGCCATTGAAGTAGCTGAAGATCCAACGAAAATCGTAGTAATTGTTGGACAGGATATAGATCTTCTAGTTCTTTTAAACCAATTAAATTCAACTTATTCCGTTATTTATTTTCACAAACCGGTTACCGGTAATACAAAAGATTCGTTTTACACATCTAATAGCTTCAAACATGAGCAAGAAAAAAAACTTGTTGCTTTTTTACACTGTATTTCTGGATGTGACACGACATCCAGTTTTACTGGGAAAAGTAAAAAAACGATCGTAAAATTACTGCTTGGTAACCAAAATTTACCAAAACTGGCAGAAATTTTCTATCAGAGAAATGCAGCCATTTAAACGGAATAACACCTAAATTTACCGAAAAGAAATTAATTTCTGAAGGTTTGCTTAAATCTATCTGTTGCAGCTGTGAAACTGGTTGTGATAGTAAGAGATGTGGCTGTCGAAAGCATGGAGTAAAATGCTCCCTTTTATGTTCGAATTGTACCGGAGCCAACAATTGTTCAAATTCTGAAAATTAACCAATAGAACATCTCAGCGATTCGGAGGAGATTATTAATAATGAAGATTGTGATGAGCTTGAGGACCTTCACGAAGTTGATGACTTTATTGAAGATTCTCAAGAGATTGAAAAATGTTCATGATCAAAAAAATGAGGTATGAATAATTCTTTTACAACATAACAGCATTCGAGTACGCGAACACACTTATTATTTAAACACGGCATAGTCTTTACTCATGGGCAATTGTAATTAGCAGCCAGTAGAGTGTAATACAATAAAATGTAATATGTGACATTAGGAAATAATAAAATTTGGTTTTTTGGCATCGCTTTTTCCAACTATAAAAAAATTGTTTCATTTTTCAATTTTGTTTTATTCTTCTCGAAAAATTTTGTTATTGAGGACTTATAGACTTAGAAAATGGTGCTCGAATGTCGAGTGCTAGGTTCTACCAGTAAGTTTTAATGTTATATGCCATCACAATACGTAAAAATTTTTTTTTTGTTTTTGGCCTAAAACTGTAATTTTTTCCTTGCTTCCTTGGTGAAATAATTGTTTAAAACAAATTTTTTCACATCTGAAACTGTTACATGAAGCTCCCTTACCCTTATTACATTAAATTTACAGTTTTGCGCCACTCTTAAAGCTTTATGTCAAAGAGAGATAAAGAATTAGCGAAGTTTACGGAAAAATCGATATTTGGAAAAGGATGTTTTTGGTTTTTCGAATTTTTATCGATGTTTTTCTATTGTGACACTATCATTTTTTTACATCATCTTAAAGTAGAGGATTCAACGAAAAAAAACCCGTCTTCAAAATTTTCAAAATCAAAAATTCGTTCGCCAACTTTTTTGATTGAAAATGGGGCCTTTTTTTAAATTAAGGTCATAAAAACAAAACTACACAACCAATCGCTTTGAAAAAAAATGGGCCTTTTCGAAATATGAAAATCTACATTTTCCTCAAATTTCATTAAAATTGGATCATTTTTGTGAAAGATAAAAATGATAAACGAAAAACCCGGTTTTTGACGTTTTTCTCCATTTTTTGAGGTTATGTCGAAAAATGGTTTGAACGAAAGCTCTAGATCTTTTAATTATCTACAACGTTTACATTTAACGTTTTTCGATAGGAGGTCTACTTTTCTCAGAAATCGCAAAAAAACACGTTTAACCCCCTAAAACTCACATTTTGGCTCCCCCGCCCCCTTTCCGGTCATCTGCTTCGGTGCTCTTGATTTTTCCTTGTTTAAGTAGCATTTATTCTAAATTTTCCCACCTTCCATATACTGCTAAGAATTTTTCTAGTTTTTGGCTTTTCAAAAGCGTATCTGCACTGGTCTATTACTGGGTTGAGTCGACTTAGTTGAGTTGATATTTTCGAAATCGTCATTAATGTTGCGCCTCAAAATTTCCGCGTCTATTACGAACTTTCAAACAACAGCCAGCAGCTAACAGTCATGATTCTTATTAATCTCAGAGCATTTTCTATATCCTATATTGAGGAGAATAGTACTGAATTCTGAGTTTTCTGATTGCGCTCTCATATTTTGCTTTAAATGACATTTTCCAAACTGTCCCTAAATGAGTGATCATTTCAGACATGCATCCGAACAGCCAACATTTGGCCGATATCTATGCCAATAAAACAGTTACTCCTCAAAATAATTGTTTTTACATCTTAAATCTCGCGGTGTTCTGTTAATAGATACTTTATTTGCCATGGTATATTCCCAGACAACCATCATGCAGTCTTGTATAACTTTAGATTTGTTTCACGCAGGTTTTTAGATATGTTCCACGCAGGATTTTCCGTATTGTCTTCTTCGATAGGTATCTTAAACATAGAATGAGCTGTTTTTCCTGATATGAGTAAAGTTGCCGAAATCTCTGCTACTGTCCTGATCTCATATTGGTCAAACTACCAACCTTTCGAAATGTAAAAAACGTGAGACTTTACCTACATTCTTATTCTATTAACACTGGAACTTTTCGCTAGCGCCCCATATATTATATATACTGGCAATTATATATACTGGAGCAATAAAAAGTTTCCATTCAACATAATTTTTTACTTTTTAGTTCATTTTTAAATAAAAGCGTATTTTTAAGTTTTTTTAAACAATATTTTTAGTTTTCTACCTATGTCTTCCGCTATGTTGCGGTGACATACTAATACTCATCATACACTTTTATGTGGTATCCATACCGAGAGCGTTGTAAAAAACGGTAGTCCGCCATTTTGTGTTGGTAATGCCAATTTTCACACTCTGAATCCATTTTAAATTTGGAATCACGCCACACCATCCATCCATCCAATGGCGCTACAGCCCAAATCGAGCCTTGGCCTCCTCTAGGGCATTTCTCCATGTTTGACGGTCCCTTGCCGCATGTCTCCAGTTCCGGATGTTGAGCATTGACTCTGCGTCAGCCGACCTTGTAAAACATAGCATAACAGCAATAAAAACCCGTAAAAAAATGCGAAATAAATTTATTACATTACTCAAACATCGGCATTTTTTATAACATATAGTCATTCATTCTTTATAATTACTTGCTACATGTTATTGCTAATTTCTCAGGAAAGTAGGAGGTAAAATCGTAATAAAAATATTCAGAAAATCGGTCATTTTCGTACCTTCGGGGCGCTGTAAAACCCTTCCTAGTGAATGAAATTAAAAAAGTTATGAATAAAAATTGTTCCTAATGAAACCCTCTACAAAAAACTTTTTATTATTATTTTTTGTTAAAGTTGAAGAAAAAAAAGTTATAGCCTTTAAAAGAAAATATTGTGACTAATTTTTGTCTTCTAAGGCTTATAACTTCTTAATTATTCATTTTACCACAAAACTTCTCACTAAATTGTAGATAATTTAATTCTAAACAAAAAGTGTCCTTGCAAATTTTCTGTGAGAAGTACCGTTTCGGAGATATAGTGGAAAAACCATATGCAAACGTTTTCCAAAATGGCGGCCAAATGGGGGGGGTTAGAATCCCGAAAACTCAAACTTAAGCTCACACTGACCCCCCCTACACATCCCAAAAATAAAACCTTGTCCTGCATTTTTGCAATGTTAAAGTACCATTTCCATGGACTATAAGCCGTTTTGGGACACGGTTGTCCTCCATCCTGATCACATGGCCGGCTAGTCTCAGTCTGTTGATTTTTATTAAAGTTGAGAGTTGTGGGTCGTCAAAAATTTCATACAACTCGTTGTTGTATCTTCTTCGCCATATTCCATCCTCTCTGATTGGGCCTATTTATGCATCTGAGAATTTCCCTCTCAAACCTGTTGACTCGTTCCTCTATGTCCTGGGTCATAGTCCAAGTTGCGCTACCATAACACAGTACTGGTCGTATTACTGTTTTATAGAGTGAGAGTTTCGTTTTCCTGTGTACAAATCTTGAGTGCAGGATTTGTTTTTGGGCATAAAAGGCTCTATTAGCCAGTAGTATTCATCTGATTATTTCTTCTTTTTCTTCGTTTCTTTTTGTGATAGTAGACCCAAGGTAGACTGTTTTATCGACTACTTCTAGGTTATGTTCGTCGATGGTTATATTTCTGCCCATTCTAAATCGTCCTGCTCTGGATTGTTGCATCACCTTCGTTTTTTCTTCGTTAATCTTTAAGCCTATGTCCTTTGCCGTCTCTTTTAATTCGACATAGACTTCTTTTGCTGCCAAAAAGGACCTTCCCACGATGTTTACGTCATCCGCATATCCAAGTAATTGTACTGACTGGGTAGCTATTGATGCACTTCTCTGGACTGACGTTTTCCTTATCACCCATTCTAGAATTTCGTATGGCCTCTCTCTGTTTATTGAGTCATATGCCTGTTGAAAGTCGACAAATATCTGGTATACATCTACATTCCTTTCCCAGGTTTTCTCCAGAATTTGCCTTAAGGTCAGCAGTTGGTCCGATGTTGACCTGTTTGTCCTGCTTGATATTCTCCTATAAGGCTTTCCGCTATAGGTTCCAGTTTTTGTTTCACAAGGATTGTGAAGATTTTGTAGCTGGTGCTGAGGAGTGAGATGCCTCTGTAGTTTTTGCAGTTTAATTTATCTCCTTTCTTGTATATTGGACATATAATCGCTTTCTTCCAGTCCTCTGGTATAACTTCTTCCTCCCAGATGGTGCATATGAGTTCGTGTAAGGTTCGTAATAGTTGGGGTCCTCCTTCCTTTAGCAGCTCAGCTGCTATTCCATCGGCGCCAGGCGATTTGTTGCTGCTCTGCCTTTTTACAGCTTCCCGCACCTCATCCAGTGTTGGTGGATCTATTGAGATGTTATCTTGGGGAATTTCAATTTCAATCACGCCACACAGCTAAGTCATATCCTTTCATTTGATACCCATACCGATCGCGATGTAAATAAAAAAGTAATCCGCCATTTTGTGTTGACCGCCATTTTGAATTCGGAATGACATCAAATAGAAAATTATATTATACTTATCATTCCCTTTCATTTGATACCCATGTCGGCGGTCAGCGAAATTCGCCCGCCATCTTGAAACGGCCATTTTGATTTTTTTACAAAATGGTAAGATTAAATTGCCAAGTTAATTGTATATGTGTGCAAAATTTGAAGCTGATCGGTTATGTGGAATTGGGTCAAAATCAATTTTCAAGTTTTGTCTACATACATACATCAATACATACATACAGGTAGAGCTAATATAGTGTATATAAATAGCCTGAATCTTCCAGTGAAAGTCCCATCCCAATCGGATTAGCCGTTTCCGAGATTAACCCGAACAAACAGACAGACAGACATACAGACATTCAGACATACAAACATACAGACAGACAAAAATTTAAAAAAAAAATTAATGGTCTTGGATGTGAAGTATCACGTCCGTATTTTAACGTGACAACGTCTATTAATTTGAACGTGACAACGTCTGTTATTACGTTTTGTATTATTTTCTCAATTAATAAATTATATATTTCGAAGCAATTTTTTTTGGGTGCGGGACATTTTCACACGCGCGTCCTATCTTAAACCGATTTAATAGACGTTGTCACGTCAATAAAGTGAATGAATGTATTTTTCCCGTGTAGAGGATAAATTAAAGAAAATTTTGAGCCATTAACCACCCCCTAACATGTATGGGGGCGGAGATATGATTTTTTTTTGTGTGCGGGACATTGTGCGGGACATTTTCACACGCGCATCCTATCTTAAACCGATTTAATAGACGTTGTCACGTCAAAATGCGTGATTTCGTTTTAAAATCATGTAAATAACCATATGAAATTAAAAAAACACAATTATGTTTTAATCACAGACAGACACTCCAATTATATTTATATACTCGTAGATTCTATAGTACACAATACGTTAGTCTTACAATGGTAGATATATACCATGGACGGCCAACCCAAATGTTATCGCGGGTTACTTTGAAAATGCTATGATCCCGCTGGCCGGGGTGATTCAAATTTAATTAACGCGGAATTATCAATTATTATTTCTGAGGAATTTCCAAAGTTGTTCAAACCGGTTTGCGCTCCTGTTAAATATCGTGAAAGAGTCGCAGAACCCTATACTCACCATAGTCACTTAAGGCTCGATTGAAATAAAGGTGTTTACAAGCTACTACCCGGAGCGCGTTCAAAAACCTTACTATGGTAAACCACGAGGTAAGCTGTAGTTATGCTGCGTAACTTCACTTAACCACGAATGTTTATGTTTAACCACGGAGGTTTTTGAACGCATCGTGGTTAACTACAAATTAAAAAAAAATGAAATTTTTGTTTCCAAAAAATAGTCTCTGCTATTTGCTCAAATTATATTGTATGTGTCTGTTTTTGTATTAAAAACTTCAAAAGAATAGAGGAATTTATTGGACGCAATTGGCTTCTAATTGCCGAACACCTGAATAAAAGAGTATAAATTCATTTAGAACAATTCAAATTTATTTTAATAACTTCAATAAATTCGTGAATTCAAAAATTTCAATATTAATTCTGGAAATTAAAAATGGTCACATGATGTAAGTAAAAATGATTATCTATATTATACATATAAAAATGAATCATTGTTTTGTATGTAATTGATGTTTGAAAAATTGGCTGTATGAAATGACTGATTGAGTGTGGTTTATGTTAGAAGACCTCAATAGCAAGGTTTATGTATATAGTTTTCATGATTATGTCTGTTGGTATTTTTGTAATGGCGCTTGAAAAAGAATTGTCGATATCCCTATTGGAAATTTTTTCTTCGCATTTAATTGATATGATTTGTACGTGAAATCGGTTTGTTTTATTAAATGAAATAAAAAAAAGTAAAATCGTTCTAAAAAAGGATTGTAGCAGCGATAGTGGTGTCAAATTATAAATGCATTAACCGAAACGTAACAGTAGTAACGTTAGAGTGCGTTTACATGTTACTCTCATTAGGCTGGCGTACACGGGTCAATATTTAACACTTGGTTAACCGGTTTGTTATCATACTCTCGGGGTACATGGGTCTTGCTTCACCAAGATTAACTTATTATCTTTAGATGGGATATCAACGGCTATGGCCGAGTAATGTTTCTTTATCTATAAGGCATTTGTGCATGTGTTAGTTTTTAAGCAAAAATTTTTGTTGAACAAGGTACAATACTTCCCTCTCTTGCTATTGACCCAATTTTTATGTTAAAATGGACTTTATTTAGTAGTTTTCGACAAAGCATATGTGAAAAAGAACAAAAAATATCAAAGTTGGCGCAGCCGAGCGGTTACTTTAACAATTTTAGTTAGGTTCAGCAAAGAAAATCGATACAGTTCGAAACGAACGTTGGAAAATGTTGATGCATTGTGTGTCGGAAAGCATATGTCCAATATCAATATGGTCGTCAGATTTGTTCATAACTTTTACTTGCAATCCACAATAGGATGGGACTGAATCATGATGCATGTTAGAAATATTCAAAGCGGTATTCAAGAGCATTGATTTCTGAAAATGTAATCGGGAACAATGGTTACCCAATGTATCTTTGTCGACCGACTAAGGTCAATGGCAAAGAGATAACTTGGAAGGTTACGATTGTGAAGCTGACAGTCGTTGGGTCGTACTCTATTCGCCATTATTGTCTAAGACGTTCAATGCTCTCAAAACTGTTGAATTTTGCAATTCCGTCGAATCAATCAAATTCATATTCAAATATATAATGAAGGGGAGCGACATGGCTGTTTTTGGTGCTGCTAATGCAAATGCGATCGGCAAAATAACACAATATTAAATGGGACGTAATGTTAGCAATAATCTAGCGGTATGGAAATTTCTTTCATTCGCCATTCGTAAAAGATATGCAACTGTTGTTCATTTGGTTGGACATCTAGAAAATGACCAGCGTATATATTGTACAACGGATAATGCTGCGGAAAGAGCTGAATGGCAACCATCCACCACATTGATGGGTGCAGCGAGGCGCAACGGGTTCCAGCTAGTCTGATATAATTATTGTTAGGATTAGTTAATTAATTCAGTTAGTTAATTTAAATTCAACGACAAAGTAAATTCAATGAAAGAAAATAGGAAAAAAAAAAAAATATATATATATATATATATATATATATATATATATATATATATATATATATATATATATATAATATGCTATAATTCAAATTGACGCAAAATGAACATTCACCCAAAATTTATTGTACCTCATCAACGTTGTAAGCTACAATTGTTAATTAAGCAATTATTGAATTGCATCGAAACCTCTGCAACGTTGATCACTAAATCCGACAAAAATAAAAACTTTGAAATAAATGACGAGTAAAATTGTTGGGAATTACTTCACCAAATCACCAAATAAAGCGAGAGAAATTTATATGTATGAAAAAATTGATATGTATGCTCTGAATAAGGTACTCACCTGATTTCTGAAGTTGGCCTTGAACTTGGTATTATATGGAAAAAAACGGAACAAGGATTGATTTGTTGATGGTCGATACCCAACAACAAAAAGGAAAGTTTAGTAATTTGTTGATGGTCTATACCCAACAACAAAATGAAAGGTTAATAATTTGTTGATGGTCGATACCCAACAACAAAAGGAATATTAGTAATTTGTTGATGGTCTATACCCAACAACAAAAGGAATAGGTTAATAATTTTGTTGATGGTCGATACCCAACAACAGAAGGAATTTAGGAAAAGGAAAAAGAGGAAAAATTAAAATATCCAAGTTCAAAGCAACTTACGTCGATGATGATCTGGTACCAAGAGAGCGATCGCTTCGTGCGCAACAATTTTTATCAGTTTGCTTGAATTCAATTCAAGTGGGGATACAAAGGAAAACCGTAACGTGAAGTGATCTTGCTTCGATGATAGAAGTATGGATGCAATTTTATACGTAAGCATGTGTGAGGTGATAGGTGTTACCAGAGTAAAATTTGAATATCGTAAATTTTAAGTGAATGTTCGATTAATAAACTTAAATTTAGATTAGTCAATATCGATTATGATGTAAAGTGGTGCTGATAAATGTCCAAGATCGCCAGAGATGATAATGTTTTATGTTGATTAATGTCCACTGTACCCGAATGACTATGCTTCCTTTCCCAAGTGGCTTCGAGCCATGTGTAATTGGACCTTTTCTCTGTGAATTAATGTTGTCCATCTGAAATAAGAAGGCGTTAAATACCCTAACGGTGATTTGGTGATTGGACCTTGAGCGGATAAAATTTAAAGGATAACCAAGGAGAAATTCCTCTTTGTGAAAGTATTGAACAGTGTCCATTAATTGTTTATTTACAGTAATCTAAAAATTCCCACTTTGATTTGTTCATTTTTATCATTAAAACAAATGTCAAAACGTTGTTTTTATTCTTCTTCTTATAGTAAGGTTTTTGAACGCGCTCCCGGTGGGTCAGCTGCGATATAATGTAATTGGTGGGGCAAGTTTTCGTCAGACAAGGTCGCGCAATATTCATTTTTAGTAAATTTCATTTTCGAAAAGAAACGATTCGTAGTTGAAAATTAAACCAAGTTACACAACTTTTTGTCCCAGACATCAGAAATTACAAAACTTACAACTTCAATGTTAAGGTAATTCTTTTGTATGTTTGCGAAACATGGGAAGCCACCCAATTCATATCAAAGTGCCTTAAAGTTTTCATCCTAAAAATCTGGTGGTAACATAAAATTACAAATGAAGAGTTATTACGACGTGCCGACCAAGAAGGCACGTGACTCATAACACACTAGCTCGATATTGACCAAAAAAGTGTGTTTGCTTGTAAATATTCTTGTTTTTCTGCTACCTCCATGACAGGGGCGTAGTAGGAACGCAACCCGCCCTTTTTCCCAATTTTTTGCATTAAAAGCTCTTCTTTTGAGTCTTCTTTAAGCTTTTTTTCTTAAAAGCAAAAAAAACTGCGATTTTTCAACACTATAATTAAAAGAAAAATCGTAGGAATTATATGAATATATTTTGAATAAAATCGGATCTGTAGAACAGGTGAAAAACAAATGAATAAAACTGTCGAAGAACCACTGTGGGCCTTGTTCAACCTGTTTCCGTGAAACAGGTGTTTTTACATTTTTGAGATTTACTCGAAAGGTCACCATCATTTTTCCATGAAATTTTTATTCTAAGTAGACACTACCAGAAGCCACAATTTAATCCTTGACACAAGGTTCTACGATAGTCACTCTCTCTATAATTAAATGTCAAAAAATTGACATTTTTAACGGTTTTTGAATTTTTCTGCAAAAACCTGTTGACCAATTTCAATGATCCAAAACTCATATTTTTCGTCTTTTTAAACACTATTAAGTACCTACTATTTTTTGTTTTCCAAAACAAATTTTTTTCGTACCTAAAACATGTTTTCGCTACTTTTATTAAGATTTTACCACCTGTTCCCTGGACCAATTTTATCCAAAACACATTCAATGAATTCCTACGATTTTTCTCTTAATTATAGCGTCAAGAAATCGCAGGGTAGATTTATTTCAACCTTTAAATATTTTTCCGCTATCTCTCCTAGAGTATAACCCGGTCACTCGGTGCACCCCGAGAGCTAACTCTCTACGGCAGGCTGTGATGTTTGATCATTGCTCATTGCTTTCTTGCTTTTTTCAGATGCTGGAACCTTCCAGTGCAAAATATTTTTTTTTTTTTTTATGTGGTAAATACAAGCTTAGGAATCACCCTTTGTACTACATGTCTGTCATGTCGTTCAAGTCATGGTCAGTGTCTAGTAGTAAGCTTGATTTGAAGGATAGAGGAGAAAGGATAGGTTAGGGGTCTGGAGGGTGCGTGAGTAGATGTCGATGGGCCTTGCGTTTAAACTCTAAGATATTATATGAGTTCGGAAACACCGACTGCGGAAGGGAGTTCCACAATCGAGTTGTTCTATTTATAAACGAACTACTAAAACGTTAGATTTTGTTAAATCTTATTGAATATCACGGGCCGCAAAATTTCAGGGCCGCTTGTTGATCACCCCTGGTATATACGAAAACGATACATAAATTAAGTTTACAATATAAATCACATCAGCTAGTCCGGCCGTATATCAAAGTTTCATATTCAGCTTTTCATCACTATTACTTAGAAATAAATATCCCACCAAAAAACATTAAAAATTAATTAGATGTTCGTGGGCGCGAAATTATTTATTGGAACAGTTTAAAACACACTTATAACAAAAAAAGTGATATGGATTAGTCAAGATGAATTGTTAATAGCAAATGTTATTGAGTATACTATATTGCTTATTGTATTCTACTTATCATTCCATTTCATTTGACACCCATGTCGAGGGGGTTGTAAGGAAAATGGTGATCCACCCTCTTGAGATGACCGCCATGGATCTAACCATATATTAAGTATAATATATAGCTTATGGTATTCTACTTATTGTACCCTTTCAATTGATACCCATGTTGAGGGGTTGGTGAAGAAGTGATAATCCGCCCTCTTGATACCGTCGATATGGATTTTACGACATAGCTTATTGTCTTCTACTTATCACACCCTTCCATTTGATACCCATATCGTAGGGGTGGTGAAGAAAATGGTGATGCGTCTTCTTGAGATGGCCGCGGTGGATCTAACTATTTATTGAGTATACTATATTGCTTATTGTATTCTACTTATCATTGCATTTCATTTGATATCCATGTCGAGGGGTTTGTAAAGAAAATGGTACGCCGCCCTCTTGAGATGACCGCCATGGATCTAACCATAAATTGAGTATACTATATCGCTTATGGTATTCTACTTATGATACCCTTTCAAATTATACCCATGTTTATGGGGTGGTGAAGAAGTGGTAATCCGCCCTCTTGAGACCGCCGATATAGATTTTACGGCATAGCTTATTGTATTCTACTTATCATACCCTTTCATTTGATACCCATGTCGTAGGGGTGGTGAAGAAAATGGTAATGCGTCCTCTTGAGATGGCCGCGGTGGATCTAACTATTTATTGAGTATACTATATTGCTTATTGTATTCTACTTATCATTCCATTTCATTTGATACCCATGTCGAGGGGGTTGTAAAGAAAATGGTAATCCGCCCTCTCGAGATGACCACCATGGATCTAACCATATATTGAGTATACTATATCGCTTATGGTATTCTACTTATTGTACCCTTTCAATTGATACCCATGTTGAGGGGTTGGTGAAGAAGTGATAATCCGCCCTCTTGATACCGCCGATATGGATTTTACGACATAGCTTATTGTCTTCTACTTATCACACCCTTCCATTTGATACCCATGTCGTAGGGGTGGTGAAGAAAATGGGGATGCGTCTTCTTGAGATGGCCGCGGTGGATCTAACTATTTATTGAGTATACTATATTGCTTATTGTATTCTACTTATCATTCCATTTCATTTGATACCCATGTCGAGGGGTTGTAAAGAAAATGGTAATCCGCCCTCTCGAGATGACCACCATGGATCTAACCATATATTGAATATACTATATCGCTTATGGTATTCTACTTTTGATACCCTTTCAATTGATGCCCATGTTGAGGGTGTCGTGAAGAAGTGGTAATCCGCCCTATTGATTTTGCCGATATAGATTTTACGACATAGCTTATTGTATTCTACTTTTCATACCCTTTCATTTCTTACCCATGTCTAGGGAGTAGTGAATAAAATGGTAATGCATCCTCTTGAGATGGCCGCGGTGGATCTAACTATTTATTGAGTATACTATATTGCTTATTGTATTCTACTTATCATTCCATTTCATTTGATACCCATGTCTAAGGGGCTGTGAAGAAAATGGTAGTCCGCTCTCTTGAGATGACCGCCATGGATCTAACCATATATTGAGTATACTATATCGCTTATGGTATTCTACGTATGATACCCTTTCAATTGATACCTATGTTGAGGGGGTGGTGAAGAAGTGGTAATCCGCCCTCTTGAGACCGCCGATATGGATTTTACGACATAGCTTATTGTATTCTACTTATCATACCCTTTCATTTGATACCCATGTCGAGGGGTGGTGAAGAAAATGGTAATGCGTCCTCTTGAGATGGCCGCGGTGGATCTAACTATTTACAGAGTATACTAAAGTGCTTATTGTATTCTACTTATCATTCCATTTCATTTGATACCCATGTCTAAGGGGCTGTGAAGAAAATGGTAATCCGCTCTCTTGAGATGACCGCCATGGATCTACCCATAAATTGAGTATACTATATCGCTTATGGTATTCTACTTATGATACCCTTTCAATTGATACCCATGTTGAGGGGGTGGTGAAGAAGTGGTAATCCGCCCTCTTGAGACCGCCGATATGGATTTTACGACATAGCTTATTGTATTCTACTTATCAAACCATTTCATTTGATACCCATGTCGAGGTAGTGGTGAAGAAAATGGTAATGCGTCCTCTTGAGATGACCGCCATGGATCTAACCATATATTGAGTATACTATATCGCTTATGGTATTCTACTTATGATACCCTTTCAATTGATACCCATGTTGAGGGGTGGTGAAGAAGTGGTAATCCGCCCTCTTGAGACCGCCGATATGGATTTTACGACATAGCTTATTGTATTCTACTTATCATACCCTTTCATTTGATACCCATGTCGAGGGGCGGTGAAGAAAATGGTAATGCGTCCTCTTGAGATGGCCGCGGTGGATCTAACTATTTATAGAGTATACTAAAGTGCTTATTGTATTCTACTTCTCATTCCATTTCATTTGATACCCATGTCTAAGGGGCTGTGAAGAAATTGGTAATCCGCTCTCTTGAGATGACCGCCATGGATCTACCCATAAATTGATTATACTATATCGCTTATGGTATTCTACTTATGATACCCTTTCAATTGATACCCATTTCGAGGGGGTGGTGAAGAGAATGGTAATGCGTCCTCTTGAGATGGCCGCGGTGGATCCTAACCATATATTGAGTATACTATATCGTTTATGGTTAATACCCATGTCAAGGGGGTGGTGAAGAGAATGGTAATGCGTCCTCTTCAGATGGCCGCGGTGGATCCTAACCCTATATTGAGTATACTATATCGTTGATGGTATTCTACTCATAATACGCTTTCAATTGATACCCATGTCGATAGAGTGGTGAAAAATTGGTAATCCGCCCTCTTGAGACTGCTACCAGTTTAATATGAACGCATTTTGTTAATCATCTAAATGATAGGGAATGCTATCTGACATCAACAGTGCTGGATTCGACTAACTTATAACGAATATGTCACATTTTTAGAAATAAAGTACAATTACGAACTATGCAAAAGTAGTACTCGGTATTTCAAATTTTAACGGTATCTGTACTATGAACTACATAAGTTTTTTATAGTACCTAACGCAATCTGACACCATAGTTGTGACTAACCACTTTTATATGAACACATTTTTTTAATCATCTAATGCCATCTGGTATCAATAGTGCGAGTAAACACTTTTCGACTAACTAGTAGCACCATCTCATTTATTGAGCAATTGAAATAGCTTATAGCGCCATCTGATAGAATAATTTTGAGTACCCTCTTTTTTAGACTGAAGGAGAAAAAAAAGTTCGTTTCCAAATGTAAAAAATGTAAAAATAAATAAAACGAAGAATGATAGGAAAAAAACTCATGGAATAATAATTTATTTAAATTGTGGTTATCGGTTGCAAATGAAAAATTACTTATATTGCTTATAAAAAGGTGATAAATCGCATAATTTTATAAAAAAAGCACCTTTTTTCCATGTTTAGGCTTTAGCTGTTTGCCCTTACGAACTCGGCAAACTACCGCTTGGCTTGTTATAGCAAAGCGGCATGTGACTATGTTTTCCATAAAAAAAGGGCAAAATGTCTCTATTAAACATGTGAAGCTTTGGTATACGGCCGGCCTTAAGTCTGTCTTCGAAACTAGAGCTGTTTTTATAAAAAAAATGTAGAATAAACTAAAAGAAGCCGGGCAAGGTAAAAAAAATGAGTGTGCTTAAGACCAATATCCAGGACACACCAGCACTCTTAATCTTGATTATGACGTCAAAATGACGTAGACCCATACAAAAGATATGGAAATAAAATGCAGTCGTCGTCATTCTGACGTCATAATCAAGATTAAGAGTGCTGGTGTGTCCTGGGTATAAGGATGTTATGGATATGAAATTTGAGATCTGGATATAGATACGGATACATTAATATTATTATACCGGTTTCAGATACGGTTACGGATATGAAATTATTTCGGATTATCCGATAGTTTCGGTTACGGATATTCGATTTTTAAGGAATTGTAAAACGAAAAAACGAATAGGTATTGCTTTTACTTTATTTCTAGGCTATCATTTTGTGCAGAAATCACAGGAAAAACTAAACAACGCAAAGGGCGACCTGTCACACGGTCACACGGCTAGCGACATACGATTTTCCGTGTCAAATAGAACTCAAACGAATGGGTTTCCCGAGTAAAAATAAATTGTGGCCTTATAACGGGCGTGATTGTTATAGCCCTCGGCCATATGGAGGGCATCAGAAGGCCCGCTGCAGGACAGTGCGGCCATGCAGGGGTGAAATGACGGCCTTGCAGTACTAATAACGCCCATACGACTATGGTACGTCGGCCGTTTGGTTTCTATTAAGGGCATACGACGGTGGTACGCCGGCCGTGTGGTTGCTCTTAAGGGCATACGACGGTGGTACTGTGGCAGCGACGTGGATATTCGCTCTACTATAAGAAAAAATCCTACCCCGAGTAAAAATAAAATAAGGCCTTTCAAAAGGCGAACACCAACAACATAGTTTTCGCCATATGAAGGGCATTGGAAAGCTCGATCAGACAGTACGGCCGCAAACCCCACACGACATGACGGGTATACGTTTGTATATAATGCGATTAAAAAAAATCTTTTTAATATTCATCTATGTAGAGATACAAAACTCACCGCGTATTTATTGTTAACATCATCAACACACTGTTTTTTTTTCTTCTAGCGATTTAATTACAAAATTTTCCACTAAAATATAAATCAACACGCACTACACACTTCCCTTACAACAAACCGACTGGAGCCACTGGCGAGCCCTTATCGATAATCTTGTAGGATAAATCGAAAGAGCCATTTATTGTACATAACAAAAATGTTCAAGTTCCCATAAAACAAATTCAACCATACATTTGGGGCATATTCTTTTTTGGCCCAAATTTGCCCGTGGAATGCCCACGTGTACAGCTTGGTTCTTGGCCATTTAAATATTTTGGTCAAGTTTGACCGTCGAAAGGCCGTTTGTGCCTATCCCCCTGAAAAAACCAAGCGGCCCTGATTTGCCCGTCAGAGGCCCATTTTTAATTTTTACTCGGGTCAGAACCAAAAAACAACCGTAACCACCCCGTGTTTGGCAAAGGTTGATTATACGGTTTTGCAAACGAAATCCTTGAAAAGCTCCTTGAGCAAAATGTGTTGCGACATATGATTAGGGTTTCGCCGAACGACGCACAGTGCGGCCGATTCCCAAAAAGCTGGCCAAAAGTCGAAAAAACAATTTTCTTATAGGGGTTTATTTTTTGTTCAGTTGGCTTCAGTACACCCACAGCCACCAGAAATCACACATAGCGTTGTGTTTTTTCTCGTACTTGCTCCAAAACAACAGTCGCAACGATAGCTGTTTTGATTTGTCAAATGGTTCTCGCGAAAATGCATTTAACAGAGTGTTGTTTAAACATTGTGTAAAAAATTAAGATCGTCGTGGATGGCCATAACCAAAAATGGAATCTACTTCTGAATGTAATTAGAATGTAAAAAAAAAATAACCCATGCCAAATATTTTAGTGACACCACGACTATTACTAATTTTTATCGCTTGAAATCAAATAATCTGTGTAAGTCATCATGCGAATAGAAAAAAGTTCCGCGTTGTTCCGCTCTGAAATTTGATGGAGGTTATTCCTTGAGGTATTAGTTACAAAATAAAACAAGATTTAGCTGCCCCAACTTGCCCGCTTTTTTTTAAGAAGGTTTTGAAAAACCTATAAATTGACATAAATCTTGATTATGTTGAATAATATACGCTATTTCACGCGAGGGGGTGGCCAATAGGAGTAAAAGGGGGTGGCTTTTCAAATTTTTAATATCAAATACGTAATCAGCGACCCCGAAAACCTATAAATTTACATGCATTTTGATTGTGTTGAATAATATACGCTATTTCACGCGAGGGGGTGGCCAATAAGGGTTGAAGGGGGTGGCTTTTCTAATTTTTAATATCAAATTCGTAATCAGCGACCCCGAAAACCTATAAATTGACATGCATCTTGATTATGTACGCTATTTCACGCGAGGGGTGGTTAATAGGGGTGGACGGGGGTGGCTTTTCTAATTTTTAATATCAAATTCGTAATCAGCGACCCCAAAAACCCCCGAGTAAGAAATTTTGTATCAATTACCTGATTTATCGACTTTTGGCCAGCTTTTTGGGAATCGGCCGCACTGTGCGACGTGTCGAAATTCAGGAGATTGGTGTAGTAACCAAGTAGAGTTCAAAGTCTAGTATAACAAGTCTTTCATCTTCATACAAAATTTTCCCCTCGTTAGTTGTATGCGTGCTTATATGAACATTACTGCTGAGCAAAACTCAATGCATACTTCGTGAGCTCGGCGAGACAAAGCCAGATTCTCTCTCTTCGATCAAGTATGCAGAACAGAAAAGGAAAGAATATTGAATCAGCTGTTTTCTTTCATAAATCAAAACAATCGAGCAAATATGCACCAATACATCCCTAGTTTATCCCCATAAAAACTCATAAAAGTTTCCGCTGTTTAGTTGTGTGCAAATGCGTATAAAAAGGTGCATTCTCTCTCTGATAACCTGACATGGTCATTTGAAGAACTTGTGCATATAGCTGTTCGCCTTTCACTTATTAACCATATGAAGAGAAAGACTTGTTAATTTCTAGACTTTGGTAGAGTTGTGCTCAAAGAATTAATAATTAAAGTTGTTTCTTTGGCGTTAAAATGCTTGACGCGGAACGCTTAATTTTAGAAGTAGAAAAAATGTCATGTCTTCCATTAAAAGCGACAAAATTACCAAGTTCTAATCTAAATCTCAAATTTTCCATTATTTTTACACTTTCAAAATTAATGAAACAATACCACTGACTTGCAGTCATCCACTATTGGAAAAACAAACCCTTTCGTATGTCATGTAACATGATGTAATCACGGCGACAGGCAAAATTGGGAACGATTAGCCGTACCGTTACGGAGCTCCATAACATCCCTGGACCACATTTTAGAAGTAAAACTTTTTTTCCCAACAGCTAGTAATACACTGTTACGTTTTTACGGCTTAACGGATTTGTAGAATTAATTAAGGAATACACTTTCTAATTACAGAAACTTATTTATTAAAAACCACACATTTTATTAACAAACACAATCCTTAAAGTTCACTATTATAACTTGCAATTTAATATTTTTATTTATTTATTTTTATTTATTTACTAGCTGGGACCCGGTGCGCCTACGCTGCACCCATAAGTCAATAGTAAACAATAAAAACCATCCATTGACTTAATATTTTTCGAGATATGAATTTTACACAGATGAAATGCCTCAAAGAACATGGGTCTTGCGTCGGCTGCCATGAATCGGTATATTAAGTCTACTGCATTGCTTATTGTATTCTACTTATCATACCCTTTAATTTGATACCCATGTTGAGGGGGTTGTGAAGAAAGTGGTAATCCGGCCTCTTTAGACGGCCGCCATGGATCTAAAGATATATTTTGTATACTACATTGCTTATTGTATTCTACTTATCATTCCCTTTCATTTGATACCCATGTCGAGGTGGTTGTGAAGAAAGTGGTAATTCGGCCTCTTGAGACGGCCGCCATGGATCTAAAGATATAATTTGTATACTACATTGCTTATTGTATTATACTTATCATATCCTTTCATTTGATACCCATGTCGAGGTGGTTGTGAAGAAAGTGGTACCCCGCCCTCTTGAGACGGCCGCCATGGATCTAAAGATATATTTTGTATACTACATTGCTTATTGTATTGTACTTAACATACCCTTTCATTTGATACCCATGTTGAGGTGGTTGTGAAGAAAATGGTAATCCGGCCTCTTGAGACGGCCGCCATGGATCTAAAGATATATTTTGTATACTACATTGCTTATTGTATTCTACTTATCATTCCCTTTCATTTGATACCCATGTCGAGGTGGTTGTGAAGAAAGTGGTACCCCGCCCTCTCGAGACGGCCGCCATGGATCCTAAGATATATTTTGTATACTACATTGCTTATTGTATTCTACTTAACATACCCTTTCATTTGATACCCATGTTGAGGTGGTTGTGAAGAAGGTGGTAATCCGGCCTCTTGAGACGGCCGCCATGGATCTAAAGATATATTTTGTATACTACATTGCTTATTGTATTCTGCTTATCATACCCTTTCATTTGATACCCATGTCGAGGTGGTTGTGAAGAAAGTGGTACCCCGCCCTCTTGAGACGGCCGCCATGGATTTAAAGATATATTTTGTATACTACATTGCTTATTGTATTGTACTTAACATACCCTTTCATTTGATACCAATGTTGAGGTGGTTGTGAAGAAAGTGGTAATCCGGCCTCTTGAGACGGCCGCCATGGATCTAAAGATATATTTTGTATACTACATTGCTTATTGTATTCTACTTATCATACCCTTTCATTTGATACCCATGTCGAGGTGGTTGTGAAGAAAGTGGTACCCCGCCCTCTTGAGACGGCCACCATGGATCTAAAGATAGATTTTGTATACTACATTGCTCATTGTATTGTACTTAACATACCCTTTCATTTGATACCCATGTTGAGGTGGTCGTGAAGAAAGTGGTAATCCGGCCTCTTGAGACGGCCGCCATGGATCTAAAGATATATTTTTTATACTACATTGCTTATTGTATTCTACTTATCATACCCTTTCATTTGATACCCATGTCGAGGTGGTTGTGAAGAAAGTGGTACACCGCCTTCTTGAGACGGCCGCCATGGATCATTTTAGTTTCAATAGCGTCATGGCCTACCTATTGTTTGACAGCTGCGTAAATTTGAAATTTTCATTAAATGTAATGATTCAATTTAATGACAATTTTACATTTGTCAAACAATAGGTAGGCCATGAAGCTATTGAAACTAAAATGAAGTGAAAATTCCTAAAATTACCATTTTTTTGTTTTTTCAGGCAATTTTTTAAATTTTTCTCTCTGTAAGAACCATCCTCGTACTTCAACGAATATTCGAAAAAAAAAAATTAGTCCAATAGGTCCAGCCGTTCTCGAGTTTTGCGCTTAGCAACACATTTAGCGATTCATTTTTAACCGACTTCAAAAAAAGAGGAGGTTACTCAATTCGACGTGTAGGTATTTTGTGGTCCTGTTCACGCATAACTTTGTAACCCAATAACTTTTTTGCTTTTTTTTTGGTTCATTTGAAGGGGGAGCTTCCCACGGTGGTCCCGTTAAATTTTTTCTAAATTCTGATAACGGAGTTCGAAGTTAGGCAGAAAAAACTGTTAAAATTCAACCTGTTAAAGTTCACCTAAACATTTCATGGGCACCGAACAAATTACTTTATTGTTGAAGATCTGACAGCAGGCCGATGGCGGAGTGGGTAGAGCGTCGGGTCCTCGATTCGGCCTTCGCAGGTTCGATTCCCGCCGGGGCAGCCGGTTTTTTTCTTTTTCTCTTTTTCTTCTTTCTGAAATGATTTATTAACATATTGGTCAGCGGCCGATAGTACTTGACATAGCGCAAAGGGCTCGAGACAAGTATTCTTGTCTGTGGAATCTGTGGGGTGCGAGTTCGATCCCAAGGGCTCGCGGTGCTTTTTTTCTATATGTCGACAAAATAATTATTTTTTAATTTCCTTCGGGGAATTTTGTTCCATATTAAACGACGTGAATGCGTCTGTAAATTTGCTTCCAGAACAAAAGCCGATAAGAACGAAATTATGGCGAAATTTGCAGCTCAAGAAACTATTGTTTATATCGAATAAATAAATATACCATGACGTGGATGAAGAATCAAAGAATTTTATTGTTTACATTTAATTTCCCCGATATCAATGGCAACTTAACTTTTTATATGCCTTATATTATCTTTATCTGTATGTGTGTATAGTGTAAACAAATCCTGCAACTTGATTTTGACCCAGTTCCATATAACCGATCAACTGCAAATTTTGCACATACGTATAGTTCGCATGACAATACAATCTGCAATCAAATTTTGCAATTGCGCTCCCCGACCCCAGACATGGGTATCAAATGAAAAGGTGTGACAAGTAGAATACACTTCGCTATGTGGCGTCGTAAAAACGTAGGCTCCTTGCAATGACAGGCAATATTAAAAAATGAATGGGCTAAAAAGCACGAAATAAAAAAAAAAATTTTAAAAACCGACTTCAGAAAAAAACCCGCGATGCACAAAAAAGGATGAAATAATTGTTTGTAATTCTTAACAACATCAATCCAATAAGAATGGATCTAGAAAGAAGAATCACTTTTGAAGACGGTGCCAGGTAGTAGTTGACTTTGATTGCACTAACTCTTGCTTCGGCAATTGTTTACATTTCTTTGTTAGGCTTATGCCCTTAATATATCACCCACATGTGTTAGCACCGTCTTCAAAAGTGATTCTTCTTTCTAGATCCATTCTTATTGGATTGATGTTGTTAAGAATTACAAACAATTATTTCATCCTTTTTTGTGCATCGCGGGTTTTTTTCTGAAGTCGGTTTTTAAATTTTTTTTTTATATTATAGATTGCTAAATAAGGCATTCTTAAAGTGATTTATTACAAAAAGTATAGTAATTATAATATATGTACTAAAGTGGTCCTTATTTATAAAAATCGGAAATTTGTACATGCTAACCCCTGAAATGGTGCTCTACTATCAAAAAATAATTCCCCCATCTCAATTGTTTGAAGTTTACCCGTGCCGAAAACGGGATAAAGTTTGTTATTTTGTATGAAAACTTTTATTAATTAACATTTTTGATTTACTTCAAATTTTTTTGCGCAGTCCTTATAGAAAATAAGCGGACCCGTATTTTTTTATTTCGGTCAATATTTTCAATAATATTGGGGGAGGTAAGTTTACGTCACTCGCGGTTATGTCCTTTTTTAAATCGTTATTACTTCGGTTCCATTCATTGTATCGACTTAAGTAAAATATCATTTTAAAGGTAACGAAGAGATCTTTATTTTAATAGTTGTAAAAAATTTATCATTTAAGTAGTTGTTATTAACAATTAAAAATTTAAAAGGCCGTTTACTATGCGTTCACGTTTTTAAAAAATACTATCGTATTCCCGGAAAATTTCCTATAAAAAAACGAGTGTGCGTAGGACCACCACACTGTAGAAGTTGTTGAGTGATGTTAGTGTGATGACACTTTATCTTGTTCCAATTCCACTGCTTACTTATTCTTAGTTTAGACACATCTGTCAAACTTTATACCTTTCTTTCTGTGCAAATGTAACCACAAGTGTATAGACGTGTTTTTCAATGTCAGAAGAGATATATGTAAATATGTATATTTTTCTAATCTTTATCCATCGTTTTCATTATTTGGCGCACTCAACAGATTATGGGCCCAGGGCAATCGCCAAACTTAGCAGAATAAGTATCTTTTTTTTTATTTATTTATTTATTGTAGCTTCAAATTAAATTATTACAAATTAAGTACTTAATACAAACTTTTAAGCTAAGCCCACCACATAAACAGTGGTTTGTGCGTGGGGGCTGTGACTACCTACTAAGGTATATAAAATGGAGATTAATTCTTAATTTCCAAAATGCAAAGTCTAACAATCTATATAAACTTAAATCCTAATACAAACAAATTGAAACAAATAAGTAATTTCAGTTATTGAGCTGCTTGTATATAAATTCCAAAAAAAAGAAAAAAAAAAGAAAACTAATTTTCAAACTTCTTACATCTAAATATTTAATACTATCTAATATTTAGTTCTATATTAATCACTGAATAAATTCATTGAGTACATCTCTTTTCGATATGACATATTTTTTAAGTAGCATTTTAAAATTAAATTCATTTATATAATTTCTTATGCACATTGGTAAACTATTATACAGTTTTGGGCCTAATATACTTGCATGGCGTTGCACTAGGGATTTCTTACATCTTGGAATATCTAGTGGTCGATTACGTTGCGCACGCGTGTCATGTCTTGTCATTCTCGTGGCAAATTTTTCCAAATTCTGGTATACGAATTTCAGGAGCGTTATTGTGTATAATTGCCTAATGCCCATTACATTGAATTCGGCAAATGCCTGAGTTGTCGAATAGTATTTAGTTTTACCTAGGCACATTTTTATTAATTTGCTTTGGACATTGTGCAAAATGTTAATAGTACTTCCGTGAGTAGCAACCCAGACTATTATCCCATACTGGAGAATTGATTGAGCAATCGCAAAATAAACATTTTTTAGAATTTCAAGGCCGACATAATTTCTAAGTATTCTAAATTTATATATGGTTTGCTCAGTCTATTTGCAGTGTTGAATATATGCTTTTTCCATTTAAGGTCACTATCTATGACAACCCCCAAGTATTTTACCTCTTTTGTATATTTTAGTTTTATGTTTTTTAGTTTTAAATAGTTTTCACTTGGGTTGAAGATTTTGCTGTGTCCGAAGGTCATAAATTGTGTCTTTTCTAGATTCAGCGCTAGTTTATTAAGGCAGAGCCAATTATACACATTTTTTAGGCCATCTTTAGCCAAAGATATGGCCGTGGTCCAGTTTTTTGCTTTGAATAGAAGAGCTGTATCGTCAGCGTAGGCAACAATATGTCCACTTATTCCATTTTGCTCCATATTACATAGATCATTAACATAGACTAGATAAAGTAAGGGGCCTAGTACTGTACCCTGGGGCACGCCACATCTCACTAATAAGGAATCACTAACTGCATCCATTACCCTTACGCACTGTGTCCTTTCATTAAGGATGAGTGCCTTACCTCGAATACCAATACACTCAAGTTTGTGAAGCAGGTTTATGTGATTTACGGTGTCGAATGCCTTTTTTAGGTCTAGGAAGATGCCAACCACATTTTCGTTGTTATCAATGGCGCGGTTTATATACTCAGATAAGTCATATAGTGCGTCTGTTGTGCTGTTTCTAGGCTTAAAACCATATTGATTCGGTGCAAGGATGTGGTTTTCAACTAGATATTTCATTAACCTTGCTTTAATGCACTTCTCAAAAATTTTACTTAGAACCGAGGTTAGAGATATCGGTCTGTAGTTATTTGGATTAAGTTTATCACCTCCTTTAGGTACGGGAGTTAGTACAGATATTTGCAATCTTTTAGGAAAAACACCTTCAGAAAGTGATTTATTAAAAATGAAAAGCAAAGGTTCCATGATGTGACCTGATATAGCTTTGATAATTTTGGGCGTATAATTGTCTCACCCTGCAGCCTTTCTGTCATCTAGATTTGTAATATAATCTTGTATTTCTTTCAAAGTTATGGGAGGTAAATCATCAAGGTGGTTAGGGTTTCTTAGAATAGGTTGGTTTGGTATTTGCATTTGACTAGCGCAATCTACGTTTTTGGAAATGTTTTCTCCTACATATGTGAAAAACTCGTTGAATTCCTCTGCTATTTCTGCCGCTTTTCTCGTGATTCGACCATCATTCAAACGTATTTGAGCAACTGATGTATTAGCTTTGGATTTAAAAGTGATTTCATTAACTTTGTTCCAGAGCTTTTTGGGGTTGTTCTTAACTTTATGAATTTCATTCTTATAGTAGAGCATTTTAGCAGTTCTTATCAAGTAGTTTAGTTTGTTGCGGTATTGTTTATATTTATTCTTAAGAGATTCACAAAAAGGTTGACTTCTAAGTTCTCTGCCAAGTTTATTTCTCTGTTTTATCGAATTGACAATTCCAGGTGTAATCCATTGTTTTATCGGCTTATATTTAACTTTTTTCCCATTTTTTTCTAAGAACTCTCTGCTATTGCCTTGTTTATGATTTCGTAAAAGTTATTCATGCAAATGTCTACATCCTGTTGTAAATATATCTGATCCCAACTTTCGTGGACTAAGGTATCATTAAGTTTTTTTAAGTCGACATGATTTGTGTATATTCTGTTTTGGTTGTTATGCACTAGTGCCGCTGCCGCAGTTAGTTTTGCTGTAACAGTGAAATGGTCAGTTATATATGTTTCGAAGATCGCAGGAGTGAAGGAAAATTCTGTGGTATTCTTAAGAAATATGTGGTCGATATAGGTGCCCTTGTTGTTCCCTATTCTTGTTTTACCCAACAAATACTCATTAAACCCATTTTTAACCGACTTCAAAAAAAGAGGAGGTTACTCAATTCGACGTGTAGGTATTTTGTGGTCCTGTTCACGCATAACTTTGTAACCCAATAACTTTTTTGCTTTTTTTTTGGTTCATTTGAAGGGGGAGCTTCCCACGGTGGTCCCGTTAAATTTTTTCTAAATTCTGATAACGGAGTTCGAAGTTAGGCAGAAAAAACTGTTAAAATTCAACCTGTTAAAGTTCACCTAAACATTTCATGGGCACCGAACAAATTACTTTATTGTTGAAGATCTGGCAGCAGGCCGATGGCGGAGTGGGTAGAGCGTCGGGTCCTCGATTCGGCCTTCGCAGGTTCGATTCCCGCCGGGGCAGCCGGTTTTTTTCTTTTTCTCTTTTTCTTCTTTCTGAAATGATTTATTAACATATTGGTCAGCGGCCGATAGTACTTGACATAGCGCAAAGGGCTCGAGACAAGTATTCTTGTCTGTGGAATCTGTGGGGTGCGAGTTCGATCCCAAGGGCTCGCGGTGCTTTTTTTCTATATGTCGACAAAATAATTATTTTTTAATTTCCTTCGGGGAATTTTGTTCCATATTAAACGACGTGAATGCGTCTGTAAATTTGCTTCCAGAACAAAAGCCGATAAGAACGAAATTATGGCGAAATTTGCAGCTCAAGAAACTATTGTTTATATCGAATAAATAAATATACCATGACGTGGATGAAGAATCAAAGAATTTTATTGTTTACATTTAATTTCCCCGATATCAATGGCAACTTAACTTTTTATATGCCTTATATTATCTTTATCTGTATGTGTGTATAGTGTAAACAAATCCTGCAACTTGATTTTGACCCAGTTCCATATAACCGATCAACTGCAAATTTTGCACATACGTATAGTTCGCATGACAATACAATCTGCAATCAAATTTTGCAATTGCGCTCCCCGACCCCAGACATGGGTATCAAATGAAAAGGTGTGACAAGTAGAATACACTTCGCTATGTGGCGTCGTAAAAACGTAGGCTCCTTGCAATGACAGGCAATATTAAAAAATGAATGGGCTAAAAAGCACGAAATAAAAAAAAAATTTTAAAAACCGACTTCAGAAAAAAACCCGCGATGCACAAAAAAGGATGAAATAATTGTTTGTAATTCTTAACAACATCAATCCAATAAGAATGGATCTAGAAAGAAGAATCACTTTTGAAGACGGTGCCAGGTAGTAGTTGACTTTGATTGCACTAACTCTTGCTTCGGCAATTGTTTACATTTCTTTGTTAGGCTTATGCCCTTAATATATCACCCACATGTGTTAGCACCGTCTTCAAAAGTGATTCTTCTTTCTAGATCCATTCTTATTGGATTGATGTTGTTAAGAATTACAAACAATTATTTCATCCTTTTTTGTGCATCGCGGGTTTTTTTCTGAAGTCGGTTTTTAAAATTTTTTTTTTTATTAGTCATAACATCCAAATACTCGTTTGTTATAACTGAGTTAGAATCCAGGATATTTATGTTTATATCTCCTACAACCATATGGTTTCTAATTCCTTTCCTGTTTTCAAGGTACTTATCGAGTGAGTTTATGAAATTGATGGGGTTTTGACTCGGGGACCTATACACACAGGTGATATTAATTTTGTCATGCCCTGGTAAGTCAATGGATAATTCAATCACGTTAGCATCAGTGATTTTGCAGTCCAGCATTCTTACAATATGATTATCTCTCACGTATACCATAACGCCATCGCATTTATTTAATACATTTGGTTTCTTAAAAGTTATGAATCCTTCCATATTATAACAATCATTGTCTCTAAGCCATGTTTCGGTTAGTATTATTAGGTCAAATTCTACTTCTAAGTTGTGTAGCAAAATCAAAAATTCATCATAGTGTTTTGGGACACTCCTTATATTCATACAGAATACCTTAAAGCTAAAGTTATTTCCAACAAAAAAAGATCTAAGCTCAGTTTCAGTGTTTAGAAATTCTGTACGATTTACGATATTTTGATCAAACTCTTTTAATAATTCAGCCATTAAAAAAAAACTTATGAAATAAATATATAAATAACAACTAACTTTAAATTAAATTAAATTATCTAAATCTTCTTTTTTCCTAATTCTAATAATATTTTCACCTTCTGTCTTTCTTGCGTAAATTGCGCCATCTCTAGTCCATACATATTTAAATCCATTCCCTTTCAACTTATCATTGGCTTCCTTGAAAAGAATCGCATTTAACGCAGTCAAGTGATCACCAACAAAAATTTTGCCTTTACCCAGTTCTCCATGTACTTTGCACGCAGATAATCCAGGACCGTTGTTTTGGTTTTTCACTGCAGCTCTAAATGATTACATGAACCCGCTTCTAGTTTTTTGACTAGTAAAGCAAACGATGATGGGGCCTGGGGCCGTTGACCTCTTTCGCAGTCGATATGCCTGATCAAGATCATGCTCGGTTAGTTGGAAGTCAATGCCTTTTGCAACTGCTTGCACTAAGGTGAGTCGAGCGGCACCCCCCTTTAATCGGAGAGTGATGGGGTAAAGTCCAAAATTTAGTGCTTTTGATGTGCTAATTTGTTCCCTAAAGAATAAATTTTGTGCTCCTTTTTTTTTATTAAAAAATAAAATGAGGGGTGTAGCTTTACGTCACCCTACACCCCCCGCTCATTAAAATACAATGGGAAGAAAAATTTTCAAAAAAAAAGTACACTAGATTTAAGTTCTCTTTAAGTGCTTTTGTATGACAGTGAAACGAAACTGAATTTTTTTATACAAATAAAGGAATTAGAACGGTCCAGGGGTGTACAGACAGAATCATGATTCACGACCAATATCAGCTGGGTAGGTGAAACGTTTCCCTGATATAATTAAGTGCTGTTTATGTGCTTCGGCTGCACATGCAATAAAAAGAGGGAAAAGCGGCCGAATTAAGATTTCTATCCTGTTTGAATAAATTCTGCTCCTGCCTCGAGAGGGTGTAGTTGGAGATGCGGATGTTATTGATATCAATCATATCAGCGCCTCGAATTTACACGCAAAATTTAGTGCTTATTAGGTGCTTCGGTTTTCGATACACCTAGAAATATGTGCTCTTGAATCTAGGTCTTTGTCAACAGCAAGCTCCAGCTGCTTCGTGTCAAGGGGTGCTGGGAGGGAGGAAGGAGGGGGGGGGGCTACTTCGACCGGAAGCACCAGATGCTGACCAACTCGTTTGGGACGAAAAAGATTTGGACGCCCGGGCAGAACTAGTCCTAGCGATGGATCCCAGTTTAGTGTCGCTCACATCAAATTTTAAATCATCAAAAGACGTCTGGGATTTCCTTGCTGAAAGTTATGATAAGAAAGGACCACGTCAAAAGACCAAAGAGTACAGGAAGCTCACAAATCTGGAAATGACAGTCGGACAAACTGTTGCTGACTATGTTCGTGAATTCAAATCGATCGTCAATAGACTCAGGGAGTTGGGAGCAACTCTGGACGAAGATTTACTAGTTGTTGTCCTTCTGGACGGACTGTCCGAAAGCTACAAAGATATCAGATCGGCGTTTGATGCCCAGAGCTCGTTTCCGGATGTGGCAACCGTCTGCACAAGACTGCTGGAAGTAGGTGAACCGAGGAAAGATGTATCAGCATCACAAAACAACGTGCTCAGTGCCAAATTTACTAGGAACAGACATCACAGGAGAGAAAAGTCAGTACCAACCAGAACAAAAACAAATTATTTCCCATTTGAATCCCGAAAATGTGGAAGAAAAGGCCACATGGCGAAGGATTGTCGGAAGCGGGACAACGACAACCGGGTCAAGCAATCTCAGGTAAATGGAAGCGATTTTTGTGAAAACGGTTTCGGAGCGAGAGAGTGCAACGCAGAGTCAGTTAAAATCACGTATGGATCAAGCACATCAAGGAAATGGTGCCTAGATAGCGGTGCAACGTCACACATGTCTGCAGATGAGTCAAGTTTCGTTAAATTGAAAAAGGCGAAAGGAGCAAACCACGTGAAGTTGGCGGACGGCCATATTGTTGACATCAGAGGAACCGGAATTGTGCAATCAAACATTGCCTTTAAAATGGAATATTGTGGGAAGGACTTCCAAAACTACCCAAACGAGCAAAACTACCTAAAGGACAGTGCCACATACTCCACAACAGAATGGACTTGCCGAGAGGAGCAATCTCACATTTTAACAGAGATGGCGAGATGCCTCATTCTGGAGAACGATCTACCTACCATGCTATGGGCTGAACTGATATCCGCTGCTGCATTTATAGTCCAGTAAATAGGTACTTTTTCTTTGCAAAAAATACCGCACGCGATTTTTTTTTACCAAATGTTTTTACATATTTTTATGAGCTTAAATTCAAAATGGCGTCATCCACACCCTTATGCTTCACTTACAATGAAGGGAAACGCGTTTAATTCTATATCTCAGAAACTATGCGTTTTACGCCAAAAATGTATATAATCTTTTTTGTAGATAAATAAGTGATTTAACTTTTTTGTTCAGAATTTTTTTTGTAAAGTTAATATCTTCGGAGTTATAGTGCTTCAAACTTTATATATCACTTTCTTCGCGCTATATTTCGTTAACGGTTAGCCCGCCATAAAAAAGTTCTTCCTAAGACTTATAGAACACACAATTATCTATAATTTTTGTTTTTGTCATTTTTACATAGGGCTAATATTTCACGAGTTATAGCGCTTTAAATGTCGCAAAACGTAAATTCATAAAAAAAAAATTCCTAATCTTTTTCTTTCCCCGTTTCATTTCAAAACCGATTATATCGTGTGTTGAGCTCATCATTGCCCACATTTGCTGGCTTTACTTTTTTCTATAAAGTTGATATTTATGGATTTATTACACCTCAAAAGTTAATTGTAACGACAGCAATACAATTATCTTCTAGGTTTGATTCCGTGGTCTTTATCAGAGAAGACATACTATAGATCTCCTTGTTTTATGAACGTCCTTGGCAGGGTCTTCTAACAATATTTTCCTTCTAAAACCGGGAAGGGTCGTATTCCGCAGTGCTTAAAATTTCCAAATATTGTTGCAAACAATATTCTCTTTCTTTACGCTTTCAGTGGTTGTGACACAACGTCTTCAATATACGGCATGGGGAAAGCAAAAGTTTTATCCATTTTTCAAAAATATCCACAACTCATAAATTCAGTAGAATTGTTTAAAGAAAAAAAAAAATAGATCCAGATATGGTTGCTGAAGCTGGAGAGCGTTTCTTTATTGAGCTGTATGGAGGTAGCTCGTCAGAAACCAATATTAATTCACTTAGGTTCAAATGTTTTGGAAAATCGGCTACAAAAACCAAAGTGAACTTATCAGCTCTGCCTTCAACTAAAGATGCTGCTCGACTTCACTCATTTCGAGTATATCATCAAGTGCAAACTTGGCTTAATAGTTATCAAGACTCAGAGGAATGGGGCTGGAAGCGAACAAGATTTGGCTTACAACCAGTCCCAATGACAATTGCTCCGGCACCAGAAAATTTGTTAAAATTGATATCCTGCAAATGTAGGAAAAATTGTGGCGGTTCCTGTGGATGCAGTGGATGAAGTGGAGGAAATTGCGAAAATGTGACGAAGGATGCAAACCTCCTTGAAGACAATAAAATAAGTAAATGAGAACATTTGCGAGTTTTTCAAGTCTCCCAGATATAGCATTCGACGAAGAAAACGTCAAGTCATTAGATGGCAGCTTCATTGGTCTATCGGATTGTCAACCGACATCTTCGATATGAGGCTAAATAACATGTTATAGCATCATTGTTTCGCTTTCTTGTGGATTAGGCCTACTGGGCCAACCACAATAAAAAAACGCGCCAAAAACTCGACCTCCCCCCTGGTGTGGAAAAGGGTTTGTACCTACGCTAACGAAATTTCTTAATTATTTGTATGAACATTAATGTGTATCTATATGAAACATTTGGCGCTGAATTGCGGCTTAAGTATAAATGCTAGAAAAAAATGTTTAAAGTAAAATTTGATATTTGCAAAAAAAAACATTTTTAATAAACTTTTGAGGTGTAATAAATCCATTAATATGAACTTTATAGAAAAAAGTAAAGGCAGCAAATGTGGGCAATGATGAGCTCAACACACGATATAATCGGTTTTGAAATGAAACGGGGAAAGAAAAAGATATTAGGAATTTGTTTTTATGAATTTACGTTTTGCGACATTTAAAGCGCTATAACTCTTGAAATATTAGCCCTATGTAAAAATGACAAAAGCAAAAATTATAGATAATTGTGTGTTCTATAAGTCTTAGGAAGGACTTTTTTATGGCGGGCTAACCGTTAACGAAATATAGCGCGAAGAAAGTGATATATAAAGTTTGAAGCAGTATAACTCCGAAGATATTAACTTTACAAAAAAAAATTCTAAACAAAAAAGTTAAATCACTTATTTATCTACAAAAAAGATTATATACATTTTTGTCGTGAAACGCATAGTTTCTGAGATATAGAATTAAACGCGTTTCCCTTCATTGTAAGTGAAGCATAAGGGTGGGGATGACGCCATTTTGAATTTAAGCTCATAAAAATATGTAAAAACATTTTGTAAAAAAAAATCGCGTGCGGTATTTTTTGCATTACGAAGGCCTTTTTTTCGACCTATTTACTGGACTATTATCAGGAATCGCTGTCCGACGAGAACCAATGGTGATATCATACCGGAACACATATGGAGCAGAAGAAAACCGGATATTTTTTTTTAAGGAAATCTGTACGTAGGGGTATGCACTGAAAAAATGTATGCAAATCTAGGAAAATTCGAACCGAAGTCAGATGAGGGCATACTTATTGGATATGCGGATGATTCAAAGGCTTACAGGATTTGGTTACCAGGGAAGCGGACAGTAATTAAGAGCAGAGATGTCAGGTTCATCGCTGACAACAACAAAAGGATTCAAGGGCAACTTATTGAGTCAAGGAGCAATAATAATTATGTTTACTCGTTTCAGAATGGTGTACTAACTCCCAGCACACCTCCTGGGAATGAAGCCGAGGATGATATTTCGGCAGAGCCAGGCTCAGATCCAAATCCAGAATCTGATGAGACCGCCGAGGACCTTGAGGAGACCGTTGTGACCGTTATGTTGGCAAAATGCAACGACATCTGAAGAGGATGCTGGAAAACAAGATGAAATGAAAGAAGCTAAACCTGACCCTACGACAGTCATACAGATTGATCAGCTGGAGGATGCAGATGAATGGCGAGCTGCAATGCAAGCGAAGTGCGACGCATTCATCAGGAACAACACCTGGGGGTCAATTCTGGTTCGGTGCAGTGTAAACGTGAAAAAAAAGTTTGCACTTGACGTTTTACACTCCCTTTTCACTTTATCACTGCACTGAACCTGAAAAAGCGATTCTCGTTGCCTTCGTGAAAACTTAATGCTGAATAAAGGCTGAATTGAATTTTTATACTAGCAAGTGACAGTTTATCAAATCTAGTAGGCACATATTTAAAGTGTAAACTTTTCACGGCTTCACTCTAAATTTGACGGTGTAAAATATTTTTGAGCGCGCAAAGTTTTTGACAGCGGTTTGCACGGTATAAGAATCGCAAACAAATGTGTAAAAGTGTAAAGTGTTTTCACGTTTTCACTGCACCGAACCAGAATTGCCCCCCTGGACCTTAGTTAAAAATCCAGAGGAGCGGAAAATTATTAAGTCTCGTTGGGTTTTCAAAACCAAGTACCGACCGGACGGATCAGTGGAGAAGCGAAAGGCACGTTTTGTGGCAATAGGATTCGACCAAATTCAAGGAATCGATTACAATGACACTTATTCACCTGTCGCAAATGTTAGTTCAATTCGCCTAACTATGGCAATTGCAATGGAAAAGGATCTACAACTACATCACACTGACGTTTCATCAGCCTACCTCAACGGGGAAATAGACGCAGAGATCTACATGGAACAACCAGAGGGATTCTCGGACGGAGAAGGAGTGTGTAAGCTGAATAAGGACATCTATGGGCTGAAGCAAAGCGGCCGTCAATGGAACTTGAAATGGGATGCTACGCTCAAGTCTTTGCGTTACATCCCTTCCAAGTACGACCAATGCATATACTACAAGTTAGAGCAAGGGATGACCTGCTAATAGCAACAGACAATCAACGTGAGTATGATTCATTGAAATGTCACTTAAATAAAAATTTTTAGATCAGAGATCTTGGTCACCCGAAGTTATGCGTTGGACTGGAAGTCAGTCGACAACGAAATACTCTCAGTATCTGTCAGACTGGATTCATCAACAATCTATTCGACAAATATGAGCTAATGGAATGCAAACCGGACCGACTACCGATTACTACGAATTTGAAGCTGGAACGGGAGCCATCCGTCGAAGGAGAACGATCGGCTGTTAATAGGACGAAGTACCGTCAACTAATTGGAAGTCTGCTACACCTTGCAACGTTCAGCAGGCGGCAGGCCGGACATCGCATTTGCAGTAAACATGTTGATACAATTCAGCGAAGATCCACGCCAACAACACTGGAACGCAGGGAAGCCCATATTGCGTTATTTACGAGGCTCAAAAGATGCGAGAATCATTTATCAGAAGACGGGATGTGGACTTCACGCTTTTGTCGATTCTATTTTTGCGAACGACCAAAACGACCGTAAATCTTAAGGCGGTTATGCTTTCATCTATCGAGAAGGGCTGCACTCTGGAGCTTGAGGAAGCAGAAGATCGTGACGACATCTATTACGGAGGCGGAATATGTTACCCTCAGTGTGTTATATATTTATTTTCAATCTTTACCTTGGTTATGGAAGAGTCCACTAAATACACAAATTTCTTTAGTTGTTCAATAACACAAATTTCTTTTTATTATTATTATTTATTAATGCTTTAGTATTGAACAGTCCACTAAATATACAAATTTCCTTAACTATTCAATCACACAAATTTCCTTTTACTATTATCATTTATCAATGAGTTGGCATTATTTTATTAATGCTTTAATATTGAACAGTTCACTAAATATACAAATTTCTTTATTAGTCGATAACACAAATTTCAAATTTCTTTTTATTATATTATATTTTATTATATTTTTCAGTAACACAAATTTCAGATTTCTTTTTATTATTATTATATTTTATTATATTATTCGATAACTCAAATTTCAAATTTCTTTTTATTATATTATATTCTATTATATTATTCGATAACACAAATTTCAAATTTCTTTTTATTATATTATATTCTATTATATTATTCAGTAACACAAATTTCAAATTTCTTTTTATTATTATTATATTTTATTATATTATTCGATAACACAAATTTCAAATTTCTTTTTATTATAGATGCAATAATAATATAACACCACCCGATTATTCGCCCGCCGCGGTTACTGGTTAAAAAAACACTTCTAAAAGATGGTCGACTCGCCCGCCGCCGGTGAAGAACAAAACTAGACTCGTTGATCGATCACTCGATCGATCCTCATTTTCCCGAAACCTTTCTTTCGAAAAGATCTTCCGTTTGCATTTTTCTTCCGGGCCTTCAACCTTGGTGCAAAAGTCACCCGCTGGTGCTTGACCCAAGGTTGAGGTCGCCGGCCGGAAAAATGCATTCGTCAGATTTTTCTTTAAGTGGCCTGAAACTGGCGCAATTTGCTTACGAGCTTTTTTCTTTCGTTTATTAATTTCGCAAGGCAAATTGCGCTAAATATTTGTTGCCAATTTCCTTTGGCGTTTCAGGTTACACTTAGAACTTGTGCACGGGTCGTTTACCGGCCCCGTGCACTTTTTTTTGTACATAACAAGTGAAGCAGCCAAAGAAGCGACGTTTCTTCGTAACTTACTAAGTGAGCTGAACCTACAGTCCGGGCCAGTGCAAATATACAACGATAGCAGGAGTGCACAGGCTGTGGCAAATTCTATGGGGATACAAGGACGTACTAAACACTTAGGCATAAAGTACCATTATGTGAAGGAGGCAACAGCGGAAGGCAGAATCCGTATCTGTTTCATCAGATCTGAAGACATGCCGGCAGACACAACGAAATTAACTACCGTGCCTCGCCACATTAAGGGGACAGGCCCCTCAATAGGTCTCAAAAAATCCTTTTTTTTTTGTTTTTTGCTTAATCGATCTGGCAACTATTCAAGATTATGTGTGTAAAATTTTAGCTCGAAATTCGAAGTATTACGGGAGTTACACGAAAATTCATTCGGTCGCTCAGAGCTCACTAGTAAGTTTTGAACGAAATTACGAAATTTAAAGTGCATTTTCTCAAAACCATGTTTTTACAATTGGCGGGCAAGATAACTAAAAAAGTTATCAACGGATTTTCTTCAACTAAATTTTATTTTATTCAGTATAAAAAACTACTCTATGTGAACTACGGATTTTGAAAAATTCCGATTTTCAATATCTTTTTTATTAACAAACTAGCTGGGACCCGGTGCGCCTACGCTGCACCCATAAGTCAATAGTAAACAATAAAAACCAACCATTGACTTAATATTTTTCGAGATATGAATTTTACACAAATGAAATGCCTCAAAGAACATGGTTCTTGCGTCGGCCGCCTTGAATCGGTATATTGAGTCTATCACATTGCTTATTGTATTCTACTTATCATACCCTTTAATTTGATACCCATTTTGATAGGGTTGTGAAGAAAGTGGTAATCCGGCCTCTTTAGACGGCCGCCATGGATCTAAAGATATATTTTGTATACTACATTGCTTATTGTATTCTACTTATCATACCCTTTCATTTGATACCCATGTCGAGGTGGTTGTGAAGAAAGTGGTAATTCGGCCTCTTGAGACGGCCGCCATGGATCTAAAGATATATTTTGTATACTACATTGCTTATTGTATTCTACTTATCATACCCTTTCATTTGATACCCATGTCGAGGTGGTTGTGAAGAAAGTGGTACCCCGCCCTCTTGAGACGGCCGCCATGGATCTAAAGGTATATTTTGTATACTACATTGCTTATTGTATTCTACTTAACATACCCTTTCATTTGATACCCATGTTGAGGTGGTTGTTAAGAAAGTGGTAATCCGGCCTCTTGAGACGGCCGCCATGGATCTAAAGATATATTTTGTATACTACATTGCTTATTGTATTCTACTTATCATACCCTTTCATTTGATACCCATGTCGAGGTGGTTGTGAAGAAAGTGGTACCCCGCCCTCTTGAGACGGCCGCCATGGATCTAAAGATATATTTTGTATACTACATTGCTTATTGTATTCTACTTAACATACCCTTTCATTTGATACCCATGTTGAGGTGGTTGTGAAGAAAGTGGTAATCCGGCCTCTTGAGACGGCCGCCATGGATCTAAAGATATATTTTGTATACTACATTGCTTATTGTATTCTACTTAACATACCCTTTCATTTGATACCCATGTCGAGGTAGTTGTGAAGAAAGTGGTACCCCGCCCTCTTGAGACGGCCGCCATGGATCTAAAGATATATTTTGTATACTACATTGCTTATTGTATTGTACTTAACATACCCTTTCATTTGATTCCCATGTTGAGGTGGTTGTGAAGAAAGTGGTAATCCGGCCTCTTGAGACGGCCGCCATGGATCTAAAGATATATTTTGTATACTACATTGCTTATTGTATTCTACTTATCATACCCTTTCATTTGATACCCATGTCGAGGTGGTTGTGAAGAAAGTGGTACACCGGCCTCTTGAGACGGCCGCCATGGATCTAAAGATATATTTTGTATACTACATTGCTTATTGTATTGCACTTAACATACCCTTTCATTTGATTCCCATGTTGAGGTGGTTGTGAAGAAAGTGGTAATCCGGCCTCTTGAGACGGCCGCCATGGATCTAAAGATATATTTTGTATACTACATTGCTTATTGTATTCTACTTATCATACCCTTTCATTTGATACCCATGTCGAGGTGGTTGTGAAGAAAGTGGTACACCGCCCTCTTGAGACGGCCGCCATGGACCATTTTAGTTTCAATAGCGTCATGGCCTACCTACTGTTTGACAGCTGCGTAAATTTGAAATTTTCATTAAATGTAATGATTCAATTTAATGACAATTTTACATTTGTCAAACAATAGGTAGGCCATGAAGCTATTGAAACTAAAATGAAGTGAAAATTCCTAAAATTACCATTTTTTTGTTTTTTTCAGGCAATTTTTTAAATTTTTCTCTCCGTAAGAACCATCCTCGTACTTCAACGAATATTCGAAAAAAAAATTAGTCCAATAGGTCCAGCCGTTCTCGAGTTTTGCGCTTAGCAACACATTTAGCGATTCATTTTTATATTATAGATAAATGTAAAAAAAGTAACTTTTTTTTGGAATCATATTTTTTCGACTAAATTTTCGATTTTTGGAATTTCCGTAGTTCACATAGAACAAATAAGTATAACGAAGAAAACAAAAAAAAAATTTGATTTTAGTTGAAAGCAACGGCTGCTATCGTGCCCGCCAATGGACTCCGACCGTGTTGAAACGCTGCCGGAAAACGTCAATAACTCAGCCATTTGAAATTTTTCAGATGTAATTTTTTTTGTTAATAAAGTTTAAAGTATGACTAAAACATATCCCAAAATTCGTATGTCTCCGATGTTTCTTTCTGTAAAAAAAAATCAGGAAAAAACGCTTATTTCTCGGACGCTTGAGGGGCCTGTCCCCTTAAGTGTTTCCAAAAATGAAATTCAATTCAAATTTGTAAAGGTAGTGGAATTGAGGAGAGGTGTTGAGTGATGTTAGTGTGATGGCACTTTATCTTGTTCCAATTCCACTGCTTACTTATTCTTAGTTTAGACACATCTGTCAAACTTTATACCTTTCTCTCTGTGCAAATGTAACCACAAGTGTATAGACGTGTTTTTCAATGTCAAAAGAGATATAAATATATTTTTCTAATCTTTATCCATCGTCTTCATTATTTGGCGCACTCAACAGAAGTGTTAACTCCTATGGCTAGTCTAAATTTGCAAATCAATCTTAATGCAGGACGATGAGGATTAATATATTTTATTTATGAATATTCTGTTAAAGTTTATTTAATTGTTACTTACATATATGCACTCACTCCAAAATGTGTTGCAATGTTTTGGAAATTAAATTATTTGTCTTAAACTTATCACACAAAGATCGGACGATGGATGACTGGTATAATGTAGTTTTTAGTAAAAATAGTAGGTAATATATAGTAGTGAATACATAGTTCATAGGAAATATGTAGTACATAGTACACAGTACATATCGTCAGGTTGATGCAATAGTCGAAACAGAAATTTTTGCTATTTTAAACATTGTGTAAATATGCAAAAAAGTCATATTATATTAAGCCAAAGTCACGGATCTAAATTTTTATGGGAATCTACTGGATTCAATTTGAATTTTTTCAGAACAAATAAAATAAGTAAAATTAAGCGATTTATATTTATATCATAAACATAAATTCAAATATACATATGTTTATACATTAAAGATATAAAACTTAATGGCTGAGATAACTGAGATGATTAACAAAGAAAATGACCAGCTATGAAGTTTTTCAACACGCTTTTTGCGCGAAATCAAACGCTTGGTCACCAAACCCATTCTCCTCTGCATTACTTTTTTTTGTGGCAAGATGAAGCTTAGGAGTCACCCTTTGTACTACTAGTCCGTCATGTCTTACAACTCATGGTACAATGTATAGTAGTAAGCTTGATCTGAAGGAAAGGTGAAATAGGATAGGTTAGGGGTCTGTAGGGTGCATGAGTAGATGTCGATGGACCTTGCGTTTGAACTCTGAGATGTTATATGAGCTTGGAAACACCGACTGCGGAAAAGGGTTCCACAATCGAGTTGTTCTATTTATAAACCAACTGCTAAAACGTAATGTGCGTGAAGGGGAGTCGCAGAGCAGTCGCTATGAAAATAGCGGTAAAACTTGCTGAGCAATGCTACATTCCTACGGTGGCTTAAAGGATCAATGCAAAGGGTGCTATCGCCAATGAGTTTGATGGCGCGGTTTTGCACCTTGTCCAGCCAAGCCAAGGTGGTTTTAGGGGCGCCCGCCCAGATATACGAGTTGTATACAAGGCGTGGCCGAATGTAGGACTTGTAGATTATAGCCAAGGCAGCTGGATGAAGGGGAAACTTGCATCTCTTAAGGAAGCCGAGACATTGATACGTTTGTTTGGTGACTTGGAGTATGTGATTATTCCATCGCAAATCGTTGGATAGAGTCACGCCGAGGATGTTAAGATATGGATCAGCTGTTATATTATCCTCGCCCACTGAAATGGAGGGAAGGTTGGTGCAGGTTTTAGTGGAGAATAGACAGTACTTAGTTTTGGTTTCATTGAACTCCACACGATTCTTGCGGCCCCAATCAAGAATGAGTTGAATATCCGCGTTAAGAGAGTTGGACATGAGTTCGCGTTCAGAGAGACAAGGTCTGGCACTTGCTTGTCCTGTATTGGCGGAGGGGTATGAGTAACGCAAAGTACCCTCATCGGCAAAACTATGAAGTGGATTGGAAGGTATTGACAGCAGATCATTAATGAATATAAGAAAGAGAGTAGGGGAGAGAATCGTCCCTTGGGGAATGCCGGCCGAAATGGAATGAGGGTTGGATTCAACGCCATCCAATACTACTTTGATTGAACAGCCAGAAAGAAAGCTCTCAATCCAGTCCTTTAGAACTGAGTCAATACCAATAGATTGGAGTTTCGACAGCAGAGCGGGATGCCATACTTTGTCGAAGGCCTTGGAGATATCTAGAGCAACCAGACCAGATAACTTATAAGTCATTACAGAAAACACTAAATAAAGAAGTAGGTACTTCCAAATCGACTTCCCACAGTAAATACTTGCGATTTTCCCTACTGGGATACTACCCCAGATATGTAAGTAAAATACAGATGCCCAGTACTCGAATAGGCGAAACGCCGAAACGTATTTCATGTCGCCGAAAGCGATTAATCCAAGCAAAATATTTAAATATTGCAGCCATTTAGCTGGCTAGAGCATGGCAACTTTTAGTCGAGGTCCAGCAACAGACAGCAGCGATGGTGACGCGCATTTTTGGTTCGCACCCGTTTCTGGGCACTTGTGTCTATGCAGCTGGCTAGAGCATGGCAACTTTTGGTTTAGCTCCACCTAGAAACATCATCATTTCATCATTGTGCTCCTTTAATCCCTCATAGGACATAGGGCGGAAACAGTTACCCTCCAGCGGACTCTGTTTTGCGCGACAGCTCTGAGCTCCGACCAAGATCTCCCAGTTGTTGCGGCTTCTGCTAGTAGGGTTCTCCTCCACGTTGTCCTAGGTCTTCCGACTCGACGGGATCCTTGCGGATTCCAGTCGAGGGCCTGTTTGGCTAGATTTTCGTTTTCGCGTCGCAAGGTGTGGCCAACCCAATTCCATTTCCTTCGTCTGATTTGGTCGTCTATCCTTTCTTGGCCGGCACGGCGCCATAGTTCTTCGTTTGAAATTCTATCCTGCCAGCGGATTTTTAGGATACGTCGCAGGCATCTTTTGACGAAGACTTGCAGGCGCCCTGTGATGAATTGGGTGACTTTCCATGTTTCGCAACCGTACAAAAGTACTGCCTTCACGTTGGAGTTGAACAGCCGCAATTTGGTGTTAATTGAGATTTTCGTTGATCTCCGTATGCGGAGAAACAGCAGCGTATAATTCTATGTGTGCGAGGCAAAATAGCCCGCGCTTGGTGGGAGGGATTGGGTTTCAATGTTGCAATGCAGAAGCTGGTCTCAGCATTCATTTCATATTCTCGCAATGCAGACGCCGCTCTCAAAATTCATGTCATATTCTCGCACGCCATCGCTGCTTTCTGTTGCTGGAGCTCGATCAAATTTTACTTACATATCTGGTCTTGGGCACTTTTAGTCGAGGATGAAATGAATGCTGAGAGCGGTGTCTGCATTGCGAAAATATGAAAAGAATGTGAGCGAGAATATGATTTTGAGAGCGGGGTCTGCATTGCAGGAATACGATATGAATGCTGAGAGCAGCTTCTGCATTGCAACAAGTGCCCAGAAACAGGTGAGCAACAAATGTGCGCGTTGACCCCATCGCTGCCACATGTGTCCAGAAACGGGTGTGCAACAAAGTGCGAGTGTCGCGAATTCTTTGTTTTACCCCCAGCGAAAAAGTTCCAAACGCGCTTAAAGAAGTTAACACTTCAAAAACATATTTTTCCAGAGAAGTAACTAGATATGGTCTATATGGAATACATTAATTACGACTGAAAAACTTACTCCACGATAGCAATTCCCAATTAAATAAACTACACAGTCTTTTCGTGAAGTTCTCTTAGAAGTCACTTTACCCCCCCAACCCCGCCACCTAATTTTTGAAAATATTGACCGAAAAAAAGGAAATATGCGTGTCCTTGTTTTTGTATAAGGACTGCGTAAAAAATTGAAGCAAATCAAAAAATGTTGATAAATGGAAGTTTTCACAAAAAATAAACTTTACCGCGTTTTCGGCACGGGTGAGACCGTACCAAATCAGCTGAAATTTTTCCAGGATTTTTTTTCGGTATAGAGCACCATTCTAGGGGTTAGCACCACCAAAAATTTTAAAAAATACATAAAACAGGCCATACAAATAAGGGCCACTCTAATATGTACCTACACATGTACAGTTCAGGAGGATTGTGATGTTAGAAGGGATGTAACTTTCTTTCTAAAGGATATTTTATTTATGTTAAGTGACAAACATGCACTGTGTGTGTTAAAGATCGTACAGCATCTGTGGACGGGTTCATTTCTTGCATATTCAGTCCGATGGAAATATTCCCTAAGCATTTGTGTATGCCTGTTGCATCGAGCTTCGTCATTAAATTTCATTCTGTTTGAGAGAAAGTGCACCTTGATTTGATAATTTAAGATGTCTAGGGTGAAGCATGAGATTAACAATTTCCTCCTATCTGCTAGCTTCATGAGATCCAGCACTTTCAATATAAGGAGGTAGATTTTGAAAATCACGCGTATCGTGTGACATACTCAGAGCAAAGAAAATAAATTTCTTCTACACTGACTCAAGCCTCTTGTTACTAGTCTGGAATATAGGATCCCAGATGGGGCATGCGTATTCCAAGATTGGGCGGACTAGCGTACAGAACAGTATCTTAGTGACACGAGCGTTGTTGAATTCTTTAGCAGCCCTTTTCTTTATAAAGCCTTACTAACTTGTTGAGATATAATATTATATATACTATGATTACATGCCCTACTTCAATTCGGCTTCAAGTAGATTTGAAAATCATGTAACCTCAGATCGCATATAACTCGCATATCTTAGTAGTTAACGGACTTTGCCATCAGCCGGATGAAAATACTCGGCCATGTTTTTTGGGGTACATGTGACTGTGGCGCCTTCATTAATCAAACGAAAATTGACAACACGGAGTTATATCTCCTTGTATAGTCTCCTGGTCTGGAGTCGGGTGCGTCGTGCATGTAAGCAAGGAAAAACCTTACATTGTCGAAAACACTCCGTTCTCGAAGACAGGAAAGTAAATATCTACTTTCAGTTGAGACTGCCGAGATCATAGTATTTTTTACAACTGGAAGTTGTAAAGGGTTTAAAAAGTGGGGTTTAGTATTAGCATTAGTGCTAGTGAGGTTTAGTATTAGTGCATTAGTATTAGCCGATGTTGGTGTTAGGGGAGATGGGTTGCTTACGGGAATTTCGTCGGCGTCAGTGAAGGAATGGCCGCCAACTGTGTTGTGGCTACGTGTAAAATTTGGATATAAAGCCGATGGAAAACTATTATTTTTAGGCGAGCTGAAAGCTATAGTATAGTGGGAATTATATCTGTTTTTGTATTGTTGTTAACATGGTTATTATTAGTGTTACTGTGAGAATGATTATTTCTAGAGGATGTTGTACGTTTAGTTAGTGAGTTGTTTTTGGAGGTGTGGGAGCTTATAATAGTGTTACTCTTAATCATAGTTTTAGCTACCTTAAATTCATTACTTAAGCTATCATTCCAGCGGCAGTCCGGCGGAGGGTTAAAGTTTTCCATTTGAAAACATCCGCAAGTTGTCCTTATTGTTTCTTTGCGAAACAAGTTCACAGCCAAGGAGCTTAATAGAGAACTCGGCCTGGAACATGCTGCTAACTCAAGATGATTTTGCTTGAATTGGGGCACCATTGAGGATGTAAGCTGATATCTGATTTGGAGGTACCCGTACCATGGTGTTGGCAGTGTTTTTTTTATAATATTCCGCCTCTTTTTTCGGCTCATTTTTCGACTTCTTTACATTCACGGTGTTTTTCGCGCTTAACTTGTTCAGTCTGCTATTCCATTCATCCAATGACCACGTTATACCAAATTTATTTATGTTTTTTTCCGGAAAGTACAGAGGTGGTAAAGAATGAGATGGCTGCGATGAAACCGATAAGGTTTGTGTGTGGAGATTGGGTGCCAGTGCGAAATTATCCGCTAAGCTGCAGCTGCTAAATGCGGTGCTATCTTTGGATAGTTGATCTCGTACCAGTTCATCCGAGAGTGAAATCGCTTCTTTATCCCAAATAGGATTTGCGATGTCCTATTATTAGTCGATTTTTTAATTTCGAAACCAGGGATTTCGCTTTTCAAATCAAAACTGACGTTCATATGCCATTTGTATTCCCAAGCTCCCCCTTTGTCTAACTTCTGGAACTTTCAATTCGCAAGGTTTTGAGAAGCTTGAAGTTGTCTTCAATTATCGCAATTATTCCAATTTGCATAAATCGTTAATTCAGACTCCAAGCTAATAACAGTTCATTAATTTTCAACAGATGGCGCATAAATCAACACACTGCCCCCTTCTTAGGACTGTTCGATCCGAACAGTTGTCAAGCCTGGATCCGGCTGATGATATGGGCACAGCCTGTCTATGTGCACGATCTTCTTCTTTGCTTGGGTCTTTGATGAATCCTGTAGACAACATCGTTGATCCGTGTTAGGATTTTATAGGACCCCTCCCACTGACGCTGAAGTTTCGGTGACTTGTATTTCCATAGCCGAGGGTTGAACAGCAAAACGAGGTCGTACCTTGTCACTGGCTATCTTAAGATTCTTTCTTGCGAACTTGTGGATATCTGCGAGTCGATCACGATGTTCACCTTTACAACCGGCAGTAGATTCGTTGCTTTCCACTGGTGTCCCAAATTCCAAGTCGCTTAGCAGCCGGATTTGTCCTGTGGAATTATGAACTGCTGTCCGATATGCCATTACAAAAATAGGGATGTAACTGTCCCAGTCGCGCTGGTGCTCGCTAACAACTTTCCTTAGGTGCTTTAGCATTGTCCTGTTGAATCGTCCCATTGGATTGGGGGTTAAGGGGCGTCGCACAGTGGGGCCAAATCCGAAAAGGATGACCAAAAGTCTAAAAACAAAGTATCTAGTTGGGTTTTTTCATGTTGGGTTGGCTCAAGCGATGCCCCTAGAGGTTGAAACCAAGTTAGGCCTGCAGCGAATCCCTAAAAAGTGCTCTAGAAATGAAAAAAGTGATGGAAATGAGATAACCGGTTGAGACTAATTGCAATCGATAGAGGATGGAAAAATGCATCTACAGTTGATTTTGGCCGAAGTTTGGACATGTCCAACATATAAAAAAATCATGAAAATGCCTTTTTTTCGTAAGTGCGGTTTGAACGAAATTTTCACTTCATCTCGTTATATCTCAGTTAATATTGCAGATATCAATTTCAAATTTTATCATAATCTAGTTTGACTAATTACCTAAATATAAAACTTTAACCGAACTGGTTACATCATTTAAAAACAAAATGGCGAATGTTTAAAAAAAATTTCCAACAGATTCGTGAGATTTTTTTTCTAATCAAAAAGTTGTGTTATAGATTTTTGAAATTCGCTTTTTTGGCTAAATTACATTGTAGCCAAATCCTTAAGGCAGTTTTCTGTAAATTTTCAGATCAAAATGTCCTCCGGTTCAAAAGTTCGTCCGCAACAAACGTTCGGATTTAAAATATTTCCTGCTAGTTAATTTTTTTGTTAAAAAGTTACATATATAAGTGTTTGATTTTCATCATAAATTTTTATCCGATTAAGGTTTGATTATATTTTCCTATTGGGTAATTCATTTAATTTAAATTCATTATATTTATTTCTATACAGATCTCAAAATGTCTATTAATGACAAAGAAGTGAAGCGTTTTTTTTGTGATATCTTTTTAAACAAGCGCGAACTTGCTGCACAAGTAAACAAAAAAGGAATCGATGCTCTTCTTGAGTCTGCTACCAAAATAATGATGGTATTTCAAGAAAGTTATTTGCTGCCCGTGGTAGCAACTCTTTGAATCAAACCAAGCTTCATAATGATTGTAGAAGTATATACAATACTAGCATAAAACCCGCGTGCCTTGCAACGCTTTTAAATAAAAACTGTTTATTATGTGCAATGTTTTCCTTCAAAAAAAAAAAAAAAACCAAAATGTCAGCTGTTATTATCCCTAAAAGGGTTTATTACAGTGCACTTTTTTAATAAATATGGTAAACAAATTGCTGCGTATATCACCTCTGCTCAACAAATCTGCAAGTTTTGAAGCAGGGATTGGCATGTTTATGTCATCAAGAGAAGTGACATTTTAGGTTTTGACGAACGTTCGTTAAGTTTGTTCGCCTATTTACGTGGGTGCAAGAAATTATGAAGCAATCACAAATGAATATTAAATAAAGTGAATTTCGAGTCATTCATTTCTACGTGATTATAGGGATGCACTGTCAAAATTTCAGCCCTTCAGCTTCAGAGGTTTGGGTTAACCCAATTTCACCCCCTTATGGGATGAATTTCGAGTAGTCGCATCTTAGTGGATGTCCACGTCATTATAGGGATGCACTGTCGAAATTTCAGCCCTATAGCTCCAGTATTTTGGTAACCCCATTTCACTGCGTTAGGGGATGAATTTCGAAAAATCGCTTCTTAGTGAATGTCCACGTCATTATAGAGATGCAATGTCAAAATTAAAGTCCTTAAGCTCCAGTGGTTTGGGTTAACCCCATTTAACCCCCTTAGGGGATACATTTCAAAAAATCGCTCCTAAGTGGATGTCCACGTCATTATAGGGATGCACGGTCAAAATTAAAGCAACTCAGCTTCAGCGGTGTGGGTTAACCCCATTTCACCCCCTTAGAGGATGAATTTCGAAAAATCGCTTTATAGTGGATGTCCACGCCATTATAGGGATGCACTGTCAAAATTTCAGCCCTATAGCTAAAGCGGTTGGAAAAACCCCATTTCACCCCCTTAGGGGATGAATTTCGAAAAATCGCTTTATAGTGGATGTCCACGCCATTATGGGGATGCACTGTCAAAATTTTAGCCCTATAAATTTAGCGGTTTGGGAAAACCCCATTCCCCCCCCCCCCCTTAGGGGATGAATATCGAAAAATCGCTTTTTAGTGGATGTCCACATCATTATAGGGATGCACTGTCAAAATTTCAGCCCTATAGCTCCAGCGGTTTGGGTAAACCCCATTTCACCCCCTTAGGGGATGAATTTCGAAAAATCGCTTTAATAGTGGATGACCACGCCATTATAGGGATGCACTGTCAAAATTTCAGCCCTATAGCTCCAGCGGTTTGGGTAAACCCCATTTCACCCCCTTAGGGGATGAATTTCGAAAAATCGCTTTAATAGTGGATGACCACGCCATTATAGGGATGCACTGTCAAAATTTCAGCCTTATAGCTCCAGCGGTTTTGATTTGACCCTATTTCACCCCCTTAGGGGATGAATTTTGAAAAATCGCTAGGGATGCACTGTCAAAAATTTCAGCCCGTTAGCTTTAGCGGTTTAGGTTGTGCGTTGTCTGTCAGTCAGTTACTTTTTATGCAATAGAAAAAAAGTAAAGAAAAAAAATCCCCTTACAACTTATTGAACCCCATTTCACCCCCTTCAACCCTTTTTTCCCCAAAAAAAAGTAGCCTATGTCCGTCTCCAAGGTCTAAACTAGGTCTGTTGCAAATTTCATCAAAATCGGTCCAGCGGTTTAGGAGTGAAAGCGTAACATACAGACAGACAGACAGACAGAGTTACTTTCGCATTTATAATATTAGTAAGGATAAAGGCGCGGACTCGGAAAAGTTCAGAATTTGATACTGATAGTAACTTACAGAAACGTATACGAAGCACGTGATCTTTTGACTGGGATAATTTGTGTTTTATATGTAATCATGGTAATAACTTATCAGCAGTCGAGGCCATTCCAAATATGTGAAAATATTTTACAAAGCAACAACGTGGCTAAAAATGCCCGCGATTTACTTACAAAAACCCCGAATTTATTAGAGGTCAATGCCAATTATCATCACATGCCGTGTTACCCGACATTTTGTAACTACGCGAAGAATGCGTACGTGCGTGCACAAAAGTGAGACAAAAAAACGTTATTTGTAGAAAATGACTGCCACCGAGATATGGAAAAATAATGAAAGCTCCTTGCAGAACGGAGACATATTTTTTTACCTGACTTCCATGCTGAATTTATAACAAATTTACAAAAGCAAGGCACTTCCAAGAATGAAGTGCCATGAAGTGAAATTAATTCTTTTGGAAACTGCTTCAGATGTTGTTGTATTTCACTCAAAAAAAAGGGTGTCCTGACATTATTTGTTCGACAAATTGGACCATCTACGAATTACTAAAAAGAGAAAAAACCGCCAAATGCAATCACAGCATATACACTATCTCAAAAAAGTGCACATACAGCAGTTGTAATTGGAAATAGAGTCAAGGTACATATAACGACTTATAACACGAAAAAGCGAATATTTTTAGGAAAATTAAGTTAACAGTTATATTTTTTTTTTGCAATTTATAAGAACTGACTCTAAGGAAAGAATAAAATAAATCTATGTTAACTTATCTTCTTTTATTTTCAAAAACACCGACTCTATTTCAAATTATAACTGCTGTATGTGCAATTTTTTGATTATAGTGTAAGTGATATTAAAATTGATGCTACAAACGATTCAGTAATTTTACACCACGTTGACGAAAAAATAAGGGTATAAATCGATAAAATACCGAAAACTTGCGAATATCCGAACTTATCCGATTTGCAAATCAATTACGCACATAATTTTGTTCTATTTTAACGATAAAAAATGATATGTAGTTTTGCTACTCGTGTACTTTGCAACGGCTACAATGTCGAGTGTCAACAAATGTTACTGTAACTTTTGAACCGGAGGACATTTTGATCTGAAAATTTACAGAAAACTGCCTTAAGGATTTGGCTACAATGTAGTTTAGCCAAAAAAGCGAATTTCAAAAATCTATAACACAACTTTTTGATTAGAAAAAAAAAATCTCACGAATCTGTTGGAAATTTTTTAAACATTCGCCATTTGTTTTTAAATGATGTAACCAGTTCGGTTAAAGTTTTATATTTAAGGAATTAGTCAAACTAGACTATGTTAAAACTTTAAATTGATATCTGCAATATCAACTGAGATATAGCGAGATGAAGTGAAAATTTCGTTCAAACCGCACTTACGAAAAGAGGCATTTTCATGATTTTTTTATATGTTGGCCATGTCCAAACTTCGGCCAAAATCAACTGTAGATGCATTTTTCCATCCTCTATCGATTGCAATTAGTCTCAACCGGTTATCTCATTTCCATCCCTTCGAGCGAAAAAATGGGATGCGCTGCAGGCCTAAGTGTAGTAGCGTTTTTTGTCCTAATCTAGTCAGAAATCTCGGTCGAAACATGATTTTTCTCTGATCAGTACGCCGGAGTAACGTGTTTAGGAAATAGATGCTTGTATTTCAAACCACATGGAATGATTTAAACACAACAGATTGAGATGAAATAAAGTGGAATCAGCTTGTAAGGGTAAGGACATTAGTAAAAAAAATTAGAATCTTATATATTAATAGGCAAACAAAAAGTTTGTACACGCTAAGGCTTTTTTGTTCGTGGACCGATTTCGTTTAAATTTTCAGAAAATGTTCTTTTTATGGCATAGTTTTGTAATAAGGAATTTCAACGAAATCGATTCACGAATAAAAAAGTTATAGCGATTTTAATTTTTCGAATTTTAAAAAGCCGTTGGAAAATTTGAATTTTTTGTGAGCATCAACGTAGAGCTGAGTAGCCTACGATTGACACAAATGCCGTTTCAGTGAAGCGAATGAGAGAACAGAGAAAAACAAGCGTTTGTGTAGATTTTTGGCGGCATAACTGACTTAAAAAAACTCGGTCACTTTGTGCGTGCATTTTTTTTATACTCTTTTTTTTGTGTATAGTATTATTGAGTTGTATTGTGTAAGGGGCTGCCGTTCGTTTTTTGGCGAATGCCTTTAGAAATTTTAATTGATTCATTTAAGTGTGCTTTGAATGTTATTCTGCGTAGTTCTGCGAATATTGAATGTAATATTGATATTATGCGTGAAATAGGTTTGGAGTTAGATCGGATTAATCCTTTTGTTCACTCATTCAGGTCCATGTATGAATATTGTCAAAGACCTAAGTTGATATTCGTCGTTTCAATGATGCTGTAGTAACTGATGTTGCTGCTATTTTCCACTACATAGCCAAGCAAGACGTCATCGATGCGATTAAAAAAATCCTGGGAAATTTTAGATGCTCTGGAGTGACAATGGAAATGTTTCATAGTAATTAAAAATTCGCCATTGCGTATAATTTTTTTTTTGAAATAAAAATATTTAAATTGAATTTAAATTCGAACAAATCGTGAATTTTATATATTTATTGTTTTTGTGACCGAATTTCGGTAACGGGGATCCCAACTAGTACTGATTAATATGTATGAAAAATTATTATAAAAGGATTTATAACTCCATTTTTTATTTTTTTAAAATAACAAGCAAAAAGCAGTATTTAAGAAAAAAGTTACCTTTCCCCATCGAATCCCGTAATCTAACCTATAAGAGGTTATAGATTAATGTACTACCTTTAAGATAAAATCCACCTACCACAAGCTTCCCCTTAATGATTTAAGCATTTTTTTTTGTTTTTATACCATATTATACCCAGGACACACCAGCACTCATAATCTTGATTATGACGTCAGAATGACGTGGACTGCATTTTATTTCCACATCTTTTGTATGGGTCTACGTCATTTTTACGTCATAATCAAGATTAAGAGTGCTGGTGTGTCTTGGGTATTAGTCTGAAAATGACATATATGTATCTTGATTATGTTCTAAAAAGTATGGTATTTCACATAAAGGGGTGGTAATAATCTGAAATTCATAATCAGTGTAGGATATTGTTAACGAAAGGATCACTAGGGAATTTATCGTGGAGAGACCCTCATGGTGGTTTGGATTTTGAGAACGATTAATCCGAAGTATGAAGAATTCCCTAAAGATCACCATAGGAAAATCTACTCTTACGGCAGAAGAAGTTGAAACCATTCTGTCTGAAGTCGAATAATAAACAATCGCCCATTAACGTGTATAAGTGAGGACCCTAAGGACCTAACACCTCTATCTCGTTCTCATTTTTTAACGGCCCTCACTGCCATTAGCTTCATCTTCATTGCTCAACAATGGAACATCAGGAAGTACTATTAGAAACCTATGGAGAAAACGTTTTAAACTTATAAATTCCTTTTGGTGCCGTTGGCGCCACCACCAATTGCGAGGATTTCATCACTCTAAGGAGAGACTCTTTAACACTGTACTTCAGGAAGGAGACGTCATAGTACACAATCAAAGAGCTCCACGTTTAATTTGGAAACTCGCCATTGTAGAAAGAGCCTTCATTGAACTCGTCAGATCGTGCCTAGTAAGATTTAGCGACGGTTCTTGCTTAAGGCCGGTATGCTAGGCTCAAGTAATTACTTAACCTATCTGAAACCTATGTAAAAAAAATGGTCAAGAAATGGCTCAGAAATATTTTCTGCTGCGATTTCTTCACCCGGTATGCTAGGTTCAAGAAATCACACCAGAAAAATCATGTTTTTTTAATGACGCGCAGATGTCGCTATTGATAAAATTTTAGTTTTAGCACTTATTTCTTTAAGTAATTTTGACGTTTCATGGGTTTTTTTTAAAAGTTGAAGGAAGCCTTGTGTTTTAAGTAAGTATAGAGGCAATTTTAAAAAACAGTTTTTTAAAAAAAGATTGTAAGTATTACAGAAGTCTTTAAAATTTCTTAATAAAAGGATTTATTTGGAATATATAAAACATTTACCTTTTCCAGAATAAAAATGGAGCACGAAGAGGAATATCAATTTACGGATTATAATGATAATGTGTTCCAGACAACACAGTATAATTTAGATACGAATGCTGAAGGGGTTGAAATCAAAAGTAATAATAAAAAGGTCCCTAAAAAAGATTTAATAAAAGAACCATGAATTTTTGTTACGAAGATAAAAAAAAGTTGGCAGCTGCAGTCAAAGCCCGCGAAGTAATATGGGATATCGGCAACAAGCTGCACTTCAACATCATTGCGGTTAATCAAGGTTGGAAGCAGATAAGCAGTGATTTGAATAAACCAGGTTCGTTTTTTTTTATTTTTTGTTTATTTACGCCAATCGGTATAAGGCCGATATATTTAGAATAAAGTTTTGAAGAAAAGAAATAAATAAAATAGGGGGAGCCATCAAAAAACAAAAGAAGACTGATCCCACCGGGAGCCTAGCGGAATCAATATCGCAACTTGTGAATGCACAAAAAACACTTTTGCTGCCGCAAAATGATGCGCCAACTATGAAATATACAGAGCTGTTCTCCAATATAGACAAGCTTCTTCAAAGGCTACCATCGCCCGTGATAGACGATATGTTTTTTCAAATGTATTCTGTAATATATAATAAAGTTAAAGAATATGAGATTAAAAATTAAAACAAAAAATTAACTTTTATTTAATTTTTATTTCATTTTTTATTCTATAAAAGTAGCACGATTTTGCCATTCAACAGCGCCGATGTCGGAATTGACATAATCTTTAATAGCGTCTCTCACAAACTTACCATAATCGGTGCTTCTTCCTTTGTATTGTTACGTTTTTACGGCTTAACGGATTCGTAGGATTAATTAAGGAATACACTTTTTAATTATCCACACAATAATTTATTTATCACAAACCAAACACAATTTAAAAATAAACACAATCCTTAGAGTTCACTATAATCACTAGCAAATTTAATATTTCGCACTATTCAATTCTAATTATCGCTTTTTATTTCACTACTTTTCACTGTTCTCACTTTAAAACACTTGTATCGCCTTTATAATCAAAACTGACTCGATAGCGGCTGCCAGGCGCTTTTATATAGGCAGCTCCACCTTTGTCTACTTTCTGGAACCTTCGTTTTCTGGTTCCTTGTGGTAGGCTCTTTTATTTCCTTAAGTTTCGACCAGCTTGAAGTTGTCTTCGCTTATCGCTCGTTAGTTTAGTACATAAATTCTTAATTCAGACAACAACCGAAAATCGTTGATTCATCCTCTCGACGAACAGATGGCGCATAATCATCACATTGCCCCCTTCTTAGGACTGTTCGTCCCGAACAGCTGTCCATCCTGGATCCGGCTGATGATATGGGCACAGCCTGTCTATGTGCACAATCTTCTTCTTTGCTTTGGGTCCTTGTTGAATCCTGTAGACCACATCGTTGATCCGTGTTAGGATTTTATAGGGCCCCTCCCACTGACGCTGAAGTTTCGGAGACTTGCCTTTCCGTCTTCGAGGGTTGAACAGCCAAACGAGGTCACCTTCCTGGAATCCGCTACAGTTTGCTCGGAGGTCGTACCTTGTTTTCATCCTGTCACTGGCTATCTTGAGATTCCTCCTTGCGAGCTGGTGGATATCTGCAAGTCTATCACGAAGTTCACCTGTATAACCGCCAGTAGATTCGTTGCTTTCCACAGGTGTCCCAAATTTCAAGTCGCTTGGCAGCCGGATTTGTCTTCCAAAAATCACACTAGAAGGGGTTTGTCCTGTGGAATTATGAACTGCTGTCCGATATGCCATTAGAAAAATAGGGATATAACTGTCCCAATCGCGCTGGTGCTCGCTAACGACTTTCCTTAAGTGCTCTAGCATTGTCCTGTTGAATCGTTCTACCATTCCATCGGATTGGGGATGAAGGGGCGTCGTCCTGGTCTTCTTCATTCCGAGTATCTTACATACTTCTTGAAAAACTTGAGATTCGAAATTTCTCCCTTGGTCAGAATGAAGCTCATGAGGAACACCAAATCTGCAGATCCAATTGTTCGCTAATTCCTCTGCAACAGTGATTGCTTCCTGATTTGGACTGGCATATGCTTCGGGCCACTTACTGAAGTAGTCCATAACCACCAAAATGTAACGATTCCCTCGGTCTGATGCTGGAAAAGGTCCCGCCACATCGATTGCAATTCTTTCAAATGGGGCTCCCACGTTGTATTGCTGCATTTCTCCTTTTGTTTTTACTCGAGGGCCTTTGCTGCTGGCACAAATTGTGCATTTACGGCACCAGTCTGTAACATCGTCCCGCATGTGAAGCCAATAGAATCTATCTCTTATTTTTGCCAAAGTTTTATTGACTCCCAGATGTCCTCCTGATGCGCCATTATGACACTCCTCGAGAATATCTCTTATTCTACTGCGAGGGACTAACACCTGCATTCGGTGAGAGGTACCGTCAGCGGTTTCCCATTTGCGCTTTAACACTCCTCGCTCGATGTGCAATGAATCCCATTGGGCCCAATAGCTCTTCAGGGTTTCGCTTCTCTCTGCAATATCCTTCCATTCAGGCTTCTCCTCGTATTCCTTCCATGCCAGAATCGAAGAAATATCTGGGTCGTCGCGTTGGGCGTCTCGGAGTCCCTGGTCGTCCCATCCTGTCGTTGGCTCAACGGTCGTCCTTTGACACTTTTCCTCAATACGCCCACAATGTTTGCAATCTTTTACGCATGGTCGCCGGGAGAGTGCATCAGCATTTCCATGGTTTCCTCCTTTTCTGTGGCCTATATTAAAGTCGTAGGACTGAAGTCTCTCGATCCATCTTGCCACTTGTCCTTCAGGATTTTTAAATTGCATCAGCCATTTTAATGCTGCATGATCCGTTCGAAGGATGAAGTTTTGCCCATAGAGATACTTGTGGAAGTGCTTAGTTGAGTCCACGATTGCCAACAGTTCTCTCCTTGTGACGCAGTAATTCCGCTCCGATTTTGACAGCGCTCTACTGTAGTAAGCTATGACCTTTTCCTGCCCTTCGAAGTTTTGTGATAGCACTGCACCAATTCCGGCATTACTCGCATCTGTGTCCAATATGAATTTTTCCCCTGGCTTCGGATATGTAAGTATTGGTGCTTGGCAAAGTCCTTGCTTTAGTGTCTTGAAACTTTCCTCGCATTTTTCTGTCCAGATAAAAGGTCTTCCTTTTTCTGTCAGTTTATGTAATTCCTTAGCTATGTCGGCAAAGTTCCTGACAAAACGTCTATAATAGGTGGCAAGTCCCAAGAAGCTTCGAAGTTCATGTTTATCCTTCGGTGTGGGCCAATTCTTAACTGCTGTTATTTTCTCAGGATCTGTTTGAACTCCACTGGATGAAACCACATGTCCGAGATAGTTGACTTGGTCTCTGAACAGTACGCACTTTTTAGGACTGAGTTTCAGTTGGGCAGTTCTCAACTTTTGGAAAACCTCTCGTAGATTGCCCAGATGTTCCTCGAAACTTTTTCCAACGACGATGATATCGTCCAAATAAACCAGACAAGTCTTCCATGTCAGTCCTCGCAAGACGCATTCCATCAGTCGTTCGAATGTAGCTGGAGCATTACACAGTCCAAACGGCATAACTGTAAACTGCCACAGGCCGTTTCCTACGGAGAAGGCCGTCTTTTCTCGGTCCTCGGGGTGAATTTCGACTTGCCAGTAGCCGCTCTTAAGATCCAAGGTAGAAAACCATTGAGCTCCAGAGAGAGTATCCAGGGTGTCATCGATTCGAGGTAGTGGGTAGCTGTCCTTTTTAGTGATGTCATTTAACCGCCGATAATCCACGCAAAACCTTGTACTGCCATCTTTCTTTCTGACTAAAACCACGGGAGACATCCAAGGGCTTTTCGACTCCTCTATAAGGCCTTGTCTTCTCATATCTTCAATCATATTGGCTGCCTCTTCCCGCTTGGCTAGTGGTAGTCTTCTCGGAGGTTGTTTAATTGGCTGGGCATCTTTGGTATCGATCCTGTGTTGAACGATGTTAGTTTTCCCAAAGTCATCATCTCTCATGGCGAAGATATCACTGAAATCCTCTACTAATTTTCTTGCCTGGAGATACTGCTTTTGTTCAAGACAACTAGTTGAGAGCACTGCATTTACTAATTTCGTGGCCTTTGGCTTTGGTTTTGGAACCGTTTCGATGTTAGCGCACTCCACTAATGTAATCTGTTCTGCCGGTTCTCCTTTCCCCAAAACCGTATCCTTCTTCAATCGTATTTCGCGCTCGTTGGTATTTAGCACTCTCATGAACACCTCCCTTTTGTCATCGATGCTCACCAGACATTTTCCAATTGCTATACTTTTGGCCTGTTCCGTTTTCTCTGGTTCTATAAGGTAAAATCGGTAGCTCCCGGGATCACCATCGACTATCGCTCGTACCAATTTCTCAGCACACGGAGGAAGCACGGTATCTTCACGAACGACGACTTTCAGCTGCGAATAACAAGTGGAACCTGTCGCCATTGGGATCTCCTTGTTGTCATATCTCAGTATTTCCTCTCCGATGTCCAGTAGAATTTTATGTGCTTTCATAAAGTCCAGACCGAGAATACACTCGTCTGTTATATCAGCTACCAGGAACGAATGTGAAAATCCAATGTCAGCAAGAACCACATCCAACATAATTTCCCCGTGTAATCGTACTGGCTCTCCTGTTGCAGTTTTCAGTCTGTATTGGCGTGCGTCTTTCAGCCATTTATTACCGACCATGTCAGGGCGGATAACAGATTTTGAAGCACCAGTATCTACCGTTATTGTGCATTTTTCCGCTCCAATCTTTCCATCGACGACCAGGCTGTTGCCACTACGCTGCAGTTGTTTGATAGTGGTGATGATGACACCGGGGGCCTCGATTTCCCCGACTGACTCCTGCCCCATGGAGTCAGTCTTTATTCGTTTCCCTGCTGCTGTCTACGGGGAGACACGGAGTCATTGTTTTCGGCCTCCCTCTGATCACCTTTCTGCCGATGTCCGCATTTTTCACAGCAAGTTCCGCCACTCCTATTTTCGGGAGATTCTGTTCTCCTTCGCTTTCTGCAATTCCTTTGCAAATGACCCGGTTCACTACAGTTCCAGCATCGGAGTCGACCGCGTACTTCCGTTGCATTCATTCTGTTGCAACTATCCTCTATTGTGTGGATCTCTCTGAGGCGGACTGCACTTCTTGATGCTTGCCTTGCTGCCTCGTATGCCAGAGCATATGCCAAAACTTCTGCGGTATTCTTCTTTCCGGCCAATCTGGCTGCCTGTTGTAGATCTCGGTCAGCAAAAGAGTTAAGGAAAGCCTGTCTTGCTACTTCGTTGATGTAGTCTTGGCCGAAGCTAGGATAAGCCAGATGCACTAACCTCTCGATATCGGCGCATAGTTGTTGTAAAGTTTCTCCTGGCTTTTGAAGTCGATTGCGAAGTTGAAGTCGATAAACCTCTTGCATGTGTTGATCGCCGTAACGCATTTCCAGTGCTTGAACTAAGAACCCGTAGCTGTTGCGATGTTCTGCTGGTATTGACTGCAATATTTCTGCCGCTGGGCCCCTTAGTGACAACGTTAAGGCCGTTGCTTTTTCCTCCTCAGTCCAGAAATTGCCTGCTGCTGCTGCTTCGAATTGGAGCTTATAAGTAGGCCATGGGCTTTGCCCGTCGAAAGTTGGAGGCTGCAATTTCCTAACTCCGATGACTTCGTGTGATGCCGTCCCTGGGTGGTGAATCTTTACCCTTTCTAGATCTGCTCTGACTGTTTCTAGTTCAATTTCGAGTTTTCCTAGATCATTCCTTACGTTTGCCTTGATGGCAGATTCGAGATTATCCAGGTCATTCCTTACATTTGCCTTGATGGAAGATTCGAGACTTTCCAGATCATTCCTTACATTTTCTTTCATGTTATCCAGCTTATTGTCGACAGAAAGTGAGAATGACTCGATTTTCTGCTCCAACTGGCTCCTCTGTTCTTCCATCGACTCTTTGAGTTCTGCGATCGAACGTTCATGAACTACTGTTAACATTTTTTGTTCATCTTTTAACGCCGACACTTCCGCCTTGATCTCTGTTGTCGCTTCCCTCATATCTGCTGATGACCGTTCTTGCGCTTCCTTCATTTCGGCTGTCGCTTCTTTCATCTCTGCTGATGCACGTTCTTGCGCCTCTTTCATCACCATCAATGTCCTAAGAAGTTCTGCCATACTCACTGTCGCTTCTTCTGGCTCCGCTTCTACCTCGTCTTCAAACATGTAGGTTTCAGGATCCTTACCTTCGTTCACCATAGCTTCTCGAAGCAGGGCGGTTAGGGAACTTTTAGCCCCCACCGTTGACAGCGAGCGTTTACTTAATTCTTTTTTCAACTCTACAGTGCGCAAATCCACTAGCTTTCGACCCATTTTAATAATAAGTCCTTATTTCTCACGCACAAAATTTAAATTCCAATCACAATTATTGTTCAAGTTCACTTATTTCACTTATCTCTTAATTAATCCCACTTCTGACACCAATTGTTACGTTTTTACGGCTTAACGGATTCGTAGGATTAATTAAGGAATACACTTTTTAATTATCCACACAATAATTTATTTATCACAAACCAAACACAATTTAAAAATAAACACAATCCTTAGAGTTCACTATAATCACTAGCAAATTTAATATTTCGCACTATTCAATTCTAATTATCGCTTTTTATTTCACTACTTTTCACTGTTCTCACTTTAAAACACTTGTATCGCCTTTATAATCAAAACTGACTCGATAGCGGCTGCCAGGCGCTTTTATATAGGCAGCTCCACCTTTGTCTACTTTCTGGAACCTTCGTTTTCTGGTTCCTTGTGGTAGGTTCTTTTATTTCCTTAAGTTTCGACCAGCTTGAAGTTGTCTTCGCTTATCGCTCGTTAGTTTAGTACATAAATTCTTAATTCAGACAACAACCGAAAATCGTTGATTCATCCTCTCGACGAACAGATGGCGCATAATCATCACAGTATGAAGGGACTGACGAATGGAAAAGACTATTTGTGTCTTTTGAGATTCTTTTCCTCCACTCTCCTTCACGTACATTTCCATCTTGGTCCAAAACATCAACGTAGTTTTCCGGGTAATAACTATTTTTATAATTAGACCCAAGATAATTATGTAAAAGGCAACATGCAAAAATAATTTTTTGTGCTCTGTCTGGCGAACAGAACATGGTTCTCTTTAAACATTGCCACTTAGAGCACAAGATTCCAAAGGAGTTCTCCACGCATCGCCTTGCTCTGCTCAACCTGTAATTGAAGATGATTTCTTCATTTGACAAGCTCAGTTTGGAACCGTATGGCTTCAAAATGCGCTTACAAAGAGGAAATGCATCATCAGCTACGTAGCCCAAAATTTTGAATTTTTAAATATATTTGCGTCGCCTTCAGTACCGTATGCGCCAACATCTAAATAGGTGAATCTATAGCTTGAGTCGCACACTGCCATTATTACTATAGAATGGAATCCCTTTAAGTAAAAAATTATTATTTCTCTAAAGTTGTAAATAAAATCACATAAGTCACCTTATAATTATAGAATAAACTGCCAGAATTTGCTGGTGCTTGCAGCGCCACATGCTTGCCGTCTATGGCTCCGACCCAATTGGGGAAGTTCCAATTTGCATTAAAGCCATTGGAAATTTCAAGGAACAACTCTTTGGTTAATTGTGGCATTCTGGGCTTGAACTCTGCACAAATTGCATCACAAACTTTGTCTATAATAGATCCTAAATGCTGTTTGCTTATTCTGTAGCAGGATGCAACGTGCCTTTGCAAACTTCCTGATGCGAAATATCTGTAATGTTAAATAAATGTGTTCATAACATGTGTTCTTTTTGTGAGTACACTTGATCTTACTCCAAAACCACTGCCAATTTGTGCTTGGGCGATATAGTAAGATCCTTCCAACTGCTCTGTCCTACTTTCAAATGAGGTTCAAGTACTTCTAACAAATAGGTGAAAGACTCGACACTCATGTGAAAGTTTTCTTCAAAGATTCTGGAGTTCTTTAACATATCATCAAACTAAAAATAAAAAAAATTATCAAAACTGAGGCAAGCTTGCGTCTGTGATAAACTTACATCCGTGGTAAATCTTACCTTTTTATTTCTTTCCGAGGGATACCGATTAATTCTCGTTAACGGTCTTTTCCTTTCCTTTTTATTAACTTCGTTAATGAGCTCCAAAGTAGATGCTATTATTGTAAAATTAACAGCTTTCATATACGTTAATCTAAAAATAAACAGTTATTTTAATGTTATTTTTCTGCAATGATAAAAAACTTACTGTTGTCTTTTATTCATAATTATTTCTCGTTGAAACTGTACTGTCAGCAATGACAATTAGACAAATATCAAAATTTCTTACCGACTGCCACTTTTTCTTAAGGGAATAAATGCACAAGTTTTCTTGAGCAAATTCCTTGAGCCTAGCATACCGGGCTTTAAGGAGACCTATACAGCTTACCAGATGGAGCTACAAAGATCTGAAGCTGCATCATGGCCGCGCCTGGAGGATGTAGAAAAATGCATCGAAATCGCAAGCCCCGTTATCCCGAGTACCGCTGCTGCAGTTTCACTATCAGACATAGAAATCACTTCTGTATGAACCGGCGACAAGTGCAGATGCGTTTCATAATAAACTTAAAAGAAATTAATTCCGGTCTTTTTGGAACGAAGTTCCTAACGCGGCTTGCGGGTAGAGTGAATTGGGAGAAATCGTCACGTAAGAAAATGCGATATTTTGTGTATGTATGCGTGCGAGTATCGATCCCAGTAGGCAATTTGTGAATGCAGTGTTTTTCTTTAGAAATTGGAATCAATTTGCACCGATAGCTATAGGAAGAAATGATGATGCAAAGTGTCATGCATGACGAACGTGCACACTTTTTGCATTGGTCATTATCGAGGATAGATGCTTATGCTTTCTTGTCTGTCTGTTTGTCCGGTACAAATCTTGCAATCGATTTTTTGAATACTTCTGGTTACCCGATCACCCTGAAATTTTGCACACAGCTTCAGCTCCGATGACAATGCACTATGGTATACCAATTATACCGTCAGATTCATGGCCGTGGTCTCAAGAGGACGGATTACTGTTTTCTTCAAGGAACAAATTTTGCAATCGATTTTACAAATACTTCCAGGTATCCTATCATGCTGAAATTTTGCACACAGCTTTAGCTCCCATGACAATGCAATATAGTATATACCTTTAGATCCATGGAGGCCGCTCAGGAGGGCGGATTGAAATATTCTTCACAACCCCTTCGACATGGGTATCCAATGAAAGGATATGATAAGTAGAACACCATAAGCAATATAGTATACTCAAAATATCATTTGGTCCATAGCGGACATCTCCAGCGGGTGTATTACCATTTTCTTCACAACCCCCTCGACATGGGTATCAAATGAAAGAGTATGATAAGTAGAACACCATAAGCAATATAGTATACTCAATTTATCGTTTGGTCCATGGCAGCCTTCTCAAGAGGGCGGATTACCATTTTTTCACAACCTCTTCGAGATGGGTATCAAATCAAAGAGTACGATAAGTAGAACACCATAAGCAATATAGAATATTCAACATATCGTTTGGTCCATGGCGGTCATCTCAAGAGGGCGGATTACCATTATCTTCCTAACCAACTTGAGATGGGTATCAAATGAAAGGGCATTATAAGTAGAATGCCATAGGCTATGTCTTTATATTCATGGCGGCCATCTCAAGAGGGCGGATTACCATTTTCTGCACAACACCCAGACATGGGTATCAAAATAAAAGGCTATGAAAAGTAGAACTTCATAAGCAATATAGTATACTCAATCTATCATTTGGTCAATAGTGGCCATCTTAAGAGGGCCGATTACCATTTTCTTCACAACCCCTTTGAGATGGGTATCAAATGAAAGAGTATGATAAGTAGAACACCATAACCAATATAGTATACTCAATATATCGTTTGGTCCATGGCGGTTATCTCAAGAGGGCGGATTACCATTTTCTTCACAGTGCCCTCGACATGGGTATCAAATGAAAGAGTAGGATAAGTGGAACACCATAAGCAATATAGTATACTCAATTTATCATTTGGGCCATGGCGGCCATCTCAAGAGGGCGGATTACCATCTTCATCACAACCCCTTCGAGATGGGTATCAAATGAAAGAGTATGATAAGTAGAACACCATAAGCAATATAGAATATTCAATATATCGTTTGGTCCATGGCGGTCATCTCAAGAGGGCGGATTACCATTTTCTTCACAACCCCAGGACATGGGTATCAAAGGAAAGGGCATTATAAGTAGAATGCAGTAGGCTATGTCTTTATATTCATGGCGGTCATCTCAAGAGGGCGGATTACTATTTTCTTCACAACACCCGAGACACGGGTATCAAATGAAAGGGTATGATAAGTGGGACACCATAAGGAACATAGTGTACTCAATGTATCGTTTGGTCCATGGCGGCCACCACAAGAGGGCGGGTTACCATTTCCTTCACAGTTCCCTCGACATGGGTATCAAATGAAAGAGTATGATAAGTGAAACACCATAAGCAATATAGTATACTCAATTTATCATTTGGTCCATGGCGGCCATCTCAAGAGGGCGGATTACCATTTTCTTCACAACCTCTTCGAGATGGGTATCAAATGAAAGAGTATGATAAGTAGAACACCATAAGCAATATAGTATATTCAATATATCGTTTGGTCCATGGCGGTCATCTCAAGAGGGCGGATTACTATTTTCTTTACCACTCCCTCGACATGGGTATCAAATGAAAGTGCATTATAAGTAGAATGCAGTAGGCTATGTCTTTATATTCATGACGGCCATCTCAAGAGGGCGGATTACTATTTTCTTCACAACACCCGAGACATGGCTATCAAATGAATGGGTATGATAAGTGGAATACCTTAAGCAATATAGTATACTCAATATATCATTTGGTCCATGGCGGCCATCTCAAGAGGGCGGATTACCATTTTCCTCACAACCCCTCGGCATGGGTATCAAATGAAAGGGCATTATAAGTAAAATGCAGTAGGCTATGTCTTTATCTTCATGGCGGTCATCTCAAGAGGGCGGATTACTATTTTCTTCACAACACCCGAGACATGGGTATCAAATAAAAGGGTATGATAAGTGGGACACCATAAGGAATATAGTGTACTCAATATATCGTTTGGTCCATGGCGGCCATCTCAAGAGGGCGGATTACCATTTTCTTCACAGTTCCCTCGACATGGGTATCAAATGAAAGAGTATGATAAGTGAAACACCATAAGCAATATAGCATACTCAATATATCATTTGGTCCATGGCGGCCATCTCAAGAGGGCGGATTACCATTTTCTTCACAACCCCCTCGGCATGGGTATCAAATGAAAGGGCATTATAAGTAAAATGCAGTAGGCTATGTCTTTATCTTCATGGCGGTCATCTCAAGAGGGCGGATTACTATTTTCTTCACAACACCCGAGACATGGGTATCAAATAAAAGGGTATGATAAGTGGGATCCAACGAAATTTAAGTTTTATCATAATCAAAAGCAAGCTAGATCAACAGAGAAATTGCTGCAAGAATTTCAAAGATTATCTTTAAACAAATGGTTTTGGATATGATTTGTAAAAAATAGGTCTTTCAGTATTAACTTTTAATTGCCAAAGTTTAAAAAATCGTATTTTAGATTTCATTGTTCCAGTTACTGAAAATTGTAATATTCTATTACTTACTGAAACATGGATGAGAAATGAAGAAGAAATTATCCTTCCTAATTTCAATGCATTTCTCATTATAAACGAGACAATATTCATGCAGGTGGGGTCGCAATATACCAAAACTATAAAGATAGTGTCAACATTTGCCAACCAAATATGGAAACTATTTTGTCAAACATGAGTGCATTGAGTACTAGACATTCATCAGTTGGAGACATTTGTTCAGTGATTTGTAAAATAAGAAACGATCATGAAATAGTTATTGTAGCTGTTTATATATCACCAAATCAAAAGATTGAGGATATTACATTATTTATTCATCGATCCCTGTTAAAATATACTGAGAGAGAATCTAAATTACTATGTCATAAGCTTCCACTAATATTAGCTGGAGACTTTAATATTAACTTCAATGAAAAAGACAAATTTAAAATCTTCACATCCTTTTTATCTGACACATTTAATTTGAGTATGAATAACGATCCAGCACAGTACACAACGAAATACTGTACTACAGTTGATGCCATTTTTTCAAGATTCTTGGACAAAATTGATTCTGAAGTATATGCATCTTATTATAGTTATCATAAGCCAATAATTTCTATGTTACAATTGGTGATAAAATTTGAAATTTTTTTTTGGAAAGTTTTGTAATGTTAATATTATAATGAATATTTTCCTAAAATATTAAATTAAATTTTTGATTTGATTCGATCCTTTACATTATTTGCTTTGCAAAATGGTATAAAGTAAAAATAAATAAAATATTCAGATTTTATTTGGAGTTACATTCGCAGTTGTAGAAAAATCGTAAGGAACTTCGTTCCTGACGGGGGTCCCATGACCGCACCTGATTTTTCATATTTTTTTCTTTACCCTCAATTTTCCGACCAAACGTGAGGTTTTCCGGGAAAAGCTTATATATAACTTTTTTTGTTGAGAATTTTCATAGCTTTAATTTTGTCTTCTTAACATTTTTCCAATTTCGACGTTTTTCCGAGCTACGGTCGGGAAAGCGTCGGAAAATTCTTTCAATCGGATTTTCTCGTGATTTTCACGAAGTACGGCCCGGAACTCAACGGTTACCTTTTCTCCAATTGCTAAACTCCCACCATTCCAAATTTAATTCTACTACAATTTTTTTGCAGTTTTAGCGATTTTTTTGACGTGACAACGTCTATTAAAACGATGAACGCCGGCTGCATGCACGAAAAATGATGACTCATTGTCCCGTTATGTCCCGTTATGTCCCGTTATCTCCCGAAGTAATTTTAAAAATTTGATCGTAGTAATCTTAAAAATTTGATTAAAATTGTCAATATTAATTAGATTAAATTTGTCAAATTGTCAACAATAAGCAAAGCAAGCTAAACACTCTGTCTCCTAACTGGGTGCCGGTGTATAAGAAAATAGTGAACATTACACTGACGAAAACTGTGAAATGCAAACGAAAACAGTTTCTTTGCGTTCCTGCTTGTGCTATTACCATTCACAAGTCGCAAGGTGGGACGTTTACTGTTATCTATAATATAAAAATAAGTCGGGTTTTCCTTCCTGACGCTATATTAGAGAACGCACGATCCGATTTCCACGGTTTTGCATTCGTTGGAAAGGTCTCGGGCTCCGTGAGGTTTATAGCAAAAAAAATTTCAACAGAAAAGCAGGCGTTTGGTCCATAGCAGCCATCTCAAGAGGGCGGATTACCATTTTCTTTACAACCCCTCGACATGGATATCAAATGAAAGGTTATGGTAAGTAGAACACCAAAAGCAATATAGTATACTCAATATATCGTTTGGTCCATGGCAGTCATCTCAAGAGAGCAGATGACCATTTTCTTCACAACCCATTCGAAATGGGTATCCAATGAAAGAGTATGATAAGTAGAACAATATAAGCAATATAGTATACTCAATATGTCGCTTGGTCCATAGCGGCCACCTCAAGAATGCGGATTACCATTTTCTTCACAACACCTTCGAGATGGGTATCAAATGAGAGAGTATGATAAGTAGAACACATAAGCAATATAGTATACACAATATATATCGTTTGGTCCATAGCGGCCATCTCCAGAGGTTGGATTACCATTATCTTCACACCCCTCGATATGGATTTCAAATGAAAGGGTATGATAAGTAGAACACCATAAGCAATATAGTATACTCAATATATCGTTTGGTCCATGGCGGTCATCTCAAGAGGGAGGATGATCATTTTCTTCACTACCCCCTCGACATTGGTATCAAATGAAAGGGCATTATAAGAAGAATGCCATAGACTATGTCTTTAGATTCATGGCGGCCATCTCAAGAGCGCGGATTACCATTTTCTTCACAACACCCGAGACATGGGTATCAAATGAAAGGCTATGAAAAGTAGAACACCATAAGCAATATAGTATACTCAATTTATAATTTGGTCCATGGCGGCCATCTCAAAAGGGCGGTTTACCATTTTCTTCACAACCCCTTCTAGATGGGTATCAAATGAAAGAGTATGATAAGTAGAACAATATAAGCAATATAGTATACTCAATATATCGTTTGGTCCATAGCGGCCATCTCGAGAAGGCGGATTACCATTTTCTTCACAACCCCTACGACATGGGTATCAAATGAAAGAGTATGATAAGTAGAACACCATAGGCAATATAGTATACTCAATATATCATTTGGTCCATGGCGGTAATCTCCCGAAATCAATTTTCCCAGATTTGTTCTTTTTTCGCTATAGCTTTTTCCTATCGCAGACTGTGTCCTCATAATCTTATTTTATTGAAAGGCGTTGCAACGCACGCGGGCTTTTGCTAGTTTAATATAAATGATTCAATTTTATTCATAAAAGTATGCAATCATTTCATCAATGTTTTCTCATGACGTTGTCACGTTAAACTATCGTCCGTAAACCCTCTTTACAGACAACAAATTTTTACTCTGGAAACTGTACTACTATTAAATTCTACATATCTGTCGCTTTATAGTTCACTACTAAATCACTACTTTTCACTGTTCTCACTTTAAAACACTTTTATCGCCTTTCAAATCAAAACTGACTTTCTCAGCGCCTGCAAGCCGCTTTTATATCCAAGCTCCACCTTTATTTAACTTCTGGAACCTTCTCGAGTCCCTTTTCTCGAGCCTAGTGGTATGTTCTTTTCTTTTCGTTCAGAAGCTTGAAGTTGTCTTCACTTATCGCGCGTTCCCCAATTTTAGTTTAGTACATAAATCATTAGTTCAGACATCAACCAGAGTTGTTATCGACAATCGTTGATTATGCTTTTTCACAAACACATGGCGCATAAATCATCACATTGCCCCCTCCTTAGGACTGTTCGTCCCGAACAGTTGTCCATCCTGGATCCGGCTGATGATATGGGCACAGCCTGTCTATGTGCACAATCTTCTTCTTGGCTTTGGGTCCTTGTTGAATCCTGTAGACAACATCGTTGATCCGTGTTAGGATTTTATAGGGCCCCTCCCACTGACGCTGAAGTTTCGGAGACTTGCCTTTTCGTCGTCGAGGGTTGAACAGCCAAACGAGGTCACCTTCCTGGTATCCGCTACAGTTTGCTCGGAGGTCGTACCTAGCTTTCATCCTGTCACTGGCTGTCTTAAGATTCTTCCTTGCAAGCTGATGGATATCTGCGAGTCGATCACGAAGTTCACCTGTATAACCGCCAGTAGACTCGTTGCTTTCAACAGGTGTCCCAAATTTCAAGTCCTTTGGCAGCCGAATTTATCTTCCAAAAATCACACTACAAGGGGTTTGTCCTGTGGAATTATGAACCGATATGCGATTAGAAATATAGGGATGTAACTGTCCCAGTTAAGATGGTGCTCACTAACAACTTTCCTTAGGTGTTCTAGCATTGTCCTGTTGAATCGCTCTACCATTCCATCGGACTGGGGATGAAGGGGCGTCGTCCTGGTCTTCTTCACTCCAAGTATCTTACATACTTCTTGAAAAACTTGAGATTCAAAGTTTCTGCCTTGGTCAGAATGAAGCCCATGAGGAACACCAAACCTGCAGATCCAATTGTTCACTAATCCCTCTGCAATAGTGATTGCTTCCTGATTTGGAATGGCATATGCTTCGGGCCACTTACTGAAGTAGTCCATGATCACCAAAATGTAACGATTTCCTCGGTCTGACACCGGAAAAGGTCCCGCCACATCAATTGCGATTCTTTCAAATGGAACTCCCACGTTGTATTGCTGCATTTCTCCTTTTGTTCTTACCCGAGGGCCCTTGCTGCTGGCACAGGTTGTCCATTTACGGCACCAGTCTGCAACATCGTCTCGCATGTGAAGCCAATAGAATCTATCTCTTATTTCTGCCAAAGTTTTATTGACTCCCAGATGTCCTCCTGATGCGCCGTTATGACACTCCTCGAGAATATCCCTTATTCTAACGCGAGGGACTAATACCTGCATTCGATGAGAGGTACCGTCAGCGGTTTCCCATTTGCGCTTTAATACTCCTCGCTTAATGTACAAGGAATCCCATTGGGCCCAATAGCTCTTAAGGGTCTCGCTCCTCTCAGCAATGTCCTTCCATTCAGGCTTTTCCTCGTATTCCTTCCATGTCAGAATTGAAGAAATATCCGGGTCGTCGCGTTGGGCGTCTCGGAGTCCCTGGTCATCCCATCCTGTCGTTGGCTCGACTGTCGTCCTTTGACACTTTTCCTCGATACGTCCACAATGTTTGCAGTCTGGTACGCATGGTCGCCGGGAGAGTGCATCTGCATTTCCATGGTTTCTTCCCTTTCTGTGGTCTATATTGAAGTCGTAGGACTGAAGTCTCTCTATCCATCTTGCCACTTGTCCTTCAGAGTTTTTGAATTGCATCAGCCATTTCAATGCTGCATGATCCGTTCGAAGGATGAAGTTTTGCCCATAGAGATACTTGTGGAAGTGTTTAGTTGAGTCCACGATTGCCAATAGTTCCCGTCTTGTGACACAGTAATTCCGCTCCGATTTTGACAGCGTTCTACTGTAATAAGCTATGACCTTTTCCTGTCCGTCGAAGTTTTGTGATAGCACTGCACCAATCCCGGCATTACTCGCGTCTGTGTCCAATATCAATCTTTCGCCTGGCTTCGGGTATGTGAGTATTGGTGCTTGGCAAAGTCCTCGTTTTAGTGTGTTGAAACTTTCCTCGCACTTTTCTGTCCAGATAAATGGTTTTCCTTTTGACATGAATATGTCTTATCCCTGGGGTCTATTTGAAAGAATGTGCGGAGACGAAAATCGTTACCATGACTCATTACTGTTTAGCATACTTTTAGGATAAATTTTAGAAGCAAATTACATTTATATTTAATTCTGCATATTTTAGGTGAAAATATTATATTAAGGTTAGAAAATTTTCGAGACATTTCTTTTGACATGAATATTTGTCGTTTTGCCAAAATGACTGTTTCGAGCACATACATTAACAAGAAGCTATGCTAGCAGCTTTTTTGCGTCCAAAATCATAGCAGCTTTTTTTTGTTCAATCGCTGCGAGTTCTTGTTCCAAGAGTGAGAAAAAGTGTCCAGGATTTTTTACTTTGTGTGAGATTTTTTAAACAGCTTATGGGACCCATCCAACTAGTTGTCCAAACTGAGTTGTGTAAAAAGTTGTTGTTTTGCCACAAACGCTTCAACTGAGTTGATATTTCAACTGTCAATTCGATATTTTATAGGCAATTTGAAAGTTAAATGAAATTGTAGAAAACCCGCGACTAAGTTTTATAATAATAAAAATTGGAGAAAGATGATTTTTTAGATTAATTATAATTGTTTTTAATTATTAATATGAATATTTATATTTTTCAAAATATAAATTAAATTCTAAAAGTATAAATTATGAAAATAATTTAATATTATGTGAACTTTCATAATTTAAATTAAAAATAATGCAAAATAAACTTGCAAAAAAATATATTCTTCGAATTCAGGCTTAATTCATCCAAGTAGTTTGCCAAACTGCAATACACACAGTGCAACTAGTTGCCCAAACTCTAGGCCCCGCCCCCATAAAATTAAAAGATTTTGATTTATCCCAACTGAAACCCCAACTGTCAAATCAGTTTGCCAACTGCCCCACACACGATGCGATTCAGTGACAACACAACTCAGTTAGGACAACTAGTTGGCCTGTGGATGGGCCCCATTAGAAAAGGTGTGCTTGAGTCGTCCGTCGCGCGATATTTTTGTGTTTTCGAAGCGGGGCGGAATCAGAATCGATATCAGGGAATTTTCTTACTACGCAGTTTGCGGATTGAGTGTGGTGCAGCCGCGGCGCGTTTAGAATTTTTGCAAAAGCACAATTTTTTTATTTTGAACGATTTCGTTTCGTGTGTTTGTATTCTGTTACATTGTGGAAAAGGATAAGGTGGTTGAAGGGTATGTATTGAAGCGAGCCAGATATATATTGTTGTGTGCATTCCTTTCGACCCCCTCCAGGGGTTCTTTCCAGTAAGAACAAGAAGGTGATTTCCAATAAGAACAAGAAACAAATAGACCCCAGGGATAAGACATAGTCATGTCTACTGTGCCATCGAGAAGCCATGGCACTTCCCGTCTTTTTTTTCTGTCAGTTTATGTAATTCCTTAGCTATATCAGCAAAATTCCTGACAAAGCGCCTATAATAGGTGGCAAGTCCCAAAAAGCTTCGAAGTTCATGTTTATCCTTCGGTGCGGGCCAATTCTTAACCGCTGTTATTTTCTCAGGATCTGTTTGATACTGACTGCCACACTCCATTGGACGAAACCACATGTCCGAGATAGTTGACTTGGTCTCTGAACAGTACGCACTTTTTAGGGCTGAGTTTCAGTTGGGCTGTTCTCAACTTTTGGAAAACCTCTCATAGATTGCCCAGATGTTCCTCGAAACTTTTTCCAACGACGATGATATCGTCCAAATAAACCAGACAAGTCTTCCATGTCAGTCGCAAGACGCATTCCATCAGTCGTTCGAATGTAGCTGGAGCATTACACAGTCCAAACGGCATGACTGTAAACTGCCACAGGCCGTTTCCTACAGAGAAGGCTGTCTTTTCTCGGTCCTCCGGGAGAATTTCGACTTGCCAGTAGCCGCTCTTTAGATCCAAGGTAGAAAACCATTTAGCTCCAGAGAGAGTATCCAGTGTGTCATCGATACGAGGTAATGGGTAGCTGTCCTTTTTAGTGATGTCGTTTAACCGCCACGCAAAATCTTGTACTGCCATCTTTCTTTCTGACTAGAACCACGGGAGACATCCAAGGGCTTTTCGACTCCTCTATAAGGCCTTGTCTTCTCATATCTTCAATCATAACGGCTGCCTCTTCCCGCTTGGCTAGTGGTAGTCTTCTCGGCAGTTGTTTAATTGGCTGGGCATCTTTGGTGTCGATCCTGTGTTGAACGATGTCCGTTTTCCCAATGTCATCATCTCTCATGGCGAAGATATCACTGAAATCCTCTACTAATTTCCTTGCCTGGAGATACTGTTTTTGTTCAAGACAACTAGTTGAGAGCACTGCGTTTACTAATTTCGTGGCCCTTGGCTTTGGTTTTGGAACCGTTTCGATGTTAGCGCACTCCACTAATGTAATCTGTTCTGCCGGTTCTCCTTTTCCCAAAACCGTATCCTTCTTCAATCGTACTTCTCGTTCGTTAGTATTTAGCACTCTCACGAACACCTCCTTCTTGTCGTCGATGCTCACCAGACATTTTCCAATTGCTATATTTTTGCTTTGTTCCGTTTTTTCTGGTTCTACAAGGTAAAATCGGTAGCTCCCGGGATCACCATCGACTATCGCTCGTACCAATTTCTCAGCACACGGAGGAAGCACGGTATCTTCACGAACGACGACTTTAAGCTGCGAATAACAAGTGGATCCTGTGGCCATTAGAATCTCCTTGTTGTCATATCTCAGTATTTCCTCTCCAATGTCCAGTAGAATTTTATGTGCTTTCATAAAGTCCAGACCGAGAATACACTCGTCTGTTATATCAGCTACCAGGAACGAATGTGAAAATCCAATGTCAGCAAGAACCACATCCAACATAATTTCCTCGTGTAATCGTACTGGCTCTCCTGTTGCAGTTTTCAGTCTGTATTGGCGAGGGTCTTTCAGCCATTTATTGCCGACCATGTCAGCCCGGATAACAGATTTTGAAGCACCAGTGTCTACAGTTATTGTGCATTTTTCAGCTCCAATCTTTCCTTCGATGACCAGGCTGTTGCCACTACGCTGCAGTTGTTTGATAGTGGTGATGATTACACCGGGGGCTTCGATTTCCCCGACTAACTCCCGCCCCATGGAGTTAGTCTTTATTCGTTTCCCTGCTGCTGTCTGCGGGGAGACACGGAGTCATTGTTTTCGGCCTCCCTCTGGTCACCTTTCTGCCAATGCCCGCATTTTTCACAGCAAGTTCCGCAACTCCCATTTTCGGGAGACTCTGCTCTCCTTCGCTTTCTGCAATTCCTTTGCAAATGACCCGGTTCACTACAGTTCCAGCATCGGAGTCGACCGCGTACTTCCGAGGTGTTGATTCGATGGCAAATGTTCTCAGTCGTTTTGATACCCCTCAGGTGGACTGTACTCCTTGTTGCTTGCTTCGCTGCCTCGTATGCCAGAGCATATGCCAAAACTTCTTGAGTAGTCTTCTTTCCGGCCAATCTGGCTGCCATTTGCAGATCCCGGTCGGCAAACGAGTTAAGAAGAGTCTCTCTTGTTATCTCGTTAATGTAGTCTTAACAGAAATTAGGATATGCCAAACGCGCTAGCCTCTCGATATCTGCCCAAAATTGCTGCAACGTCTCTCCGGGCCTTTGAAATCTATTTCGTAATTGAGCTCGGTAGACTGACTGCATGTGTTGTTCGCCGTAATGCATTTCCAGTGCTTCTACCAAGGACTCGTAGCTGTTACGATGTTCTGTAGGTATCGACAGTAATAGTTCAGCTGCTGCACCCCTTAGTGACAACGTTAAGGCAATTGCTTTCTCTTCCGCTGTCCAGAAATTTCCAGCTGCTGCTGCTTCCAATTGGATCTTGTAAATATCCCATGGGGTTTGTCCGTCGAAGGTTGGAGGCTTCAGCTTCCTGCCTTTGATGAATTCCTGTGATGTTGGTGCTGTGTGATGGAGTTTTAACCTTTCTAGGTCGGCTCGGACGATATCAAGATCAATTTTAAATTTTTCCAAATCATTTCTTACATTTTCCATCATGGCATTCAGCTTTTTATCGACAGAAAGAAGCATTAAATCGATTTTCTGCTTCACATGGCTCCTCTGTTCTTCCATAGATTCTTTTATCTCGGTTGATGTACGTTCTTGTGCTTCCTTTAACACCTCCTTCATTAGCTTCAATGCCTTCAAGAGTTCTGCCATACTCACTGTTGCTTCTTCTGGCTCTGCTTCGACTTCGCCTTCAAACATGTGGGTTTCAGGATCCTTACCTTCGTTCACCATAGCTTCTCGAAGAAGGGCGGTTAGGGAATTTTTATCCCCCACCGTTGACAACGAGCGTTTACTTAATTCTCTATTCAATTCCACAGTGCGCAAATCCACTAACTTTCGACCCATTTTATTAATAAGTCCTTATTTCTCACGCACAAAATTTATATTCCAGTCACAATTATTGTTCAAGTTCACTTATCTCTTAATTAATCCCACTTCTGACACCAATTGTTACGTTTTTACGGCTTAACGGATTCGTAGGATTAATTAAGGAATACACTTTTTAATTATCCACACAATAATTTATTTATTACAAACCAAAACACAATTTAATTACTAACACAATTCTTACAGTTCACTATAATCACTTTCAATTTAATAACTCGCACTATTAAATTCTATCTATCGCTTTATAGTTCACTACTAAATCACTACTTTTCACTGTTCTCACTTTAAAACACTTTTATCGCCTTTCAAATCAAAACTGACTTTCTCAGCGCCTGCAAGCCGCTTTTATATCCAAGCTCCACCTTTATTTAACTTCTGGAACCTTCTCGAGTCCCTTTTCTCGAGCCTAGTGGTATGTTCTTTTCTTTTCGTCCAGAAGCTTGAAGTTGTCTTCACTTATCGCGCGTTCCCCAATTTTAGTTTAGTACATAAATCATTAGTTCAGACATCAACCAGAGTTGTTATCGACAATCGTTGATTATGCTTTTTCACAAACAGATGGTGCATAAATCATCACAATACTTTACTCCCAAAGGTAAAATTGTCGAAAATGACGCGTAGCAAGTACAATCGATACGTAAGACGAAACCCCGGTCTGGTAAGACGCCGTTAAACTAACACTAAGGTCTTCCCGTGGCTGCGAGCGGGTAAAGAGTATAGTAGATGACGGAGTTTGTAGAAGTCATATAAATAGCTTTAAATAATGCGTAGTTAGTAGATTTTATGTTCAAGGGTATGAAATGCATGGCTGCAGGTTGCAGGTAATAACTTAAAATAATGCGTAGTTAGTGGGTTTTATGTTCAAGTGCATGAAAACAAGAAACTCAGGGTTTACAGGGAGGTAGGTAGCTTAGAACTATAACGCGCAAATTAATGTATTGCGCAACTGGTCACTAGACAAAAGGCGAGCCTTATGTATTGTATCATCTAGAGCAGAGGTTCCCAAACTTTTTTGTGTCGTAGACCCCTTCCAATGCTTTTCGGTTTTGGGTAGACCCCCTGCTTACCTGATCAATATAAATTTTTTGCAAATTTCTAACTGTAGTGAAGTTTAGTGTTAAAAACTTAAAGTAAAAACACATGTTAAGTTTTAGACTTTCTGAGTCTGTTTTTTCATTATTAACATTTTTGGGGGGCATTCTGAGCATTTACCCCGTTTATGACTAGGTTGAAAAGTTGAGTCGAAATTAAGTTGAAATTTCGACCACCGTATATTATGTTGAGTTGAGTTCACTTTGGGTTGAAATCGAGTTGAATTGATATCAAAACATAACCTCAACTTTTTGTGTAAAATTCTCATTTATAGATACGTAAAAATTCATAACGAAATAATTTATTTTTCCTGTACCAGAAAAAACATCGAACACAAAACTAACGCCGAATGCGGACTTCACGGATAGTAAACAAACAGGAGAAATGTCACTTCAACCCAATTTCAACTCAAGCTGCGTATATGAGGTAAAATATCAACTCGATCCAGGTAGGAGAGCTGAGTTGGGTTGAGTGAACCCAGTTTCAACTCGACATCCGTTTATGACTGGGTTGAACCCGGGTTGAACCTAGGTTGAACCTAGTCATAAACGGGGTAAGTGTAAGCATTTTAAATCGACCTTTTTTTTACTTTTACATAATAGTACAATCTTTGAAGAAAATTTTAAACTTTTGAACGTTGATTCATCGAAATCCATGCTATTGGTGCATGGATTTCGATGGATCAACGTTCAAAAATTTAAAATTTTCTTCAAAGATTGAACGTTTTTACAAGAACGCCTTTTTTTACAAAAAGAGAAATTTCAAGGAAATTTCAGCCATTAAGAAGCGATATTTGTACCAAATAACAAATATGTAAGTGGCGTTAAACAAAAGTTATTAACAAATTAAAAAAACCTGATTTTCGACAGTTTTTCCCATTCTTCTCTATGTTTTGTGCCCTAAGCTCCCAGCGGGAAAAATTTGGGAGCGCTGCGCAGGGGAGGTTATTTGGAGCGTTGTTCAATATGCTTTCGAGGGAGCTTTACTGGAGTTTTTATAAATTTTATAGAAAAAGAAGGAAACAGGCAATTATCTTCGTCACCATAAAATTTGCCATTAGCATTACTCAATAGCCGGACTTTCGTTCGATTCGATTCGATTTTTCAGCTTTGGAAGTTGTTTAAATTTAGTTGGGGGACTGCTTTTTTAAAGCCACTCGCGGGCATGGAAAGAAAAGGGCAATTGCAAAAGATGAACAAAATAAAAGCTTTTCGATACGGAATGATCACATTATCCACAGGCGTCTATGAATATTTCCTTTTTAAAAAGATTTTTTTATAGTGCTCCTTGAACGCTTTTGGCCATTCATACACGAGGGATCATGAAAAAGAAAAAGCTTTTGCTCCGGAACCGTGCTCCCTCGTGTATGAATGACCTTTGAGGAGCTTAAAAACGTATGCTCCCCTGCAAGGACATGCAATGTTAAAAAGTATATGGAACTGGTATGGGAACGGGAGAGCTGCAAGCTTTTTAAGGATTGCTCCAACATGGCTATTGGAGCACTCCATTTCCCGCTGGGCTATAACTCAATAAACACCAATCGAAAGATAATTTGAACAGCTACAACTTTATAATTTGATTTTTTTCGATCCGAGATCACGCTTTTCTTTTATTCGCTAAAAAGCGTTATTTACACTTTTTAGGTTAGGTTTGCCATTCCAAATTCAAAAAAAGAAAACGCCATCTTTATTAGATTTTGTTTTTCTATATGACCATATTTTTTGTTTCCTGTTGGCAAAAATTACATGGAGCCTTTTTAGATTGATTGGACTAAATGTAAGGAAATAGGTACTATCAGTGTATGTTGAGATCCACTATGGTGGACCCCCATTTTCATTTCATGGACCCCCAATTTTTTTTTCGCTGACGTAGACCCTTTGCAGGTTGTCATAGACCCCTGGGGGTCAATATAGACCACTTTGGGAACCACTGATCTAGAGCATTAATGCATGCCAGGGAAAAAAGAAAAAGATTAGTGCAAGTCTTCTAAACCGTCGGAAAACACCCTTTAGCAAGTCGGCGCGGCCACGGGTTAACTGATTTCCTTTTAAGTAAAATAATTTTGAAAAAGCGATAATAGTTAATTTATTCAAAAGTTTCCCGCCATTTCTTTCAGAAGTTTCAATGTAAAGTGAAGTTCTTTGAGTGAAAGTTATTATTTTAGGTAAAATTATTTGCTATATTAATATTACAATTAATTGAAAAATATTTTATTAGAAAATGAGTGAACAATTTGTAAATGAAGTAAAAGACAACGACAAACCAAGAAAAAAATATATTCGTAAAGAAAATTGGAAAAAAGAACGAGCAAAGCAGCAAAGGTAATACCGAATAGTTATTCTAACTTTTATTGAATAAATTTGTAACGTATCAGATTGAAATCACTGCAATGTGAAAAGTAACATGATTATTTTGTAACTTTAATCGTTGAAATTGTTTCAGATTAAAACCCAAGGGATTACCAAAATTATGTAATCGCAATTATAAAGGGTCTTCTTTTAACTGTAGTAGACTTAAGAGAACAGATATTTATAATTTCTGGAAGTGCTTTTATGCTTGTGAAAGTAAAATTCAGCAAGAGTGCTTTATTTTAAAATATACGAATTTATACACTCCAAAAGGAATCGATAGAAGAAAAAGTGGCACCCCAAGAAATTTTACAGCAGATTACTTTATGATTCGATGAAATGGAGAGAAAGTAAAAGTATGTAAAGTTTCATTCATGAATACACTAAGAATAACAAACAAAAGGCTAAGAGGTGTTTGTAGCCGGCACTTTGCTTCAGGAATAATGACAACAGAAAAACGAAACGACCGTTGTGTTTATTCGATTGCAAATGTCCTCTGTCGTGTGGATTTCCCTGAGGCAGATTGCAATCCTTGTTGCTTGCTTCGCTGTCTCGTACGCCAGAGCATATGCCAAAACTGGCTTCCTGTTGCAGATCTCCGTCGGTAAGAGTTAAAGAAAGCCTCTCTTGCTACTTCGTTGATGTAGTTTTGACCGAAACTAGGATAAGCCAGATGTACTAGCCTCTCGATATCGGCGCATAGCTGTTGTAAAGTTTCCCTTGGCTTTTGAAGTCTATTTCAAAGTTGAAGTCACTCTTGCATGTGTTGATCGCCGTATCGCATTTCCAGCGCTTGAACAAAGAACCCGTAACTGCTGCGATGTTCTACTGCTATACTTCTTAGTGACAATGTTAAGGCCATTGCTTTTTCCTCTTTTTTAGCTGCCGGTTTGTAATAAATAAGCTTTTATTTGGGTAATTAAAAAGTGTATTCCTTAATTAATCCTACGAATCCGTTAAGCCGTAAAAACGTAACAATATTTTATGACTGCATGACTTAACTGAGCACTGAGCAGTGGTAAATGTCTCTAATCCCAGCTGAGAAATGCACCTTCTGTGCTAAGTTCAAAATAAATTTATTTTATATGAAGAATTCTTAATAATTTCAATTAATTTATAGCTGAAGAATACGTTGACGACTCTGAAGAGATCGTTTCGATTTATTAAATTTTGTCAAATAAATTAAATACATATTAATAAATTTGAGTAATTATTATTTATAAAAGTAAATCCCACACATATATAACTAGCGCAGTCAAAAATTAAACCGAGCCGATCACCACATGAATTAAACTTATCTTATATAAGTTCTCGGTAGTTTTTAAGTGCAAATTCCAGTGAGCTTAGTGTTGGTGAATTTAATTAATTAGAGAGATAGTTAATCCAGTCGTCAGAGCAAAATTCTAATGCAGACTTCTAACTAAATGTTTACTCCCTATTTAAAAAAAATAGTTTTTAGTGAGTAGAACATGTTAAAAAAGTTTCGAAAAATTCGTTGTACGCTACCCCTAACCTAAACTCCGTTTTTAGCTAATATCTCAAACGGTAAGTCTTATCATAAAATAGTGTTGGCAAAGTTTGTTGATTATACCATTATCTACAAAAAAATGATATACATTTTCCCGTACGAATTGAATACTTTGTTGGACTACGTGGCTAATATTTTCAGGGGTGATTCCTGGATGTATTCAAACAAGAAAATTGTTCTAGAGAGGAGGCCATCCTCACTAGTAGCTAAGATACCGGGTGGTTCCGAAGGAAAAAGTATTTTGTTGATACTTACTCAAACTTGAATAATGCTAGGTTTCCACTTGTCGTTTTGAAATTGACGAATGACCTATTCTTACGTCATTTTGAAAAATCGCAAGTGGAAATAGCGAAAAACTGCCTATAATTGAATTGACCAACAGCACTTGGCAATGACTTACCAAGAATTTAAACGATTAGTGCTGTTAGTTACTTCAATTATAGGCAGTTTTTCGCTATTTCCACTTGCGATTTTTCAAAATGACGTAAGAATAGGTCATTTGTCAATTTCAAAACGACAAGTGGAAACCTAGCATAACTCCTAGAGTAATTGTCGTAGAGCAACGTAATTAGATTCAACTTCTTTTATTTAGTATCAAGAACAAAAACTTGAGCGACTCCATTTAGACGATATCACGTTCAAAATATGAGCAAAAAGTTAAAATATTGGGGTTTTACCTACCTGAGTAACAAAATTTAGGAACGACACTATCATTTTGGTCATAAAGATTTCTACAGGGATTGAAGAAACAAAAAAAAATAATAGTTCCTATTTCCAACTCAAAAGAAGAGCGAATTGAGGAATATATAATAGAAGTTAAAGCTAAACCATGCACATATCAAAGCAATAAAAATTTAAAAGAATTGAAACTTAGTAAAAATTGTATATTGAAACCCAATTGTATAATAATCAAAAGTCCAGAAGAAGAATTAATAGAAATAGAAAACGATTTACTAATTATAAATAATGTAAAAGACAAAACTTTTCAAAATTCATGTGACGAAAGAAAGCTCACTTTATATGGAAATTTTATAATTAATTACGTCAATTGTTCAATTAACATAAGATGCCAAACAATTTTATAATAGGATAACAGAATTTACCAAAAGGTTTGCTGTACCACAATTTGAATATGTATCAATGAAAAATGAAATATTAAACTTTGAAGAAAAACAAGTTAGTAACATAAATGAAATAAAAGAATTAAAATTTTATAAAGTAATTAATTACAGTCTAGGAACAGGAACCATTTCGTTAATTATGATAATAGCGTTAATCATATTTTAACGTTTTTACAGCTTAACAAATTCGTAGGATTAATTAAGGAACAGCCGGATTTGTCTTCCAAAAATCACACTAGAAGGGATTTGCGATTCTTTCAAATGGGTCTCCCTCGTTGCATTGCTGCATTTTTCCTTTTATTCTTACATTTTTCCTTTTATTCAGAATTTAGTCAATTTTGTAATAGAGAATGTTCAAATACTTTCACAGCAAGGAATTTCCCTTGGTTATCTTTTTAATTTTGTCCGCTCAAATTCCAATCACCGAATCACCTTTAGGGCATTTAATTTTTTATTATTAGAGATGAATAACATTAACTTATGAAGAACAGGTTCAATTACACACTTTCGGAACCACTTGATAAAGGAAGCTTGGTCATTTGGCTACAATGGACATTCATCAAAAACATAAACATCATCATATTTGGCCAAGATCGCCACATTAACCATCATCATATTACCTCGTCATTAATATACTAATATAATTTAAGTTTATTATAATTAATTTTCAACTTACGATATTCATTCAAAATTTACTCTGGTAACCCATCACCTCAATACATGCCTACGTATAAATTCGCATTCCCACTCTTATCATCGAAGCAAAAATCACTTCAAACGTTACGGTTTTCTTTTGTATCCCCACTTGAACTTGAAATTCAAGCAAACTATTAAATATTGTTGCGAACGAAACGCTCGCTCTCTCTGCACCGGAGCTTCACCGAGGTAAGTTGACCACTTTGAATTTGAACCTTTTTTCCTCCCTTTTAAAATTCCTATACTAACCTTCCGTTTGTTTTTGGGTTTCGACCATTAACAAACTACTAACTTTTCCTCTGTTGTTGGGTTTCGACCATCAACAGATTTATTAATTTTCCTTGTTGTTGGGATTCGACCATCAACAAGGTTCATTAATATTTCGTTTGTTTTTGGGTTTCGACCATTAACAAACTACTAACTTTTCCTCTGTTGTTGGGTTTCGACCATCAACAGATGTATTAATTTTCCTTGTTGTTGGGATTCGACCATCAACAAGGTTTACTAATATTTACTGTGTTGTTGGGATTCGACCATCAACACATTACTTCCTTTCCTTTGTTGTTTGCATACAACAGTAACTCCCTTTTACATTATTATTCAAGTTCAAGGTCAACTATAAAGATCAGGTGAGTACCTCATTCCACATATTGATAAATTTTTACATTTCATATTTTTCTCTACATTTAATTTCGTGATTCGGTGAAGTATATTTTCTCATTATTTATCTTGTTATTCAATTTCCTTGAAAGTGAAAAAGTTCGCGATTTAGTGATCAACGTTGTAGAGGTGTTTTTTGCTTAACTGATTTGTAGCTAACATCGTTGATGAGGTGATGAAATTGAATAGTTTCCAGCATTGTCGAGGGTGATTTAAGTAAATTTTGAGTGAATCGTCACTTGAATAAATATGTACTTTGTTAAACTTCTAATTTATCAGAATTTTTATCTTTTACTGAATCTTGAATTAATCAACTTACTAACTAAATTAATTAACTAAACCTAAATAACTAATTTATGAACTATTTTATATAAAACTAGCTGGATCCCGGTGCGCCTCGCTGCACCCATCAATGTGGTGGATGGTTGTTTCACCTTTTCCCGCAGCATTATCCGTTGTAAAATATATACGCTGGCCATTTTCGAGATGGCCTACCAAATGAACCACAGTTGGATATCTCTTATGAACGTCAAATGAGAAAAATTGCCATACCGCTTCATTATTTCTAACATAACGTCCCATTTAATATTGTGCTATTTCGTCGATGGTATTTGCATTACCAGCACCGAAAACAGCCATATCACTCCCCTTCGTGATATATTTGAATATGTATTTGATTGATTTGACGGAATTGCAAAGTTCAACATTTATGTGAGCATTGAACGTCTTGGACAATAATGGCGAATAGAGTACAACCCAACGATTGTCATCTTCACAATCATAACCATTAACCTTCCGAGTTATCTCTTTGCCATTGACCTTAGTTGGTCGACGATGATACAACGGGTAACCAAACCATCGTTCCCGATTACATTTTCAGAAATCAATGCTCTTGGATACCGCCTGGAACATTTCAAACATGCATCATGATTCAATCTCCTCCCATTATGGATTGCCAGTAAAGGTTATGAACAAATCTGACCATATTGATATTGGACATATCCTTTTCGGCACACAATGCATCAACGGTTATATCGATTTTCCAACTTTCGTTTCGAATTGTATTGATTTTCTTTGCTGAACTTAACTAAAATTGTTAAAGGGACAGCTCGGCTGCGCCAAATTTGTTATTTTTCTGTTCTTTTTCACGGTTTTAAATCTCCAACCGTTCCTGTAGAAATTCAATACCACACTTTCACTTTTTGCAAATCCTACGGCATCTCACTTTAATTACATCTAAAAATAACCAATGCAAAACCAGGGATCACTAAGTCATAAAACCATTCCGAATCATTATAAAGAGGTGTCTAATGCTAAGTTACAATTTTCAAAGGGGTCTTCGCCAGTGACACATTATTTCAATTTATTTTTTAAATTTTGGTTGCTACAAATTAAACTGAAAAACGAAATGTGCGCCTACAGCGCCACCAGTGGAGAATTTTTTTAGTTTTTTTTTTCCTAAACCTTCACATAGCAATTACGAAAAAAACCTGCAAAGAAAGTATACAATTTGGTCCAGCCGTTTTCAAGTTTTAAGCATCCGAACACAAATCACGTTCCATTTTTATATATATAGATGTCGGCAAAATTCCTGATAAAACGCCTATAATAGGTGGCAAGCCCCAAAAAGCGTCGAAGTTCATATTAATTCTTCAATTCTTCCAATTATTAACGGCTGCTTTTTTCTCAGGATCTGCACTTTTTAGGGCTGAGTTTCAGTTGGGCAGTCGTGAACATTCGGAAAACCTTCTCATATCCACATCACATTAGCCCTAACTATAATGATCTTAAGACATCATAAGATTCTTCGTCAAATTCTCTTAAGACTGGTTAATTAACTGTCAAATCTTAAGCTCAGCTATAATAGCCTTAAGACGTTTTGACATTTGTAAAAGGTAAACAAATCGAGTCTGGGAAAGCGTCCAATAAATTAAAAAAAATGTAAATTAACAATAGTTTTAATGAAGAACTGATTGAATTAGTTCAAAACTGTTTTTTTATTGTCTCTATTTATTTTTCTTACACAACACGATCTAGGTTTTTTTTTCACATCTTCTACCAATTTCACTAATAACGCCAAATTATTTAATAACTCCAAATTATTCATTTTGCAAAAAAACGTTTTCTGCAACTAGAAACACTAAAGAAAATTACACTTTTCTTATGATTGCTTAAGATTTGTACGCTCGTTACCGTACATTAAAGACTTGACGAAAGATTGGAAAAGTTAACGAAAGATTCCTTAAGGCCATTATAGTTGGTATTATGACATTTCATAGGAGCGTAAAAAATCTTAAGGTATCTTAAGACCATTATAGTTAGGGCTATTGGCTACTTCTCCCCGCTAGTGGTAGTTTTTCGGGGATTGCTTGATTGGCTGGGCATCTTTGGTGTCGATGCTGTGTTGAACGATGTTCGTTTTCCCAAAGTCCCTTATGAGTCGTTAAAGCCAAAGTTCAGTCAAAAATGTCAATTCCACCTACGTATTGTTTTGGAGAAAGAGATAGGTAAAGTTGAAAATTTGTTAAAAAAGAACCCAAAACTTCGATTTTGACGATTCATAACTCCAAAAGTTGGTAAGATAGAACCATCGTTTTTATTTATCATAGATAGCTGGATGAATTCTGCGTTCATTGGTACCTATTCATGGAAATAGGTTATACAGTTACAAAAATAAAGGTGATATGTAAAACTCTATCTTTGTACAGGTCTGGCCTTATTACTAAGAATAGCCCTAACTATAATGATCTTAAGACATCATAAGATTCTTCGTCAAATTCTCTTAAGACTGGTTAATTATCTGTCAAATCTTAAGCTCAGCTATAATAGCCTTAAGACGTTTTGACATTTTTAAAAGGTAAACAAATCGAGTCTGGGAAAGCGTCCAATAAATTAAAAAAATGCAAATTAACAATAGTTTTAATGAAGAACTGATTGAATTAGTTCAAAACTGTTTTTTATTGTCTCTATTTATTTTTCTTACACAACACGATCTAGGTTTTTTTTCACATCTTCTACCAATTTCACTAATAACGCCAAATTATTCATTTTGCAAAAAAACGTTTTCTGCAACTAGAAACACTAAAGAAAATTACACTTTTCTTATGATTGCTTAAGATTTGTACGCTCGTTACCGTACATTAAAGACTTGACGAAAGATTGGAAAAGTTAACGAAAGATTGCTTAAGGCCATTATAGTTGGTATTATGACATTTCATAGGAGCGTAAAAAATCTTAAGGTATCTTAAGACCATTATAGTTAGGGCTAATGGACAAAGATTTCGAACTAGGCGTCATAGTAACTTATATTCAGCTCAACAAGACCTATCCAACGACGTATTACACATAGCTATTGGAGGTGGTACTAAAATTTGCATTCTCCTTTAACTAGTCATTTTCTGTTGGCAAAAAAGTGGAATGGAGCAGTGAAAATTTGTTTAAAATTCAAAATTTTCCTTTATTTCTTCACCACTCTACAATGAACAAATTTTTCCTGAAAATTGATATCAATAACGAAAGTAAAGCCCAAAACAGAATGAATGCAGAAACTTCGACTTTGACTTCACCGTTGCAGTAAAGTCGACTTTGCCAAACAGCGCTAACACATTCATTTCAATAACTTCAAAGTCGACAATTTGACAGATAGTATTTACCATTTAATCACCAATTTACCATTTAATAACATGCTAGAAATTATTAATTTTGAACAAATGGACCAATTTATTTTTACTGTATGTGGACTTTACGTATATAACCTGCGAAAATTATATTTTTCATACAATAAACTGAGTCAATTTAAATTTTCTAATTTGGCGACAATTAGTGCGTTTCCATGACAGCATAAAGCTTACTTGAAGCGTACTTCAAGTACAAATGTAAACGCAAGCAGCTCGACTGGAGTCGATCAAAAATATTTTTGTGATCGGCTCGAGTGCTTGTCATGTAAACCGAGCTTGAAAGCTTGAGTGCTCGAAATTGCGAAAGTTAGGCCTGTAAATATGTCTAAAGGTAATGTGTGGGGATATGAGGAGACAAAAATATTAATGAAGAAATAAAAGCACGATCAAAGGAAGAAATAAAAGAAATATAATAGTAGCTTCAAATGACAGCTAAAGAACTCAAGCTCAGTTTAAGCTAATATACCGCTTCAAGTAGGCAGAGCATATACGCGCTCCAGTTCTTGAGATTTTCAAGCCTTCGAGTACTCAAGCTGTCATGGAAACGTAGTAAATGACAAATTTGAAATGTTGTGTTGGTAGTTCTGAAACTTTTGCAGCAGCTTTAAAAATTCTCAAAGTCGAAGTCGGCGCAAAGTTTACTGCAACGCTTACTGCAATGATTATGTTAACTGAACGTGACTCCTATGGGAAACTGTATGAAACTGTCAAAATGCAAAGTTTAAGTCGAAGTTTCTGCATTCATTCTGTTTTGGGCTTAAAGCCTTAAGGCCCAATTACAATGACCGGATTAGAGCGGAACAGAATCGGATTGAACTGTCAAAGTGGTTTTCCAAGCATGCGTTTTCTATTTAATCGATTCCAATGAACGGATTCAAACGCACTTGGCCGCATCTGTGCCGGATTCGTTTTAGTTTGTTTAGAAATCGCCGGATTGAGCTGTCAAAATTTTGGTAAACAAAAGCTGTGAATGTTTAAGGTTTTATTTTTTTTTGATTTGTTAAAATGTTTTCGGACGAGCAGTTAATCGCAGAAGTGAAAGATTATGAAATACTGTACAACAAGGCAAAGAGTGGATATAAAAATTCCAAGATTAAAAATGAAATTCACTTTGACGTTTAAATGCGAACTGATCCGTTCATTGTAATCAGTGCAGTTTCATATCCGTTCTGATGCGTTCTTTTGACATTTCAATCCGCGTAGATCCGCTCATTGTAATTGGGCCTTTAAAGTTCGGGGGTCTGTTCAAGATTTCTGCTATAGCAGCTTTACTAGCAGAATCTTTAAACTGTCAAATTACAGCATGATATCTTGAACGAAAAAAGCTGCCAGCATTGCTTTGTGTTATGAGTATTTCTTGCAGTCAACTATTCCTCTCCCTACAATTAGAAAAAAGCCTGGCCGTGCAGTTGCAATCCCTAAATTTATTATTTAATATGTATTAATGTCAACAAAACCTCACTCGAGTCAGTCATTTTGGCAAAACGACCAATGACATTTACACACACATGTATGATTTACGTAGCTGCTTTCTTGCTTGCAGTCGAAACTGCGAGCAACAAAAAGCAGCTACATTAGCAGCTTTTCTCGAATCTTGAACACAAAAATAGCAGCTTCGTTAGCAGCTTTTTTGCTGTTTTGAACAGGAAAAGCATGACAATGGGTGGTGTGAATAAAAACTGAGTGTACACTTACGGTGAACACTTCTGAGTGGAGTGATTCATTAAAAATGAACACTCGATTTGGTGTGAATAAAAATTTCCTCATTCAAATGCAAATTCACTCAGGGGAAATTTTTGGGATTCAAGTGTTGAAGTGTCAATGTTTTACGTTAAGTAACAGTCAAAGTAGGCAAAAATTGTATTTTTATCAAAAAGCAAAGTAGAACAGGTAAAATACTAAAAATAGCGGAAATGATTGGGTAGAGGCTGAAACTTGTCAGAAAGATTCTTTTAAGGGCATTAGGCTCAAGGGATGGGGCTTAGGCTCAAAATATCAGTTTTTTTGGTATTTTTATCGTAAAATAATGTTCACAAAGTTTGTAGATTATGGAATTATTTACAAAAAAGGTATTATACATTTACCCGAATGAATTGCCATTCATAAGATATCATCGTATTAAAGACTTAAAATACTGATATGCTCTCATTTGGAACTTGTATAGGTCATCAGACGTTCAATAAATCCGTTGTCTTTGTAAATGCTAAAAAACTAAGAGAATCGTTATTTTGCTCATGATTTACACCTAAATGGAGTCACTCAAGTTTCTGCTCTTTATACTAAACAAAGAAAACACATGTACATGAAAGATAAGCCAAGTATGTTGGTTTACCATAATTAGCCTAGGAGTTATTCAACTTTAAGTAAATTTAAAAGAAATAAAATTTTGCGTTAACACCCTGTATCTTAGTGGATAGTTTGGATAGCCCACTCTCTAGAACAATTTGTTCCTCCAAATACATCAAGGAATGACCCATGAAAATATTAGCTACGTAGTCCAACAAAGGATTCATTGAACGTCTGATGACCTGTACAAGTCTCGAATTAAAAGGAAGCGCTCTGCCAATTTTCAGCCCGTACCTATTCGCTTTTTTCGGCTTATTTACCAGTACTTAAAAAGGGAATTAAAATGTTTCTGAATATTAATCCCCGGAAAAGAAAATGTCACTGTCAGCGGCGATAAAAAAATTAAAACTTTCTTAAACATGAAGGTGATCCGGGCTTTCAAGTCGGTTAATATCTTGGCATCCATAGACAACAGCGGCAAAATAATTCGGGAGGTCTGTAGTACTATTTGCACAAGAGCATACAAGAGAGAAATGGATCAAATTTCCGACTTCACGTGAAGAAATAAAGGAGGCAAAGAAGGAATGGTTGGCAAAAAATAAATTGCCTAGTGCAATTGGTGCTCTGGCTTTTATCCATAAAGCATTATTTTAATAAATTGACAAAATTGTTGAAATTGAACTTTCCTTTTTAATTTTTTGCTCCATCGGATTATCTCTTCATCTATTTCATCCAAAAAATCAATTTCTTCACACATTTTTCGTTTTAAAGCTCCTCGCCACTACCCTTAACTTTTACGAGAGTTCACTCACAAACAAACGTAAAAACTGAATTTTATTCACACCAAAATGAAGTGTTCACTTTATATGTAGAAATGACAGAGTGAAGTACTTAACGAAACCTAACGAAGAATATTTTTATTCACGCCAAACTAAGTGTTCCCTGCAAAAATAGGAGTGAACGCTTGCACTCAGTTTTTATTCACGCCACCCAATAGCTGCTAAAAGCTGCTATAGCAGAAATCTTGAACAGACCCCGGGTATACACCCTGTATTATTGCTATTGAAGTTGCCGACAAAAGATTGCCGCTACCTGCAACTCGGTTAATTTTGACAATTGATTCTACATAACCTAGATTTATATTTTAACGCACATTTTATAAAATTAGTTTAAACAAAAGTGGTATGGATATTGACGAGAATGCTGATAATCCTGTCGAGGACGCTGAAATGGAAGATGAAAGTAGCAGTGAGGACGAAGAAGCCATTGAAGATTGCAAAAAAGTGTATCTTCCCGGAAAGCCGCTTGAAGAGGGAGAAGAACTAGTATGTGATGAATCTGCATACGTAATGCTGCATCAGGCCCATACAGGTGCTCCGTGCCTAAGTTTCGATGTAATTCCTGACGAGCTAGGAGATTGTAGAGAAGAGTTTCCTTTAACTGCTTACATTGTTGCTGGGACTCAAGCAGCTCGCACTCATATAAATAATGTCATTGTTATGAAAATGCACAATTTACAAAAGACCTGTAAAGAAAGAGAAGAGGAATCAGATGATTCCGATATGGATGAAGCCGAAGAAGATGAAGCAAAGAAGCCTAGAATGAGCTGTGCGCTAATACGCCACCAAGGAAGCGTCAATCGCATCAGAGCAAAGAAAATTGGTGAGTCGGTTTACGCCGCATCATGGAGCGAACTAGGACGAGTAAATATCTGGAAGCTGGATGAACAGTTACTTGCTGTTGACGATACCAATCTTCTAAAACAATACGAGAAAGAAGTTTGTAATCAGCCAGTTAAGCCTGTATTTACATTCAATGGCCACCAACAAGAAGGTTTCGCTGTAGATTGGAGCAGTGTTGCCCCAGGAGTTTTAGCGACAGGAGATTGCAAGTAAAGTTGGTTGGTTTACAAGTTTCAGATTTGATATTTAAATTTTAGGAAGGACATCCACATTTGGCAACCTTTAGAAGCCAGTTCATGGAAAGTTAATCAACAGCCGCTAGTGGGACATACTGAGTCAGTAGAAGACTTACAGTGGAGCCCAAATGAAAAGAGTGTTCTCGCTTCTTGTTCAGTAGATAAAAGTATAAGGATTTGGGACTGTAGGGCGGCCCCACAAAAAGCGTGCATGTTGACATGTGAAAACTCACACGAGAGCGACGTGAATGTTATTACATGGAATCGAAATGAGCCATTCATTGCAAGTGGAGGAGACGATGGATTTTTACACATTTGGGATTTACGACAATTCCAAACGAAGAAACCAATTGCCTCATTTAAACATCATACAAATCATATTACTACCGTGGAATGGTATCCCAGAGACTCAACAGTTTTAGCCTCGGGTGGTGCCGACGATCAAATTGCTATATGGGATTTGGCGGTTGAAAAGGATTCTGATGAACAAGTTACAAGATTGGAGAATGAAGACGAGCTGGGGAATTTGCCGCCACAGTTGCTTTTTATTCATCAAGGACAACAAGATGTTAAAGAAATTCACTGGCACCCTCAAATTCCTGGCCTTATGTTGTCGACGGCTCACAGTGGATTCAATGTATTCAGAACTATTAGTGTGTAATATTTTGTAATAAAATAAAAAAAAAAACAAAGTTAGCTTATTTATTAACTTTCCTCGTTGGGCTTACTTAGTTGAGCTGGAAATCTATAATAATATTCTAGTTGTGCCAGCTTCAACAGTTTTCCAACAAATCGAGCGAGAATTTTTTTAAGAAAAGGAATTTTTATATTGTTTGCTAAATAAGCGAAATCCCATACAAAAAAGTGGCACCAAAAACTATTGCTGACTCGCTCCCACGTTAAAATAAATTATAAAACGTCATTATAAAAGCGAGCTGCGCAGCTTATAAAGCTTATTGTAGGGAGAAAAAGCGTGTCTGGATGAAGAAATACCACAAAGATAGAAATCTCTATGGCTGGTTTGAAACTTCTTTCCACTGTTTAAAAAGTAGCCCAGAGCAATTTTTTGAGGCAGTACGGGTAAGTCCAAAGAAATTTGATATTCTTTTGGGTTTACTCAAGGAAAAATTAACCAAAAAATCAATTCGAAGACCAATAAATGCGGAATGCAGGCTATTTCTTACTTTGGATTAAGCGAACTATTTTAAAAATAATTTATTTATGTGATAATAATACTCCTTAGATATTTGGCTCAAGGAGGTTCCAGACTATGTATATGCCAGGAAGTACAGAATTGCAAAATGCACTATTGGTAACATTATTCTGGAAACCTGCAGTCTTATTTGGGATGAATTAAGTGGAATATATTTAGCTGGTCCAAATAAAGAAAAATGGATTCAAATCAGCGCAGATTATAAACTGAAATGCGGCCTTTCAAACTGTTTAGGTGCAATTGATAGGAAGCTTATTTCCATTGTTTGTCCGGCAAACTCGGGGACTAACCTTTATAATTACAAGAAGCGATTTAGCCTTGTTTTATCAGCAGCTTGCGATGCAAATTATGCTCTTACTGTTGTGGATATAGCGGCTACCGCCATTACTTTGACTGCCGTTAGCCCGGCTAACGGCAGTCAAAGTAATGGCGAGATTTTGAATGTTAGTTTGCTTTGTAAGAATTAGCAAATAATGAAATGAATATTCCGGAGTATGCTGAATTGCCAAACTCAAAATTAAATTTTCTCTACTTTTTTGTAGCGGACAATGCATTTGCTTTGAAAAAGTATTCCCAGGTAATATTTTACTTTTATCTGTTAAACGCTAATATAGAATTGCTCCTTTTTATAAGCCAGGTAAAAATGTAAATGATGAACAAATATGCTATAATAAAAGGATATCACGGGCTCGAGTTACAATCGAGAACACTTTCGGAATTCTGGCATGCAGATGGCGAGTGCTTCTAAATGACATTTCGGGCCCTATTCTGATTCTCACTTTCACGGCGAGTGACTACCCAAGACACAATTTTACATTACACTTTTTATTTGAAAATGTGTCTTGGATTGTCACTCGCCGTGAAAGTGAGAATCAGAATAGGGCCATTCTTGTGCTCCAGAAAATGCTGAAAAAATTGTAAAGGCTTGCGTTGTTCTGCACAACTATTTACGATTGAATGAAGATTTATACTGTCCAGAAGGATACGCAGACAATTTTACATCAGATAATATCGTTTCAGGGCTATGGAGAAATGAACGTAATCAATTAACAAAGCTTTCTTCTAACCCGACAAATAGCGATTCGAGAGAAGCATTTACGTTAAGACAAAAACTAAGTGAATATTTATTCAATAATTGAGTTAAATTCTTAGGGTGCGAGATTTTCTGATTTCCATTAATTCCTTGTATAAATTGATCAACCAGGCTCTGCCTTCAATCCGTTTTTAAGCTACTACCATTGTTGGAAAATAAGGTATCTGCAGCATTTCGATCTTCTCCAAATAAATCCAGGTCCACCTCACTTTATAAGTCAACAACTTCCATGTCTTCCTTCTCTTCGCTCTTGACACCGATTTCTTCCAAGTTCGTATGAGTTCTAAGATTAAAAATACTAAAATTACCTCAATCGCCTTTTTAAAATTGCTGTTCTAAGCAAATTGGAATTATGCATTTTTTAGCAGGAAATGCTTTTACAAGCATGTCCTGTTTTGTTTGATTTATAGAAATTCGATTCCTATATTTCCAGAGGAATACTGACGGGGTCGTCCTCACCAGTAATTTTAGTCAAATTCACTTTTTAACAAGTTCTAAATTTATTGACTGGGGGGACGATTTACCGAAGCCCCTAATGTAACTCCAACAACATTCGAACGGCATACTATCCTTGAAGTTCTTACCTAATTCAAAAATTCAACATTGCGACTGCTGCTAAATTGGCTAGGGAGAGCTTTTTATGATTTGAATTTGATTCCATGGCTACTAAGAGTGAAAGTGCTCTGTGTAAGTGCAAAAATGTTGTTGATTCCACTGATCAAGCCTTACAATGTGAAGGATTTTGCGGGAGTTGACTATACCAAATGTGGTAATGTGAGTAGTAGATATATACCTATAGTAGTAGATATATACCTATAGGTACTAAAATAAAAACTGTAAAAATAGCGATGGGAATGTGTACTGAATGCAAGGACTTCATTATGTTGTTAACAAACAATAAATTGCTGATTTAATAAATACACATAAACAAAGCATTGATAAAGTTGACAAAAAATAAACAAAACAATTAAAACATACGGAAGGCAGGTTTATAAGTTACAAGAGTGCATTGAACGACCCTCGATCGCTGAAACTACGATCGTTACAAATCGAAAGGCTAATGACCTCGCAAAAGGAGCAAAATTACCGCACAACCACTCCACAAGGAATTATTGTTAGAACACAGAAAGAACAGAATAGTGATGAAACCAAAAAATTAATAAAGAAAAATGTGATGCCGAGCAAGATTGGTGCTCCTATAATTCAAATGAAAAACACAAATAGAAGTGCAGTGGTAATCAAGTTCAACTCACAGGAAAATAATGGAAAAATATATCACTAAGAAAAGAAACCCCCAAGCTCTTTATTAATAACTTGGACAGAAATTATTCTACAACGGAACTCCTTTCATGAGTTACAACAGTTAAATCACTTTATAGCTGACCAAAACAATTTTAAAGGCGTATACATACAGCAAAAAACCCGAAACGAAAGATGTGTTTTTTGAAGTCACTGGGGTAACCTATAATAAAATGGTAAGTGGGTAAATAAACACTGATTGGAATACCAATTACGTCAGGGAAGATTTCGGTAACAAAATAAGCTTCAACTGCCACAGGTATAATAACACAACAAAACACTGCACGAATAAAACAATTTGTGGAAAATGCGCAGGTGATCACCAAGCAGTGCAGTGCAGTGCAATTCGGAAACTCTCGTAAACGCCTAATTAGTCCATTCAAAACGCGCGTTATGGTGTTCCAAAATAACACCGTTAAGAAAATCGCACCCTAAACGTTTTTGGGGTCGCTGATCATGAAAATCGAGGTCCCGCGGTCCTAAAATTAGGGCGTCACCCCTAAAAATGCAAAAAACACCCCTTTTTAGGGGGTTTTCGCGATTATTTCAATGAAAATTAATGCGATGAAATGCACTTTTTTTAATATTTATTTGCGAAGGGGGTTGATTTATACTAAATTAAGGTGAACTTAATGGTAAGGGGTACTCGTAAAGGGTTGAAAGCACCCCTAAATTGGCGAAAAATGGCAAAAATTGTAAAAAAAAATTTCCAAGTTTATGCTTCAAATTCGATTGTGGGCGTACTGCCAGGCAAAAATAAAGTATTTTCAACCCTTAAGGGGTTAAGACTACCCCTACAATATAGTTCATTGAAAACTAGGGGGGGGGGGTGTTCCAAAATAACACCGTTAAGAAAATCGAACCCTAAACTTATGGGGTCGCTGATCACGAAAATCGAGGTCCCGCCGTCCTAAAACTAGGGCGTCACCCCTAAAATGCAAAAAACACCCATTTTTAGGGGGTTTTCGCGATTATTTCAGTAATAATGAAAACTAATGCGATGAAATGCACTTTTTTTAATATTTATTTGCGAAGGTGGTTGATTTATACTAAATTAAGGTGAACTTTATGATAAGGGGTAGTCCTAAAGGGTTGAAACTACCCCTAAATTGGCGAAAAATGGCAAAAATTGTAAAAAAAAATGTTCAAGTATATGCTTCAAATTCGACTGTGGGCGTACTGTCAGGCAAAAATAAATTATTTTCAACCCTTAAGGGGTTAAAACTACCCCTACTGTAATAAAAACAACTTTATATAAAAAAAATTGCAGACATTCTTATTTGCTCTTTGTTTGAAATTTGGTGCAAAAGGTATTATCAGCAAAAAATTAATTTTTTCAACTCTTAAGGGGGTAAAACTACCCCCACATTAAAATTGTAATTGGAACAAATTGCAATTTATTGTTTTGCATTGAAATTTTTATATTTGTTATTATTAAAACATTTGGAAAATTTTTAACTCTCTTAAAGGAGGAAATTTCTTTTCGTAGATTGCAATTTAAATTTTTTTAATGAATTGTTTGAATAAAAATTCTTTTTATTAGAAAATATAAATTGATAAATTTTTGCATTTTTTTTTTATATAAAGTTGTTTTTATTATAGTAGGGGTACTTTTAACCCCTTAAGGGTTGAAAATAATTTATTTTTGCCTGACAGACAGTACGCCCACTATCGAATTTGAAGCATAAACTTAAAAAAAAAAATGTTTACAATTTTTGCCATTTTTGGCCGATTTAGGGGTAGTTTCAACCCTTTAGGACTACCTCTTACTATAAAGTTCGCCTTAATTTAGTATAAATCAACCACCTTCGCAAATAAATATTAAAAAAAGTGCATTTCATCGCATTAGTTTTCATTATTACTGAAATAATCGCGAAAACCCCCTAAAAAGGGGTGTTTTTTGCATTTTTAGGGGTGACGCCCTAGTTTTAGGACGGGGGGACCTCGATTTTTGTGATCAGCGACCCCAAAAAGCTTTAGGGTTCGATTTTCTTAACGGTGTTATTTTGGAACACCCCCCCCCCCCCGCGTTTCGAATGGACTATAATTGCGAGCATGTTTGCAAAAGGGCAACTGTGAGGTAAATCAGTTACGCAACATAGAAAATTTTGCCTAATAGAGCCAAAAAAAATGGAATCCTCTGGAACGACATTTCAATTTTCACCCATTAATTTTTTTTCTTTAATCATGTAAGCATCCACGATTTGCGCAGGCTTACCTAAGCAGGTAGCGATTTTGAACAAATGATGCTTGCAAATTGCTTTTTTGAATAACATGCACATGGTGGATTTGCGCAAGCATGCAATTATGAAGAGGACCTATTTCTTTAAGGCCTGAGTCTGTTCTAATACACCACTCTTACAGGACCAAATATTCTTTTTAGGATTTTCCTTTCCAAGATTTCGGCCAATATACTCAGGATTGATAAATTAAATTCGATCCACACCTTTTAATCAAGGATCGGTTGTCTGTATAATTAGCAATTGATAATAATCGATTGGAGCAGATACCACATTGCAACTTGATTATAGATAATTTCTAATAGCACAATCTTTTATTATTGGCGGTACGATTAATACGGTCTTTAGAATACATTCTTTTTTACCAAGCCTAATACAAATGTTCATCTTATCAAGATTTTGAAACATTAACAAAAAAGATCTACTTTCTGACAAAAGGTTGCAAATTTACTAAAAAATATTCTGTGATTTTAATCACAAAGGGAAAAAGCTTTTTACCTAAATTTTCACTACTTTAGTTTAGAACGTATTTATATATGAACAACATTAGATAAAAAGTAATAATATAAAGTTATTAATTTATCACATTATAATCCTATGCACTGGCGAATGTAAATATCTAATCTTCCATTGAAAAATTAGATAATTTTAGATGTTGCATTACATTGCGAGCTTCGAAGTATCCCGTATCTGTAGGATTTTCCAAACTTGGAACAAATGGTGGTTCTACTGCTTCCATATTTTCCCATTCAATTGACTTGAAAAATGGCAATATCTGAACCTCTTTTGCAGCTGGACGTTTCTGTGGATCCATTGTAAGCAACAATTCTATAGCTTCAACTGCCTCATCAGATAAAGCCTCATCATCTTGTGGCCACTCAATATCTGAAAAATAATCATTTCTCACTTTTACAAGATCGGTTTTTATAAATCAAAAACTAACTTCTATTAAGAATGTTGTCAAAAACTTTTTGCGGTGTTTCATCATTAAATGGAGGAATACCTGTCATAAATTCATACAAGCAAACACCAAGTGCCCACCAATCAACTGGTGTACCATGTCCTTGCCTAAATATATGATTATGATAGTGATTATAAATTCTTTTGTATTAAAGAGAAAGAGATTTTATACTTACATAAGTAATAATTCGGGAGCTAAATAGTCTGGTGTTCCTAAAATTCTTTCATCGGATATAACTTCTCCTCTTCTAACTGATTTGGGAGTCCTAAACGGTGTATTGACCGTTTTTGGGGTCCTGGGAGCTGTTCCTAAGTTGATTGGAGACATAGCTGGATCATCCTGAAAACGGAAACTGTAAGCCAATCCTTAGCACTTTTATCCTAATTAATTACTCCAAGTTTCAAATAACACAGATTTTTTTTATCTTTTGATAAATCTGCTTGCTTTTTACTCTCTACTGACAGAGGGAGTGCAAATCGTGTACTTTTTAGCTTATTTAGAAGTCCTCCCTCTCGGCGAGGCATTTTCTGTGATGACACTGGTGTTGAGAAAACAACGTTAGCAATATTTTCGTTAATGGGCATTTCATCATCTGAAAGAGATCTAGTTTTTCATTTTAAATTATGCAAATCAAGATATATTATTGCCCAACCTAACTTTCAATACGCCTTTCAATGGTGATCTTGGTTTTCTCTTCTTCGGAGTACTACTTCCGATATCTAATATATCAATTTCTTGCGTAAGCCCAGTATTGCCTGTACTGGCGTCGCTATCAGAAGTTAAACTATCTATTTTGTTAAAGAAATTTCTTTTTCTTTTAAGTCCCCTGAAACATTTTATAGTAAAACGTTAATGATAGTATAAAAATATTAACGCCAACCTCATGCAATCAGGACGTTTAAAATGTTTAGGCATATTTCGAAATGGAGATTGGCTATCATTTTTAGATCCATTAAGTTCGTTCGTGTTGTAACTAGGTTGAATTTGTAGAATACTAAGAAATCATACATTTTTTGTATTTATATTTACCTTCTCGAATAATCTGTGCAGCTGCAGTCGCCTTTTGTATTACACGTATTTCCAGTTTTATCAATAGACGATAATTCAAAGTTTGTATTCGAATTGGAGCAATCACTTTTTCTACATGAAACACCAGAATCTTCCGTTGTTTTAGATGACCTAATATTCTATTCCACATGGACAAATATAAGATAATGATGTTCCAAATTCTTTTAACTGTTTAAAAAATACTTACAGCAGAAACATCAAAAGAGAATTTACTTTTTTCGGGATTATTTGTCATATCATTTTTCTCAACATTTTCTTTATCGCTATTCAGTCGGTGATTTAGTTGTTCACATCCCTAGAAATTGTTATAATTACAACGCATTCTATTCTAAAAATATTGAATATTTCGTACAGAACAAGGTCTACGATTTTGGTTTACAATATTAGTTTCTGAGTTAGATGAACTAGAACTAGATGATTTGCTTCCTGTGCTAGAATTGCACGTGTAATAAGAAGATGAAGTATCTGTCTAAAATTATAGTTTTAGAATATTAAAATCAGTATAAGTAACTGAAATATGTACATTCACGCAAGTATGAATTATAGAAACGACGATTTCCTCTGCTGAGAAGAATGGTGAAATACCAGACATTCGACTCTCGTCCTGTTTTTCACACTGCACAGAAACCTCAATTTCACTGTCTGATGATTCTACAACAAGAATGTAAAAGGAATTAGGAACAGACACAAACGAAAGTATTTTAATATTTTCTAAGGATTTTCCGAAATTCGTCAAGGTATACTGGTATAACATAATCTAGAAAAAATGTGTTTCGATTTTTGCTAGTTTATCCGAGTTTTTTGGGGCCTATTCTGTCGGTAAAATTTTATCATTTTATGTTATGAAAAATTATATGAGATCAATCAAAGTAGTGGTAAAAAATTTCTAAAAAGGCAGTCAATAAATGTTTTTTTTAGAAATTCTTTCCTACTACTTTGATCTCATTTAATTTTTCATACCATAAATTGATAAAATCTTACCGACAGAATAGGTCCCTTTTTTATCTTCTTAAAGTAAATCATATTATATTGAAATAAAAAGAAAAAAAATTTAAAATTTAACTAAATGTTTTTATAATTGCTTACACAGGCCGAATGTGTAATCGCATAAAATCATAAGAGATTTATACCAAACAATTATAAACAAATTAAAACATTGGAAAAAGCAATTGATAAAATGCAAAGCATATTACCATATTACCAAGAGAATACCAGAAACTCAAAATGAATTAATTACACTATGACAGTCTTTTTTTAAAGTTTTTAGAGAGACTCAAATATTTATTGTTCAACCAAAATTATATCTTTGTTATGTATATCAAGAGAAAATTCACCACTGTATATAAATAAAAAAAGCATATTCTAAATTTCAAGTTTTTAAATATTTAAATTTACTTACTGTGTTTATTCATTGCATTCCGGAAATTCGACGAAATTACCCCATCAGATCGCTTCTCGTTCGACCCAAAAGACAAATGCGTAGTTAAAGAAAGAAGTTGTCCAGGCGTTCGAGTATTGAAATTAGGAGAGCAATTTATTAGGTCTGATAACTCTAAATCTATCATAAATTTTGAAATAATTAACCGGTTTTTTAAAACCCTTACTATGTACCTCGTAGTAATTCAATTTTACTCAATCCAAAATCAGTTAATTTGACATGACCTGTTGCTGAAATAAGCATATTATCTGGCTTAATATCTCGATGCACAATCCCATGATTATGTAAGTATTGAAGAGCTAGTACTATTTCAGCGCAATAAAATTTTGCAGCAGCTTCATCGAAAAACCCATACATTGCAAGAAGTGATTTTAAATCACCACCAACCATGTACTCCATAACCAGATAAATAAAAGATGTAGATTGCAATGAATAAAACAAAGTTACACAAAAAGGACTTCGTGATAAAGCGAGGGCATTTCTTTCGGTAATCACTTGAGATATCATATTTTTATTTATCATTTCAGATTTTTTCATTACCTGAAAATATTTATGTTCAAACATCAAGCTTCATTCTAAATAAAAAAAAACAAGCACCTTTATTGCATAGAGTTGATTAGGGTCTTTGTTTTTATAGCCTAGAAAAACTTTACCAAACGCCCCACGGCTTATTGGTTTTATAACTACAAAATCTTTAATTGTTGGTAGCTGAAAAATGAATAAGAATTAAAAATAAAATAAATTTTAAATTTGGCATATTAAAACCCAAGATTGACAAATGAATGGGAATAACATATTCGAGCTATTTAGAATGGTAGATAAAGTCGAAGTCAATCTTCTCGGTGACATTAAAAACTTTAAAAGCGTCTTTTCTTTTTGGGTTAAATTCGATTTCAAAATTTAAAAAAATAAAAATACCCAATTTTAAGTGTCCTTTGACTCAGCTTTTCTCTAACCTTTTTAAGCTATAAAATGTAGGTTTTTGTGAGGCCCTCAAAATATGCCTCTGTTTATATGATGACCTCCTTGTTCGACGTGAGTGTTTTTGCCGTCATTTTTTTTAAATTTTGGTAAATAAAAAGTCTTTGGGATTAAAAATTCACCAGATTTATAATTGATATGATATTGTTATAATTGCAGCTTGCATTATATAATTTTCGCCATCGAAGTCAATCTTCTCGGTGACATTAAAAACTTTAAAAGCGTCTTTTCTTTTTGGGTTAAATTCGATTTCAAAATTTAGAAAAATAAAAATACCCAATTTTAAGTGTCCTTTGACTCAGCTTTTCTCTAACTTTTTTAAGCTATAAAATGTAGGTTTTTGTGAGGCCCTCAAAATATGCCTCTGTTTATATGATGACCTCCTTGTTCGACGTGAGTGTTTTTGCCGTCATTTTTTTTAAATTTTGGTAAATAAAAAGTCTTTGGGATTAAAAATTCACCAGATTTATAATTGATATGATATTGTTATAATTGCAGCTTGCATTATATAATTTTCGCCATCGAAAGCTCACTGGGGACCTTATACTGTGTCTGACCTAAACCAAAGTTTGCATCGATTTGGTGAGACAGGTCTGGTTGCTCTAGTTATCTCAAAGGCCTTCGATCGATTAGTGTTGGCTCAGTTCTACAGAACTGGATCGAGTTTCCTTTCCGGCCGCCTAATCAAGGTAGTTATGGATGGCGTCCATTCTATCTCTGCCAGGGTCCTCAGGAGTCAATTCTGTCACCTACTATATTTCTATTCTTTATAATGACCTACTCTGAATCCCTTCTAACTTGCTTTCTTGATAACGGTACCCAGATTTTCTGTTACGCCTTTACAGTTGAAAAACTTTCTACGATCGTGCGAAGCATCTGAATCTGATCCGTGAATGAGTGGTAATAAAACTGTCATATGCTCCATTAAAGGTAAATGCTCAAAAGATCTCCAACCATCACATCCTCAATCTGCTAGACTGTTGTAGAAAAGAAACTTTGACAATTAACCCGCCGACCAAGGCGTTCTTTCAGATCCCCGAGGAATTTATAGAGACTTCAAAGGATGATAAGGCCGCCGGTTTTGATGGCATATCCAACGAGTTAAACCAGCCAAAAAGACGACATGGCATGCTTTCGTATAAATGTTAAGCTTGCTTTAAGGAAGGATTATTTCAGAAAAACTTATCTCGAAATATATTGTTGGGAGAAAGACCCTTTATTCTATATATTTCTAGAATAGAATGAACAAATTATTTGAGAGGGCAGAATAGATTGCTCCCCTTCGTGGACAGGGAAGGAATCTTATCTAAAAGTTAATTCAGTTGTTGAAAATGAAGGGCCACGACCGTCTAAATTGTCGCAATCCAGCCCAGACTCGTTTCGAATGAATCTAAGCGAATTACGACGAAACGTGAAGAGGGCAGCGATCTTACAGACCAAACATGGCCTCCAATTCAATTCACTGATCAGCTCGAAATATCCAAATGAAAGAAAAGACGCAACGCAATTAATTCTGTAGCACTGACTAGCAACGACCACGCCTAATTTGGTCTGCGAAAAACATGATTTTTTTAGAGAAATCTAATCCCGAATAAAGGCTATTTTATAGGAAGTTGACTACTCTCTTATGAACACTATTTTGGTACTATAACGTTTAACGAAGGTTTATCTATATTTATAATTAAAATCGTCAGTTCTAAAGAAATTTTTCAACCTTCTCTCTGTTATTTTTTCTGTGATTGTTATGATATCTAAGTGAAAAAAAGGTAGTTGAAAATAAACAATAATTAATGATATGAGGAGTGTAGAATCAAAGTCCGCTATTTGCTTCATAAGTGGCTGGCAAATAGCGGACTTTGATTCTACACTCCTCATATGTACTAGAGACTAGATAATATGCTGATATATAGCAACTTAATATTTGATATCTTTTCTATCAATGTGCAGTATAATATGATATTTGCGTATATTTCTTTCTTTATGACAATACATGGATATTAATTTATTATCAACAAGGTTTTTGCAACACTCCTTGTAATTTTCCTGAATTATGATAATTGAATTCACTAATGGAAAATGTTAATTGGGCTTACTTATGTTCATTTACTTCACGAAATTAAATTGAACGTTTTTATAGAAGGGTTAAATTCAAAATTACGGTTATTTTTTTAAGAGTCAAAAAAATTCCATCCGTATCTCTTTCAGTTTTTAATTAGCTACAATTTTACAAATTTGCATTTAATATTCTTCTAGTAAATTAAACTTGCCTTAGGACTACTTGTAACTTTTGTTGCCAGAATATTAATCTTCTTCAGCAAGCCATCGCCGTCAGCGGACTCACATTTTTCTAGACCTCCATTTTCCATCTTTTAATTAAATTTCAGGATCAAACTCGCAATTCATTAAAAATAGCATAAAGTATATTTAATAAAGATAAATTATTGTTAAAAAAAAACTTATTTAAACTTTAAAAGCGACAGAAGAAACACATCCCAACAGCCACACAATTATTCGCAAATTTTAAAGTTTTGAATATCAGAGGTTGACATTTCTCAGGTGAGAAAACTGGAAAAAAATGTATCTAAATGAGTTTTAGACGGAACTAGTTTCCTCCCCTGCTTTTAAGAATAGAATTTCGATCTAGTACTGTTGTTACGTTTACATACTGCCTCGAGTTCATTACTTGAAACTTACTTGAAATGTCAAGTAGAGTTTGGGTTCTTTTACTTTAGTTCAAATTGTTTTGAGTTTTACTAATTTCACCTTTCATACTATAAGATAAACTAGCTCCATTTTATAATATAAATTCCTTTAAAAAGACTGTATCAAAAGTATGCATTCACTATATCAATTTTCAAGTAAATAAAACAATTAAAAATTGGAAGTAAGAAAATAGATGACCTTTTTCAAGTCATGTAGAAAAATTTTTGTGATTTACTCTAGTATACTTGTCTTGAAGTCAGGACAAGTTAAGACTCAAACAGAACCAATCCGTTCCGTTCGTTTTTAAAAGTTGGAAATTTAACATTTCCATAAACTTTCCATGAGACGAACGAAGCGGTAGCCACAATCAGGCGGAGAGAACGTCAAATAAAACAAAGGAACGTGCGGAGCGGACGAAACGGATTAGTTCTGTTTGAGCCTTTACATGCATGTTTTGATACCTTAAACCTATTTCCGTCAGACAAAGATGCGATCAGCAAACACTGATCGAAGAAGAAGTGCAAAAACGTCGACTACGGTGGTTTGGACATGTTTGCCGAATGGATGATAACCGCTTGCCACGTAAACTTCTCTGGCGAGACCGTCCCGCAGACTGGAAAATCCAGCGATTGGCACCGAAGAAAACTTGGCTAAAGAATATCGAGGGCGACCTAAAGAATCAAAGATTATCAGTTACCGAGGCTCGAGACACCGCCAAAACCCGAGAAGAATGGAAGCGAATCGTGAATAGAGTTCGGGACCCAGCGGCACCGACAGCAGCGTATCCGTTGCGGGGACGTCCCGCTCGGACCGCCAGCTAACGGATCAAAGAAGAAGAAGAAGAAGAAACCTATTTCAAGTATACTTCAAGTACGCATGTAAACGTAATATACATATGTATATTGTTTGAAGTACTCTCGGGATTTTTTGCTTGGATTAATCGGCCTTCATTTTAAAAATTTGTTTATATATTATAATTTGTTTATATGAAAAAATAATTAGATTTCTTTTTTATGCAAAATTTTATCCGGTTTTATAGACTAAATTTCAACTAGAAATTTGATATTTGGAGCTTACCAGCATCGTCACCAACACATTCCCCTCCATCTCATGGCTTGACGCTTGAGGTTGTATCAGATCCAAAGCAGCGCAACAAAAATATCAGCAGCAAACTGTTTCTATTGGTCAAAGCGGGTCACATGACCACAGAAGCAGCACTTACTACGATTACATGCCGGACTGAGGACTTGACTGGAACTTGAACTGACAGTTAAATGCTCTTGATTTGAAGTCGATCTGGGGTGACATGATTTTCAAGTCTATTTGAAGCCGACTTCAAGTATGCATGTAATCATAGTAACTGAATGCTGCCGCTGCATTTTCATTCCTAATCCTAATTTTACTGCCCAGGGAGACTATTACCTAGTTTATAGCTACTCCAAAAATAATTCGAATTATGGATCATCCAAAAATTTTTACCCTATAAACGAGGTAAATCGAATTATAGCTTAAACCGAAATTTTTCGGCTTAAGCCATAGTTATAAGAATGTATTTCTACCCGTTTATACGCTAATTCGAAATTTTGACGTAATTTTGAGTTAAGTCGATTTAATTTTTCTGCTATAAACTCGGTATATACAAGGAGATATAACTCCGTGTAGTCACTTTTCGTTTGATTAATGAGGGCGCCACAGTCACATGTACCCCAAAAAACATGGCGGATTATATTCATACGGTTGATGGCCAAGTTCCTTAACTATTAAAATATTTTATGTTTACGCCTAACTTGAAAAATCAGCTTCTGATTTTTCGTATTTAACCATTTTATGGATTTTCCAATGATTTTTTTTTGCATTTCGGCTGACAATTTTGAAGAAATCGTCGAAATAGGTAAAATTCAGCTAACTTCATGTGGGGCACGTCAGCTTTAGGCGACATCTGTGGCCAAAAATGAACTAGAAGTTTATTTTCTGCTACGCATCAATTTCCGGTTATTTTCCCATAAGAGTTAAGCCCAAAACAGAATGAATGCAGAAACTTCGACTTCAACTTTGCATTTTGACAGTTTCATACAGTTTCCCATAGGAGTCACGTTCAGTGGGGAATGCCACACAGGAGACTAAGACGCACTGGTGAAACCGGTTTTATGGGAGAGAAACGAAGAGAAGAAAGGGGAAAATAGGCCATTTTCCCCTTCCTTTTCTTCGTTTCTCTCCCATAAAACCGGTTTCACCAGTGCGTCTTAGTCTCCTGTGTGGCATTCCCCAGTTAACATAATCAATGCAGTAAGCGTTGCAATAAACTTTGGGCCGATTTCGACTTTGTAGCCCAAAACAGAATGAATGCAGAAACTTCGACTTCAACTTTGCATTTTGACAGTTTCATACAGTTTCTCATAGGAGTCACGTTCAGTTAACATAATCAATGCAATAAGCGTTGCAGTAAGCTTGGCGCCGACTTCGACTTTGAAAATTTTTAAAGCTGCTGCAAAAGTTTCAGATTACCAACACAACATTTCAAATTTGACATTGTCGCCAAATTAGAAAATTTAAATTGATTAAGTTTATTGTATGAAAAATATAATTTTCGCAGGTAATATACGTAAAGGCCACATACAATAAAAATAAATTGGTTCCTTTGTTCAAAATTAATAATTTCTGGTATGTTATTAAATGGTGATTGCAATTGCAAATACTATCTGTCAAATTATCGACTATGAAGTTATTGAAATGGATGTGTTAGCGCTGTGCGGCAAAGTCGACTTTACTGCAACGGTGAAGTCAAAAGCCCAAAACAGAATGAATGCAGAAACTTCGGCTTCAACTTTGCATTTTGACAGTTTCCAAAGGAGTCACGTTCAGTTAACATAATCAATTCAGTAAGCGTTGCAGTAAACTTTTCACTTCGACTTTGAGAATTTTTAAAGCTGCTGCAAAAGTTTCAGAACTACCAATACAACATTTCAAATTTGTCATTGTCGCCAAATTAGAAAATTTAAATTGACTAAGTTTATTGTATGAAAAATATAATTTTCGCAGGTAATATACGTAAAGTCCACATACAGTAAAAATAAATTGGTCCATTTGTTCAAAATTAATAATTTCTAGCATGTTTATTAAATGGTGATTGCAATACTATTTGTCAAATTGTCGACTTTGAAGTTATTAAAATGAATGTGTTAGGGGGATGATACACGGGTCAACATGTTGAGCAACACGAGCTTTTTCTGCGCAGTTCGTAGGCCAAGGGAAGGGTCAGGGTGAAGTGTGCGGTGTTGACTGAAACTAGAAACGATTTCTATTTTTCCTCCAGTTGCTTGAAAATTGTTTATGTATGCGTAACTGTCAAGCGATTCTGGGTGAAAATAATTTGGAATGCACACCCACACATATGAAATCGCAATGTTATTACACAGAGTGTTGCGTGTAGCGTGTTGAGTCGTGTATCACCTCTGCTCAACAAACTGACAGTGTGTTGCAGAGACACGTTGACTCGTGTATCATCCCACTTAGCGCTGTGTGGCAAAGTCGACTTTACTGCAACGGTGAAGTCAAAGTCGAAGTTTCTGCATTCATTCTGTTTTGGGCTTTATATCTCCTAGTATAGCCTCCATGTTGCTGCCCATCAAGGCAGCTTTTTTTGACATTTCAGTATTTTGTTTAAGATGAAAAAGCGTTTGCTGCCTGCTGCTGCTACAACGAATCTGATACATGAAGCGGCATGCTGCCTCTTCCGCTGCTGCTGTCGCTGCTCAAAAATTTGATCTGATACGGCCTTAAGATTGTCCTTTATACTCCCTTTATCCATAGTATTCACATATCTATTACCGAGTTTCCATGGGAGTCGAGTTGAGTTGAGGTTGAGTTGAAATGACACTTCAACTCAACGACTCAACTCTATGCGTTTCCATGGCTGACTGTGTACAGACAGCTAAATGTGTACTTGTATTAAGCAAGCAGCTGTTTTTAAATTTGACGTAATATTTTTGTTATTATAAAATAGTGATCATTGACCATAAAATTAATTTATTGTGTACGTTGTATAACATAAATGTTATAAACAGGCGCGACATTTTGACTGTTTTAACATTTGACAATCCTGTTTGTAATTGTGTGCGTGAACTCTGTTCAATCTACCTATTTTCGTTGAGTTGAGCAGAGTTGAAAATCTTTGACGAAAACTCGTGACTGCGACTGTTTCCATGGAGTTCAACTCGGGTTCAACTCTGGTTGAACTCTCATGGAAACTCAGTATATGTTATTTATAGTATACTTGAATTCTATAGAGAAACTTATGTTTTGCAGATGATATTTACTCGTAAGAGAAAAACAGAGCTAAAGAAAGAAAGAGTAAATTTTTATATATGGTGTAGTTTTAACGATTTTGGTTCTGCGTAGAAAATATATTAGTTCTTCCGCTCCATTAATCCTAACTGTAATGGTCTTAAAGTGGGAACTACTATGTGGCGCTGGTGCGTGTCGCTGGCGCTCTTCTTTGTGCTAGCGCGTTCTCTGGCGCGCGTCAGGTAGCTGAGTGCAAATACAATGCCGTGGCGGTAAGTAGTCTTGTCAAAACAAATGCTAAATAAAATATTTTACAATTTTTCGTGTGAAATTAGTTGGAATGGATGTACATGTGTATATTAATTTAAAATTATAAACCTAAATAGAGTTTAGTGGTGTAAATATTGGGAATTAAAATTTTTTACAGGAAAATCCAAAAATTTAATAAAGACGTGATATAAATTCAATATAGAAGATGGTTTTTCAAATTAGACGCTAATTTATCAACGGCAATTTACAATCGTCCATATTTTCTGGGGTAATGCTTACTGCAACGCCCTCATTTATCGAAATCCCAACTGGCTGTACTGGCGCGCACCAAAAGTAGAAAGTTGGCAAAAGTGAGCTACAGCGCAAGCACCACGCGCCAGCGCGAGCTACACATTGTAGCCGCACTTCGGGTGGGCTAAGTTTTTTACTTTTGACAGTTTACGCTATAGCGCCAGCGTCACATTGTATTCCAGCCTTATTGCGCTCCTTTAATCCCTCATGGGACATAGGGCGGAAACAGTTGCCCTCCAGCAGACTCTGTTTTGCGCGACAGCTCTCAGCTCCGACCAGGATCTCCCAGTTGTGACGGCTTCTGCTAGTAGGGTTCTCCTCCACGTTGTTCTAGGTCTTCCTTGCGGATTCCAGTCGAGGGCCTATTTGGCTTGATTTTCGTTTTCGCGTCGCAAGGTGTGGCCAACCCAATTCCATTTCCTTCGTCTGATTTGGTCGTCTATCCTTTCTTGGCCGGCACGGCGCCATAGTTCTTCGTTTGAAATTCTATCCTGCCAGCGGATTTTTTGGATACGACGCAGGCATCTGTTGATGAAGACTTGTAGGCGCCCTGTGATGAATTGGGTGACTTTCCATGTTTCGCAACCATACAAAAGTACTGCCTTAACGTTGGAGTTGAACAGCCGCAATTTGGTGTTAGCTGAGATCTCCGTTGATCTCCATATGCGGAACAGGCATGCATATGCGCCTCGTGCTTTATTTATTCTGGAACTGACATCTTCTCCTGCACCGCCATTTTCGGTCGGTAATAATACTACCGAGGTAGCAGAATTTGTCGACCAGTTCCACGTCACGGTTATTCAGCGCAGTCCGTTCAATGGTGTTTGCATTTATCCGCATTTCTTTAGTTTTAGTTGGATTTAGCCTTTAGCCTGCTGGACTACTTTCTGTTGCCAAATTGTTAATCATGTTTTTGAGGTCCTCTTGTCTGTGGGCCAGCAAATAGATATCATTTGCGTAGTCGAGATCCTTAAGGCGGTCTAGCAAACCCCATTGTATGCCGCCTGTTCTACTATCTAGAGCGCCGAAAAGGATGTCATTTATTACTATAAGAAATAGTAAAGGCGAAAGTAGGCATCCTTGTCGTACTCCTGAACTCACCTCAAAGCTGTCGGATAATTTTCCATTATGGAGAACTCTGCATTTGGAATTGTTATATAGGGCTTTTATCAATTCTATTATTTTATCAGGCAGTCTACTTCGCCGTAGTGCCTACCATATAAAGCTCCTATTGACCGAGTCGAACGCTTTCTCATAATCTAAGAAAGCAGGGTAAAGGGGGGATCGGAATTTAGTAGACTGTAATCTCAAGGTGTTAATATGATCAATACAGGAGCGGCCCTTCCAGAATCCGGCCTGTTGCCTCCTAAGCGTTCGGTCTACTGCCTCACTTATCCTAGATAGTAATATATGGGACAAAATTTTGCCCACAGTAGATAGTAAACAGATGCCTCTCCAGTTGTCGCATATTGTTAGGTCCCCCTTTTTTGGTATTTTGACTATGATACCTTCCGTCCAATCCTCCGGAAAGGTACAGGTGTTTCATGCTATTTCCAGGATTGGCTGAAGCGCATCTGCTATGAGGTTTGAATCGGCTTTCAACAATTCTGGCGGGATGCCATCTTTTTCAGCTGCTTTGCCATTGGCCATCGCATGAATTGCGGTTACTATTTCCGTCTTGGAGGGGGCCCGGGTTCTAATTCTTATTGGCTGTGCATGGTTGCTGGCGAAGAAGTAATCTCTCCATCTTTGGAGCTGCTCCTCGTCGCTGCATAGCAGTCTTCCATCCGCACTCTTAACGGCATGCTTTTTAGTAGAGTGGTTTCCCGTGAGCTGTTTAGTAATTTGGTACAGCACCTTACTATTGCCTGTGTTTGCCGCGTTTTCCGCTTTTTCTGCGAGCTCGTTTATCTGCTGCCTTTTATCACTCCCGGTGTAATTGGGAGTATTCCCGTTCCAGTTGGTAACGTCTTTCAGGGTCGCTTGTAGAGTTTACGTTATTTTTTAGGGCTCTCCTGCGTTCTGTTTTTTGCCAGGTTGTGTCCGAGATCCAGTGTTACTGGTTTCTTTAGACATAATCGATGCTCGTTTCCGCAGCCGTCAATATTGCGCCCTTTGTCCTACTCCACAGCACTTCAATATTTGTGTCATCAGAAACGTTGTGCGTTATTCCAGCCTTAAGACGTGATAACATTCCTCGTCAAATACTCTTAAGACTGGCTAATTTTCTGTAAAATTTAACGAATCTTCAGCTCAGCTATAATAGCCTCAAGACATATTGAAATTTGTAAAAAGCAATGAAAACAAAGAGAGTCTGAGGAAAATAAGGCGTCTAGTTTAATTAAAAAATGGAAGCTAATACTAGTTCGAATGAAGAATTAATAGAATTAGTTTGTGGCAGTACCAAAATATATTTTCACCAGAAAGTATTCTCACCACAGGACTTAATAACCAGAAGTGAGTCAACCACCGCGCGAAACGGACGCGTTCTTTTACATTGTCGTGAAACCCTCATTTTTTGTATCTTGCAATTCAATAAGATTATTTGTTATCGTTAAGTCGTGTACTTTTCTTGTCCTCAATAAATCTCTCCTTAGGTTATCGAGACGGTGCGAGCACTCGTGACAAAAAACCGTAAGTAGACAGTGGCATAGTAGGTGCCCCTCCAAATAAAAGACCTACAGTGGTGACCCCGGTCGTCGTGTAAGGAGAGACGGTAATTAGTGAATGTGCATCGAAACAAAACATAGGTTCCGATAGTGGAATTTAAGAAATTTTAAAGAAATATTTCGCAGCGTGGGTAACGGTTTCGCAATAAGAGACATATAAGTGTTAGTAGCGTCCACACGCCTCAAGCCAACGTTCACGTTCATTTCTACACATACATCAACGATTGAATACGAGCTAGTGCAGTGGTAGTCAAACGGTGATGAGTGCGTTTTTAACAAAAAACCCAGGTTCAGGAAATTCCATTTGTGCAGAAACAGTGTTGACAGCTGTCGCGACGCGGGAAATTATTTTTAAGTAATTAATCTTTTTCGTGTTAACAAATCGAAAATTGTGAATTGCAGAAAATAATCAATGTGATGAGTGTTTCCATTGAGGTGTAAATAAGAGATAAAATTATATGTCCATTAAGAGATAAAATCATGAAATCGGGGGACGTATTTAATATTTGTGAGGTTCGTTAAATCCGTTTGTTCTTAATGAACGAAGAAGAAGTTTTTTGTCTTTAATCGCGGAGTGAATAAAGAATAAACCGTGCATCTTCGTATAAACTCCGTATCTAGTAAAAATACTGCCAAGTAATACGTGTAAAATGTCGGACGCGGACGAGATCGAGCAAAAGCAAACTGACGACAAGCCATCAACCAGTGAGGCAGAAACGCGGGAGATTGCGCGAGTATCGGTTAAAACACCGCCATTCTGGAGAGCGAAACCTGAGCTCTGGTTCGCACAGGTAGAGTCGCAGTTTATAGCGGCAGGCATTAAAGCAGATCGCACCAAGTTTCACACAATTGTGGCAGCAATTGAAAGCAACGTTTTAGCACAGGTAAGCGACATTATTCTAAATCCTCCTAAAGAAAAGTTGTACGAGACTCTGAAAGCAAGAGTGATTGAGCAATTCGCAGACTCCGACCAGAAGAGAATTAAAAAATTACTATAAGACTTGGAGCTGGGCGATTCCAAACCATCACAACTATTAAGAGAAATGCGTGAGCTCGCAGGCAGTAATATGACCAATGAGATGCTAAAATCGATTTGGATGCAACGATTACCATCTAACGTACGAGCAATTATATCTATTAGCTCGGAATCACTGAACCAAATAGCGGTAATGGCGGACAAAATTGTTGAGTTTAGTGACAACACGCAAATTTCCGAATGCACAGCCTCCGCAACAGACAGCTCATCGTTAGAGAAACAGGTCAGCGAGTTAAAAAAAGAAGTTCTAGAGCTCCAAAAGTCCTTTAAAAGGCACTCTTCGAAAAATTTCAGAGCTCGGCACAGAAGCAAGTCACGCGACAGAGATTCATTCAAGGATTCACAATGGTGCTGGTACCACCGCAAGTTCAGAGAAAAATCTACCAAATGCCGTGATCCTTGCAACTACAAGAAGGAAAACTAATGCGTCAGTCGCTGTCGGCGGCTAGCGACGGGCGAAATAATCGTAATCGCCGCGTTTTCATAACAGACAGGTCAAACAAGCTGAGATTTCTAATCGATACGGGATCGGACATATCGGTCGTCCCACGAGCTTCTGTAGGATCTCTCAAACAACGTCCAATTGACTATTCAATTACCTTATATGCTGCAAATGGTACCAAAATTAAAACGTATGGAGAAAAAGCGATCACGTTAAATTTGAAATTAAGAAAAAAGTTTAGCTGGGTATTCGTAATTGCCGATGTCTCGCAACCGATCATAGGAGCTGATTTTTTGGAGCATTATAAGTTACAAGTAGACCTACACGAAAAAAAATTAATTGACAAGCAGACAAAGATCGCAGCTGCATAACTCGACCGCAAGGACATAACTCGACCTACGCTAAGTAAAAAAAAAATAAGTCACAAAGTAAGTCATCACATCCTCACAAAGGGACCTCCAGTTTTTGCTAAAGCAAGAAGACTTTCACAAGAGAAGTTAAAAGCAGCTAAGAATGAATTCCAAATTATGCTTGAAGAAGGCATATGTCGACCTTCGTGTAGTCCGTGGGCAAGCCCCTTGCACATGTTGCAGAAACAGAATGGAGATTGGAGGCCCTGCGGCGATTTCAGAAGGCTGAATGCGGTGACTGAACCAGACAGATACCCGATACCTCATATACATGACTTCACCCATTTCTTACATGATAAAAATATTTTTTCCTCTATCGACCTGAAGAGAGCCTATCATCAAATCCCTGTAGAGCCAAATGACATCCAAAAAACTGCAATAACAACGCCATTCGGTATGTTTGAATTCGAGTATATGACTTTCGGGCTTAAAAATGCAAGTCAGACGTTTCAACGTTTCATGGATGAGGTGCTTAGAGATTTTACATTCGCTTATGCCTACCTAGATGACATTCTAGTTGCTTCAATTAATGAAGAGGAACACCGAAGTCATCTAAAGCAGCTTTTTGAACGATTACGAGAATATGGATTGGTCATCAATACTTCAAAATGTGTATTGGGCGCAAGTGAAGTAAGATTCTTGGGGCATGCCATAAACAAAAGCGGAATCAGACCACCAGACGATAGGGTACAAGCGCTCTCAAATTACGCTACTCCGTAGAGAGTATGTGATTTACGAAGATTTCTAGCTGTTACTAATTTCTATAGAAGGTTTCTACCCAACGCGGCCGGAATCCAAGCACCCTTACTTAATCTCATAAAAGGAAACAAGAAGAACGATAAATCAGTGATAAAATGGGACACGGATAGTTTAGAAGCCTTTAGCACTTGCAAAGAGGCCTTGAAACAAGCAGCAATCTTATCCCATCCGTTGCCAGGAGCACAGTTAGCGCTTATGGTTGATGCATCAGATAAAGCAGTAGGAGCAGCAATCCAGCAGTACACAAAAGAGAGTTGGCAACCACAGTTTTTACTCGGAGAAATTAAACGCAGCACAAACACGTTATAGTACCTACGATCGAGAATTGCTAGCTGCATACAGTGCTGTGCGACATTTCAAACATATGTTAGAAGGAAGGGATTTCGCAATATATACGGACCACAAGCCCCTAACGCATGCCTTTCAACAAAAGCTGGATAAAGCTTCGCCAAGGCAACTGAGATATTTGGGCTACATAAGCCAATTTACTACCGATCTACGTTTTACACAACACAATGATGTTGCAGATGCTTTCTCGCGGATTAGTGCCATAGATATCCCCGTAAACATTAGGTACGGCAAACTGGCAGAATCGCAAGCTAATGATGATTGTTTAAAAAAATTGCTACAAGGTGAATCGAGTTTAAAATTAAAATCATTTCCGCTAACAGAAGAAACAGACACATTCATCTACTGCGACGTTTCAGAAACTGGAGTTCGACCGTATCTAACTGAAGAATTTCGTAAGATCGCGTTCGAGAAGATACACAACTTAAGTCATCCAGGAATCGAGAGTTCAGCTAAACTAGTAGCAGAAAAATTCGTTTGGCCCGGTATACGGAAAGACTGCAGAAGGTGGGCCAAGGGATGCCTGACCTGTCAGCGCGCAAAAATACATCGACACAATAAAGCAGCCGTAGGATCGTATGCTATGCCCAGCGAGCGCTTTGAACACATCAATGTCGACATTGTCGGACCACTGCCACTATCACAAGGATATAGGTATTGTTTAACACTCATCGACAGATACACCAGATGGCCAGAGGCATTGCCAATAGCAGACATCACAGCCGAAACCATAGCGAGGGAATTATGCTCCGGTTTGATAGCGCGGTTTGGAGTTCCTCTAAGGATTACGACCAAGGACGGCAGTTTGAGGCCAAGCTCTTTAAGGAATTAACCAATTTGATTGGCACCCAGCATCTTAGGACGACAGCATATCATCCAGCGTCGAACGGTTTAATAGAACGTTGGCATCGTTCCTTCAAGACCGCATTAAAATGTCATCAGTCACAAGATTGGGTTAGTCTATTGCCAATAGTGATGCTAGGACTAAGATCTGCGATTAAAAAAGACATCAACGCGACGCCTGCAGAATTAGTCTATGGAGCAACGTTACGTCTGCCGGGGGAATTCTTCGTTCCATCACTGGAGAAACCGCAAGAGCACGAGCTAATTAGCAAATTGAAGCACAACTTCGAGTCGCTGAGACCTCAGCAAACAGCGGATCACTCAACAAGAAACATTTTTTTACAGAAGGACATCGAAAGCACTCCATTCGTTTTTGTAAGAGTCGACTCTGTCAGGACACCGCTGCAGCCACCGTATGAAGGACCATTCAAGATTTTGGAAAGAAACGAAAAATACTTTACGCTTGACATGAAAGGAAGAAAAGTAAACGTATCCATCGATCGTCTTAAAGCTGCCTTCGTTACGAATGAGGAACAGCAGAACGAACCATCAAAAGAATCATCCGAGCCAGAGAAATATATCTCGAGAGCTGGAAGGAGAGTTACATTCAAAAAACATTATTGAGTTTTTTATCCGCCACAGAGGGGGAGTGATGTGAAAGTACCAAAATATATTTTCACCAGAAAGTATTCTCACCACAGGACTTAATAACCAGAAGTGAGTAAACCACCGCGCGAAACGGACGCGTTCTTTTACATTGTCGTGAAACCCCCATTTTTTGTATCTTGCAATTCAATAAATTTATTTGTTATCGTTAAGTCGTGTATTTTTCTTGTCCTCAATAAATCTCTCCTTAGGTTATCGAGACAAGGGGTCGTGAAACCCCCATTTTTTGTATCTTGCAATTCAATAAATTTATTTGTTATTGTTAAGTCGTGTTCTTTTCTTGTCCTCAATAAATCTCTCCTTAGGTTATCGAGACGGTGCGAGCACTCGTGACAAAAAACCGTAAGTAGTCAGCGGCATAGTAGGTGCCCCTCCAAATAAAAGACCTACAAGTTCAAAGCTATGTGTCTTTATTTAAAATTCTTTTCCCGAAAGCAATATTGTTAATTATTCCTAAATTAAAAAGAAATGTTACTTATACATTGTTTCAATAAAATTTGTTTATTTGCTCCATAAGATCCTACATCATAATTAAGTAAAATTGCATCGATCATCACATGCTGCCAAAAGTACAATACTGTTACGTTTTTACAGCTTAACGGATTCGTAGGATTAATTAAGGAATACACATTTTAATTATCCACACAAAAATTTTTTTATTACAAACCAAAACACAATTTAATAACAACACACAATTCTTATAGTACACTATAATACTTTCAATTTAATATCTCGCACTATTAAATTCTATTTATCGCTTTCTAATTCACTTTTAATTCGCCACTTATCACTTTAGAATACTTTCGTTGCTTTTCAAATCAAAACTGAATTCCTCAGCGTCTGCAAGTCGCTTTTATATAACCAGGCTCCACCTTTATTTAACTTCTGGAACCTTCGTCCATTCTCTAGCTCCTAGTGGTATGTTCTTTCCCTTTCGGCAAGTTTTTGAGAAACTTGAAGTTGTCTTCAATTATCGCTTGTTCCAATTTTAGTTAGGACATAAATCATAAGTTCAGACAGCTACCAAAGTCGTTACCTGCAATCGTTGACTCAGTGTCTAACAAACAGATGGCGCATAAATCATCACCACACTATGGCATTTTTTATAATTGATGTGCTTTCCATCGATGCTTCCTATGCAGTGAGGAAGGCTCCAAATAGACTCATATAGGTTTGCACTAATTTGGATCTGATACATTAATGGCACTTAATGTTTGCCAGGTTATCTCAAAGGTTTCCAGGTTTATTAGCCTCCCATTTCTTTGCCAAGTTTGTATGACTACACCAGGTACAGAACGCTTACACCTTGCATATAATGCATATAATTTTAAATTACTTACGACAGTGTGATTGCTAGCCGACACCCCGGAGATACTGGCTTTCTAATTGTTTTTTATGTAGTCTTTTACTATATATCTAACAATATATCAAAATTCTCACTGTTCATTCTGCAGTGTTTAAAAGATTCATCAGGATCTTCCTTTTCACTCCTTAAAAATGTCCTCACAAAAAAAATATTGTTTACTGTCTCTATTTATTTTTCTCACTAAAACACGATCTAGATTTTCTTTTTATTTTCTTCACTTCTTCTACTAATTTTACTAATAATGTCAAATTATTTGATGACTCCAAATCACTCATTTTCTAATAAAGCGTTTTCTACTACTGACAATTTTCTTAAGATTGCTTAAGATTTGTATGCTCCTTACGGTACATTAAAGACTTATCGAAAGATTGGAAAAGTTAACAAAAGTGTGCTTAAGTCCATTATAGTCGGCACTATGGCATTTCATTTTTTTATGAGATAGTCTAAGCTCTACTAGTACGTCATGTCGTTTAGGTCATGGTGCAATGTCCAGTAGTAAGCTTAGCTCGAAAGATAGAGAGAAGGACATAATAGGTTAGGGGGAGTCAAGGGGGTGTTGCAGAAAGTGGCGATGAACCTTGCGTTTGAACCCTGGGATGTTGTATGAGTTCGGGAATACTGTCTTCGGAATGTTGTTCCACAGACGAGTGGTTCTTGTTATAAACGAATTTCTAGATCGGAGTGTGCGCGAAGATAAGGGCTGTAAACTGTGGGGGTGAGCCGAGCGGGCAAGTCTTGTGTTGCGGGAAAAATGTTGCCGTGGAGGCATGAGGTTACTTATTTCAGTGGAGCAATCATTATGAAAAAAGCGATAAAATTTTGCAAGAGCTGCTACATTCCTACGGTGGCTTAATGAGTCAATTCAAGAGAAAATGGCGCTGTCACCAATAAGTTTGAGAGCGCGGTTTTGCACCTTGTCCAGCCAAGCTAAGATGGTTCTTGGGGCCCCGGCCCAGATATACGAGTTGTATTCAAGACGGGGACGAATGTAGGACTTGTAAATTATAGCCCTGGCAGACGGCTGAAGGAGAAATTTGCACCTTTTGAGGAATCCTAGACACTGGGATGTTTGTTTAGCACTTTGGAATATGTGATTATTCCAGCGCGGATCTTCAGCTAATGTTACGCCTAGGATGTTTAGAGAGGGTTCTGCCGTTACGGTCTTGTTGTCCATTGAAATAGAAAGCGGTTCGGTGCAAGTTTTATTGGAGATGAGACAGTACTTGGTTTTTGAAGCATTAAATTCGACACGGTTCTTGTGGCCCCTATCAAGAATTTGTTCGATGTCCCTGTTGATTGAATTGGACAACAGTTGACGATGATGTAGACAAGGTCTGGCACGCGCTTGTGTTACATTATCAAAACCATAGGAGTAGCGTAGAGTACCGTCATCAGCAAAGCTATGGAGTGAGTTGGAGGGGACTGAGAGCAGGTCATTTATAAAAACTAGGAAGAGAGCTGGTGATAGAATTGAGCCCTGGGGAACATCTGCGGAAATGTGGTGGGGGTCGGATTCGACGCCATCCAATACTACCTTGATTGAACGGCCTGAAAGGAAGCTCTCAATCCAGTTCTTCAATAACAGTCAATAACAATAGCTTGGAGTTTAGCCAACAGGGCGGGATGCCATACTCTGTCCAAAGCCTTGGAGATATCCAGAGCAACCAGACCAGATTCACCAAATCGGTGTATACTTCGGCTGAGGTGCTTCGTTAGGCAAACGAGGAGGTCGCCAGTAGATCTTTTCGATCTAATGCCGTATTGTTTGTCGTTCAATATTTGGTTGTATTCAAGATATTCCATAAGCTTTCTTTTTATTATTGTCTCCATAACTTTGGAGAGAATAGAAGTAATTGCTATTGGGCGGTAGTTAGTAGGGTCACTAGCTTCACCTTTTTTCGGTATGGGCTGAACATGAGCCAGTTTCCAAGAGTCAGGATAAACTCCGGAGAAGTATGAAATTGCAAAAATTTTGCGCACAGGCTTAGCCAAAGGTGAGGCACATTTTTTAAGAACTATAGGGGGAATTTTGTCGGGGCCAGTGGCTTTGTTGGAGTCCAGCTCTTTGAGACACTTATATACTTCACGCGTCCTGAAGAAAACTCTATCCATTGAGTGAGCGGAACACTCGATGGTGGGGGTTGCATGTCAGCATCGGGTAAGGAAGAGTCTCGGCGAACAGAAGTGCAAGTAGATCGGCCTTGGGTTTGCTTTCTGTTATCACCTGTTTGTTATAAATGAATGGAGGCGTTGAATGTGAAGTGAAATTCTTCCTGATGGAGGTTACCAAAGACCAGAAGTTTTTACTGCCAGCAGTGGAGTTTATGAGTTTACCTCTCAGTCTGTCATCGAATAATTCTTTGACTCTCTTGATGGTGGATTTACAAGAGTTTCTCAACCTGGGGCCAGTTCACGCAATTCGACGTCGACTGAAAACGACACGAACCGCGTTCAAAAACCTTACTATGGTTAACCATGGGAGTTTTTGAACTTCAAAAAGTTATGCTAGTGGTTATGTTGTAGTTAACGAGAGATTGTGCACTAAAGTGTACCCGGAAACCTGATAACAATCTAAAAAATCGTTAGGTAAAATCTGGGTTTCACTTAGTGCGAAGATTGGGGGAGAATAAGTGTTTAGATGGCACAACACGGAATAGAATTGGAGCGAAACAAACTTAAAGTATCTTAAGACCATTATAGTTACGGCTAGCCTTTCACTCGTCTATAAAACCGGTTTCGCTTGTTAAAAAAATGCAATACAATGACAGGGGTATTTAGTGGCTTATTCTGAAGGTGAATTGACAAATCTGACCGTCTCACCGTTGATAATTTCTGTCGTAATTCTGTCGTTTTATATTTGTGACGAATTCTCTTGCCACCAAAAACAATCGTGACTTTTGTCATTTGACGTGAAGAAAGGAAAAATGAGTGTACCTAAAAAATATAAATTAAAAAGTGTAATATTTTATGCACTGAAATTTGAAAGGGAATTGGACAGAGAACTAGAAACATCCGAACTGATTGGAAGTCACAACTTGATTGTCTTGATTTTTGTTTCTCATCTCGACAGATTACATTTTTTCTGTAGAATGTCAGCACTGATAACGGCTTAAATTCGTTTGAAATATTAACGAATACTTTCTTTTCCCTTACATTCGGCCATTATGACCATAATCGTTCCGATTATCCAACGGATATCAGTGCATACAGCTTACACATAAAACTTTCTAATACATATGTTATCAATGACAATAATAATATTCTTACCAAAGTAGACCTACTTAAACTTTAATAATATTCCGAAAGTGTTTTTCTAACGCAAAACGAAAAAATATATGTATAAATCATATGAAATGTATTGAAACAAATACTGTTATCAAAAAGACATTCTTAAACTTTAACAATATTCCGAAAGCGTTGTATGTAAGTATAGTTGTTTTCAAACGTCGTGGCATCCCGCGCATGTTCCCCAGCTAAGCTCTTAAAAATGTTTAAAAGCTCAGACAAAAGCTTCGTTTAACTCCTCCTATCAAATCACTCGCTGCCATGTAATCAGTCGCGACTGCGTATTGCTAAAGGAGGTGTATTTTTCTGGGACTTCAATGATTATTTAAAAAAATTACAAATTATGACTGAAAAACACCCGTTTTTATATATTGTTTTTATTTTTAAGTTTTTATATTTTACACATATGCTGCAGAAATAATTTGTAGTAATTTCTACTAAAAAATACGTAATTTGTGTTTTTATCACTTTGATTACTAGATTGTTGACATTTTCCGCCAGTATCATACGCGCTTCTGCTTGGGGAGGTTGTGTTGCTTGCGGCTGCGGAGAACTCTCAATTTATGAATGAAAATGCTTATATCTTTAAAAGAAATTTTTCCAGCAATTCTTTTAATTTATTTTAAATTTAGGGATGAGAAATATTTAGCATAATTATAGTAAAATTACGCTTATTACGATGGATAAACTGACTTGGTTGAGCAGGAGTTTTACATGTATTTAAAAGCTCTGCTCAACACATATAAAGATTGATTAACTTTATTCATTCGGCATGCGCGCATCCCTTCCCAAATTATTTTGTTGGGTTATTTCTGCGTTTGTTGCCGTTTTAACTAAAAAGCGGGGAAATGATAGAACAATATTTATAAAATTTGGCAATGTGGTGCGCAGAACTGTTCAAATTTTTTGTGTAACGGAGTTTGGAAAAATCTATACATGAATTGTTCAAACAAGTACTGAAATGAACATGTGATAATATCGATATTTACATTAGTGCTAAGTTTACCAAATAAAGTTTTTAATTCATTTAGACATATGCAAATAAAGGCTTTACTATGGAAAGCCGTAAAAAATCAAATTTCAAAATTGTTATTGACAATTCGTTGTTAATTTGTCATGTCATTTTAAACAATATGCTATATTTTACTGTCACATATTAATCTGAAATCATCCATCAACGATTATCACTAACGTATTGTTTCATGTTTTGCAACAGAACAGACTTCATGATAAGGAAGTCTACTGATTTGGATGTTATCAACGTCAGTGATTTTGTACCTACTATTTCCTAGCACTTCAACGATTTTATAAGGTCCTCGATATTTAGGAAGCAGTTTTTTATTTACACTCGCGGTTGTAACAACATTTTTAATCATTACTAAATCATTTACATTGTACACATGAGGTGGTTTGTGACGTTTATCGAAATAATCTCTACTACATTCTTGACTTTTAAGAATACTTGCCGTAGCTTTTGCCCTAGTATTTATCAAATCAGGAGTTCCGTCATACTTTTGCAGACTGTGTTATTAATTGCAAATTCTACTTTTGGTAAACATTCGTACCAATTTCCAGTTGTGTCACTTTCATTTCTTTAGCTAGATTTGGCTTATGATACTAGTACCTCGTATTTTGACCACATTATTAATAATTTCTGTATCATGTAGCACACCGTTGGAAAGGGAATAAACTGCGCAACTTTTTAAAGAAAAGCTAAATTCAAAATAGCTTGTATGTTTTTTAAAAATTAATTTAGAATTTGACACTTTTCATAACATTTAAACATTTTTGCGAATTTGAAACGACATAACTCTTTTTCCTCACATCCGTTGGATCAAGTATCAAGTAATAATATATTGAAGAATAACAAAAGTAATTTGGTCCAGTTAGAGTTTCAAACAAAAAAGTTATGACGATTTGAAGATGAAATTTTGAGTAATTTTGTAAAAAACGAAAAAAAATCACATCTCAGCTACCTTAGGCCCTTAGGACATAGCGGCTAGCGGTAAAAACATGCAAATGGCCTCCCCAATCCACCATAAAATTTTGTCGGTTCATCTGCCAAACACCCTGTATGTATTACTTTTTTTTTTGTTTTAAGAATTTAGCAAATTCTTCTGAGGTAAAACAAGTACCACGATCGGAAATAATTGTACTCGGTCTACTATAGAAGGAAAGTATGAATTTAAGCAAGAAATAACTTCATGAGTCTGAGTCGAGTTCACCGCATACAATATGACAAGTTTGGTGAATCCATCAACAACCAATAGTATATATTTTTTCTTGGTGCGAGTGACAGGTAAAGGACCAAAGAGGTCAATATATATCCTGCCGAACGCTCTATCACCTTTTGGAATGCTGTGCAGCTTCTCTTCGAACTTCCCTGAAGATGGAGAATAATATTGTTACGTTTTTAAGGCTTAGCGGATTCGTAGGATTAATTAAGGAATACACTTTTTAATTATCCACACAAAAATTTATTTATTACAAACCAAAACACAATTTAATAACAAACAATTCTTATAGTTCACTATAATCACTTTCAATTTAATATTTGGCACTATTAAATTCTATCTATCCTTTTATAATTCACTCTTAAATCACTACTTTTCACTGTTCTCACTTTAGAACACTCATCGCCTTTCAAATCAAAAACTGACTTACTCAGCGCCTGCAAGTCGCTTTTATATCCCAGCTTCTGGAGCCTTCGTCCCTTTTCTAGTGCCTAGTGGTATGTTCTTTCCTTTTCTTTTCGGCAAGTTTTTGTGAAGCTTGAAGTTGTCTTTGATTATCGCTTGTTCTAAACGCACATACAAATTTCTTAAAATGTTGCCCCAAAAGAACTAACAAAAACCACGTACTGATACTGAACACATCGTTTATTAAATAAATTGAAAACATAAAAAACGTTTACAAAAATACGCTCTTTAAACTAAATAATATTCGGAAAGGAAAAAGTGAATCGCGTTCGCATGGTCCGGCATTAAGAACTCGTGTGTTGTGAAATTCTGCAGTTTCCTCTTTTGACATGAATATGTCTTATCCCTGGGGTCTATTTGAAAGAATGTGCGGAGACGAAAATCGTTACCATGACTAATTACTGTTTGGCATACTTTTAGGATAAATTTTAGAAGCAAATTAAATTTATATTTAATTCTGCATACTTTTAGGTGTAAATATTATCGAAAGCTTTCTTAAGGTTAGAAAATTTTCGAGACATTTCTTTTGACATGAATATTTGTCGTTTTGCCAAAATGACTGTTTCGAGCACATACATTAACAAGAAGCTATGCTAGCAGCTTTTTTGCGTCCAAGATATCATAGCAGCTTATTTTTGTTCAATCGCTGCGAGTTCTTGTTCCAAGAGTGAGAAAAAGTGTCCAGGATTTTTTACTTTGTGTGAGATTTTTTAAACATGGGGCCCATCCAACTAGTTGTCCAAACTGAGTTGTGTAAAAACCACAAACGCCACAAACGCTTCAACTGAGTTGATATTTCAACTGTCAATTCGATATTTTATAGGCAATTTGAAAGTTAAATGAAATTGTAGAAAACCCGCGACTAAGTTTTATAATAATAAAAATTGGAGAAAGATGATTTTTTAGATTAATTATAATTGTTTTTAATTATTAATATGAATATTTATATTTTTCAAAATATAAATTAAATTCTAAAAGTATAAATTATGAAAATAATTTAATATTATGTGAACTTTCATAATTTAAATTAAAAATAATGCAAAATAAACTTGCAAAAAAATATATTCTTCGAATTCAGGCTTAATTCATCCAAGTAGTTTGCCAAACTGCAATACACACAGTGCAACTAGTTGCCCAAACTCTAGGCCCCGCCCCCATAAAATTAAAAGATTTTGATTTATCCCAACTGAAACCCCAACTGTCAAATCAGTTTGCCAACTGCCCCACACACGATGCGATTCAGTGACAACACAACTCAGTTAGGAAAACTAGTTGGCCTGTTGATGGGCCCCATTAGAAAAGGTGTGCTTGAGTCGTCCGTCGCGCGATATTTTTGTGTTTTCGAAGCAGGGCGGAACCAGAATCGATATCAGGGAATTTTCTTACTACGCAGTTTGCGGATTGAGTGTGGTGCGGCCGCGGTGCGTTTAGAATTTTTGCAAAAGCACAATTTTTTTATTTTGAACGATTTCGTTTCGGGTGTTTGTATTGTGTTACATTGTGGAAAAGGATAAGGTGGTTGAAGGGTATGTATTGAAGCGAGCCAGATATATATTGTTGTGTGCATTCCTTTCGACCCCCTCCAGGGGTTCTTTCCAATAAGAACAAGAAGGTGATTTCCAATAAGAACAAGAAACAAATAGACCCCAGGGATAAGACATATTCATGTCTACTGTGCCATCGAGAAGCCATGGCACTTCCCGTCTTTTTTTTATTCAGCCCTTTTTGCTTTTGGCGAAAACCAGCTGTGGGCGCAGCAGTCGGTTGGAAGTCGCCGCACACTGCCGCCTTCTTAGGACTGTTCGTCCCGAACAATTGTCAAGCCCGGATCCATCTGATGATATGGGCACAGCCTGTCTATGTGCACGAGCTTCTTTAGGTCCTTGCTTTAGGTCCTTGCTGAACCCTGTAGACATCGTTGATCCGTGTTAGGATTTTATAGGGCTCCTTCCACTGACGCTGAAATTTCGGAGACTTGCCTTTCGGTCTCCGAGGGTTGAACTGTTTTTTGTTATAAAAACTTCAGAAAGAAATGGAGGAATTTATCGGACGAGTTATGTTGCATATTAAGCTAATCCGGCTCGAAGGACCATATGTTTTTTGTTACAACCTTTATAACAAATTTAATTGCCGCCTTTTGGCTTCCAATTGCAGTACACCTTTACACAGGCAAAGGTAAAGAAAATAAAAATAAAAAAAGAGAAGAAGTACGAGTCAATTATAACATTTCAAATTTATTCATGAGATCAAGTCAATGTATTGGTAATTCAAATAAAGAAATTCAGGTTTCATATAAATTAGTTCATAAATTAGTTATTTAGGTTTAGTTAATTAATTTAGTTAGTAAGTTTATTAATTCAAAATTCAATAAAAGACAAAAATTCTGATAATTAGAAGTTTAACAAAGTATTTATTCAAGTGACGATTCACTTAAAAGTTACTTGGATCACCCTCGACAATGTTGGAAACTATAAATTCAATTTCATCACCTCGTCAACGATGTAAGCTATGAATCAGTTAAGCAATTATCGAATTGCAAAAAACACCTCTACAACGTTGTTTACTAAATCGCGAAATTTAAATTTTCGAAGAAACGAGAAAAATGGTAAAATAAATCACCGAATCACCAGAAGAAACGAAAAGAAAAAAATATATATATAGAATTTTATCAGCATGTAAAATGAGGTAGTCACCTGATTTCTAGAGTTGACCTTGAACTTGTATGCAAAAAGGGAATTACTGTTGTATGAAAACAACAAGGAAAGGAAGTAATGTGTTGATGGTCGAATCCCAACAACAAGGAAAATTTATAAATCTGTTGATGGTCGAATCCCAACAACAAAGAAAGGTTAGTGGTTTGTTTATGGTCGACAACCAAAAACAAACGGAATATTAGTAAACCTTGTTGATGGTCGAATCCCAACAACAAGGAAAATTAATAAATCTGTTGATGGTCGAAACCCAAAAACAGAGGAAAAGTTAGTAAACCTTGTTGATGGTCGAATCCCAACAACAAGGAAAATTAATAAATCTGTTGATGGTCGAAACCCAACAACAGAGGAAAAGTTAGTATTGGAATTAAAAAGGGAGGAAAAAGGGTACAAGTTCAGAACAACTTACCTCGGTGAAGCTCCGGTGCAGAGAGAGCGAGCGTTTCGTTCGCAACAATATTTAATCGTTTGCTTGAATTTCAAGTTCAAGTGGGGATACAAAAGAAAACCGTAACGTTTGAAGTGATTTTTGCTTCGATGATAAGAGTGGGAATGCTAATTTATACATAGGCATGTATTGAGGTGATGGGGTTACCAGAGTAAATTTTGAATGAATATCGTAAATTGAAAATTAATTCTAATAAACTTAAATTATATGAGTATATAAATGACGATGTAATTTGATGATGATTAATGTGGCGATCTTGGCCAAATATGATGATGTTTACGTTTTGATGAATGTCCATTGTAGCCAAATGACCAAGCTTCCTTTATCAAGTGGTTCCGAAAGTGTGTAATTGAACCTGTTCTTCATAAGTTAATGTTATTCATCTGTAATAATAAAAAAATTAAATGCCCTAAAGGTGATTCGGTGATTGGAATTTAAGCGGACAAAATTAAACGGATAACCAAGGGAAATTCCTTGCTGTGAAAGTATTTGAACAGAACAGTCAAACGAAGTCTACAGTTTGCTCGGAGGTCGTATCTTGTTTTCATCCTGTCACTGGCTATCTTAAGATTCTTCCTTGCAAGCTGGTGGATATCTGCGAGTCGATCACGAAGTTCACCTGTATAACCGGCAGTAGATTCAGACCTGTCAGAAATACTAAGGAATATACGACATCTTTTTTATGCCGATGACCTCATATATAGTGTCATAAGGTCGCATGATGACGTAACTCTCCTTCAGTCGAAAATGAATACATTACAGGACTGCTGCTCCACCAATAAATTGCAACTAACCACCAGTAAATTCCAGGTAATTACCTTCTCTCGTAAAAAGGGCATGCAGCTGCAATACTATTATCTCAACGGCAAGGTATTAGACCGCGTTGATCAAATTGTAGATCTAGGTATTGTCCTGGAGAATAAATTAAATTCTAATTTGCACTACAATAGTATTATTGCAAGAGCTAGCAAACTTCTTGGCTTTATAAAGAGAAGAGCCAAGGAATTTGACAGCCCTCGAGTAACAAAACCCTTTTCTGTTCGCTAGTCCGCCCAATTTTAGAATACGCAAGCCCGATCTGGAATTCTATTTACCAGGTAAGCAGTAGTAGGTTTGAGTCAGTGCAAAAGAAGTCTCCACTCTTTGCTCTGAGAAATCTATACAACTCGCGTGATTTCCATAGATAGCCTACCGCCCTACACAGACAGGCTCAAAGAGTTGGATCTAATGCCACTGTATAATAGCGTATTTCATGCTTTACTTTGGATGTCTTAAACGATTAGATCAAAGATCAGTTTCTGTCAGACAGAATCAAAGTTAACGACGATGTCCGATACAATAGACATACTGTTACGTTTTTACAGCTTAACGGATTCGTAGGATTAATTAAGGAATACACTTTTTATTTATCCACACAATAATTTATTTATTACAAGCCAAAACACAATTTAATGACAAACACAATTCTTATAGTTCACTATAATCACTTTTAATTTACTATTTCGTACTATTAAATTCTATCTATCGCTTTATAATTCACTTTTAAATCGCTACTTTTCACTGTTCTCAGTTTAGTGCACTTTTATCGCCTTTCAAATCAAAACTGACTCACTCAGCGCCTGCAAATCGCTTTTATATTCCAGCTCTACCTTTATCTAACTTCTGGAACCTTCGTCCCTTTTCTAGTGCCTAGTGGTATGTTCTTTCCTTTTCGGCAAGAAGCTTGAAGTTGTCTTCAATTATCGTTCGTTTTAATTTTAGTTCAGTACATAAATCATTAGTTCAGATAACATCCGCAGTCGTTAACGACAATCGTTGATTCAGCTTTTTAACGAAGAGATGGCGAATAAATCATCACATTGCCCCCTTCTTAGGACTGTTCGTCCCGAACAGTTGTCCATCTTGAATCCGGTTGATGGTATGGTCAGAGCCTGTCTATGTGCACAATCTTCTTCTTTGCTTTGGGTCCTTGTTGAATCCTGTAGACAACATCGTTAATCCGTGTTAGTATTTTATAGGGCCCCTTCCACTGACGCTGAAGTTTCGGAGACTTGCCTTTTCGTCGTCGAGGGTTGAACAGCCAAACGAGGTCACCTTCCTGGTATCCGCTACAGTTTGCTCGGAGGTCGTACCTAGTTTTCATCCTGTCACTGGCTATCTTAAGATTCTTCCTTGCAAGCTGGTGGATATCTGCTAGTCGATCACGAAGTTCACCTGTATAACCGCCAGTAGACTCGTTGCTTTCAACAAGTGTCCCAAATTTCCAGTCGCTTGGCAGCCGGAATTGTCTTCCAAAAATCATACTACAAGGCGTTTGTCCGGTGGAATTATGAACCGCTGTCCGATATGCCATTAGAAATATAGGGATGTAACTGTCCCAGTCACGCTGGTGCTCACTAACAACTTTCCTTAGGTGTTCTAGCATTGTCCTGTAATCGTTCTACCATTCCATCGGACTGGAGATGAAGGGGCGTCGTCCTGGTCTTCTTCACTCCGAGAATTTTACATACTTCTTGAAAAACTTGAGATTCAAAATTTCTCCCTTGGTTAGAATGAAGCTCATGAGGAACACCAAATCTGCAGATCCAATTGTTCACTAATTCCTCTGCAACAGTGATTGCTTCCTGATTTGGAATGGCATATGCTTCGGGCCACTTACTAAAGTAGTCCATGACCACCAAAATGTAACGATTTCCTCGGTCTGACACCGGAAAAGGTCCCGCCACATCGATTGCGATTCTTTCAAATGGGGTTCCCACGTTGTATTGCTGCATTTCTCCTTTTGTTCTTACTCAAGGGCCCATGCTGCTGGCACAAATTGTGCATTTACGGCACCAGTCTGCAACATCGTCTCGCATGTGAAGCCAATAGAATCTATCTCTTATTTTTGCCAAAGCTTTTTTAGTCTCGCAGATGTCCTCCTGATGCGCCATTTTGACACTCCTCGAGTATATCTCTTATTCTAACGCGAGGGGCTAATACCTGCATTCGATGAGAGGTGCCGTCAACGGTTTCCCATTTGCGCTTTAATACTCCTCGCTCAATGTGCAAGGAATCCCATTGGCCCCAATAGCTCTTTAAGATTTCGCTCCTCTCTGCAATGTCATTCCATTCAGGCTTTTCCTCGTATTCCTTCCATGTCAGAATTGAAGACATATCCAGGTCGTCGCGTTGGGCGTCTCGGAGTCCCTGGTCATCCCATCCTGTCGTTGGCTCAACTGTCGTCCTTTGACACTTTTCCTCGATACGTCCACAATGTTTGCAGTCTGGTACGCATAGTCGCCGGGAGAGTGCATCTGCATTTCCATGGTGTCTTCCATTTCTGTGGCCTATATTGAATCGTAGGACTGAAGTCTCTCGATCCGTCTTGCCACTTGTCCTTCAGGGTTTTTGAATTGCATCAGCCATTTTAATGCTGCATGATCCGTTCGAAGGATGAAGTTTTGCCCATAGTGATACTTGTGGAAGTGTTTAGTTGAGTCCACGATGGCCAATAGTTCCCTTCTTGTGACACAGTAATTCCGCTCCGATTTTGACAGCGCTCTACTGTAGTAGGCTATGAACTTTTCCTGTCCTTCAAAGTTTTGTGATAGCATTGCACCAATTCCGACTCGCGTCTGTGTCTAATATGAATCTTTCGCCGGGTATGTGAGTATTGGTGCTTGGCAAAGTCCTCGTTTTAGTGTCTTGAAACTTTCCTCACACTTTTCTGTCCAGATAAATGGTTTTCCTTTTTGAAGTGTTAACTTCTATAGGCGCGTTTGGCACTTTTTCGCCGGGGGTAAAACAAAGAATTCGCGACACGCGCACTTTGTTCACACCCGTTTCTGGACACTTGCTGCAATGCTGGTGACACGCGCACTTTGTTGCACACCCGTTTCTGGCTACTTGTGCCTAAGCAGCTGTCTAGAGCAGTGGTTCCCAAACTTTATTTCGTTCGGAAACTTTCTACAATGTATAAAATTTGGCAGTCTCAAGGGGCGGATTGAAATATTCTTCACAACCCCTTCGACATGGGTATCCAATGAAAGGGTATGATAAGTAGAACACCATAAGCAGTATAGTATACTCAATATATCGTTTGACCCATGGCGGCCATCTCAAGAGGACGGATTACAATTTTCTTCACAACACCCGAGACATGGGAATATGGAATGGCGGCCAAAATGTTACGCGGCGTTACGTAGACCAAATTTCAAGGAAGAATGGCCACTCGCACTTTCTGATTAGCAAGAACACGTTAAACGGCTGACGCAGCGGAACCCACTTTGGGAATCACTCGTCTAGAGCATGGAAACTTTTGGTTGAGCTCCACTTACAAACAGCAGCGTATAATTCTATGTGTGCGAGGCAAAATAGCCCGCGCTTGATGGGAGGGATTGGGTTTAAATGTTGCAATGCAGAAGCTGTTCTCAGCATTCGTTTCATATTCTCGCAATGTTGACGCCGCTCTCAAAATTCATGTCATATTTTCAACCAAAAGTTTCCATGCTCTAGAAAGCTGCATAGGCACAAGTGGCCAGAAACGGGTGTGCAACAAAGTGCGCGTGTCACCATCGCTGCTGTCTGTTGCTGGACCTCGACTTAAAGTTGCCATGCTCTAGCCAGCTAAATGGCTGCAATATTTAAATATTTTGCTTGGTTTAATCACTTTCGGCGACATGGAATACATTTCGGCATTTCGCCTATTCAACTGGGCGTCTGTATTTTACTTACATAACTGGGGTAGTATCCCAGTAGGGAGAATCGCAAGTATTTACTGTGGGAAGTCGATTTGGAAGTACTTCTTTATTTAGTGTTTTCTGTAATGACTTATAAGTAATGCAGAGGAGAATGGGTTTGGTGACCAAGCGTTTGATTTCACGCTAAAAGCGTGTTAATAAACTTCATAGCTGGTCGTTTTCTTTGTTAATCGTCTCAGTTATCTCAGCCATTAAGTTTTTTATCTTTAATGTATAAACATATATTTGAATTTATGTTTATGATATAAACATAAATCGTGTAATTTTACTTTAAGCTACCCCACTTCTTCACGCCTACCCCAACTAAATTACATTACAAAAATTTATAGTATACTTTGTATTATGAGTTTAATAATAAATGTAGTATAAGTACTTCCAAAACACATTCTATGGAAGGGAAAAAAGAAGTACTTCCCAGATTAGGCCATCGCCGTGTTAGTGTAATGCCTTTTTTAGCTTTTTCAAAAAAAAAAAGCTTATACAGAGGCTCTGTCCGTCTGTCCGTCTGTGACCTTCTTTCATCTCTGAAAGTACTGCCGCTACAGACTTGGGCCATATCTCAAAATGTAGCTCTTGGTCAAAAGACCAAAAACTGAGAAAATGGTCTGGAAATTTCAGCCAGAAGTATATTTAAACAACAAAAAAGAGATTTCTAATGAAGTCCATATATCGGTAGCCTAGAGGTAAGGTGCTGGAATCCTATCCCCGGGGAACCAAGTTCAATCCCCGGCTGCAAAATGGTGAAATCCAATGTTTTTTTTACATCGGTGTAACATGTTTTGATTATATTTCTCACTAAATTATAGGTATTATTTAATAATGAGACTCAGGAGAACATAAACATTTACTTAATTAAAAGTGAAAAAAAAAATCATTTTCTTGATTTTTTATGGTTCTTCGGCGGCTTTATAAATCATTAAGAAATTTCGCGGAAATAATATAAAGTAGGTATTTATTTGTTTATATGCATATTGTATATGCTGCTCACTTTATTAGTTTATAGTCATGTAGGTGATGCTGTAGACCAAAACAAAAACTCAATTTCCTCGGACTTCGCTGTGGATTTGTTACAAGAAATATGTATGATTTAAACGAAACATTCGGTAGGTTTATGAAAAGTGGATAATCGCAGTTATTAAAATTATTAGTGAGTGTCAGTAGATATAAAACGAAAAGTAGATATCTAATTTTTACCAGGGAATATAAACGCTTACTGAAATGAATGAAAATTTATAAATTTAATTGCACGAACGATGTATTTAAGACCGTCCTTATAGTCCATCAATATAAGGAAGGGATTTTTCTCAGAATATTTCGATGGGTCTTACGAAAAAGATATTGTTTCAAAATGTTGCTGAAAAAGATATTGTTTCAATTTATTGCTGAAAAACATATTGTTTCGGTTTCTCGCTGAAAAAGATATTGTTTCGGTTTCTCGGTGAAGAACATATTGTTTCGTTCTCTGGCTGCAAAACATATCAGCAAAAAAACGAAACAATATGTTCTTCATCTGCAGGATTGTGTGCAGATTGCACATGATGCCATTTACCATCTGGTAGATTTGACGACACTCGGTTCGCGACAAATACTTTCCATTTGGATGGATGTTCTTTTAGCCAGGATAGGACTATAGTTGAGTCAGTCCATAGATGTACCGGGGCTGATTTAAGCTCCAACGTTGATTGAATGTAAGACATAAGCTCCGTCAGCAGCGCTGCTCCGCAGAGTTCTAGTCGCGGTAGAGATATAGTTTTAACTGGACTTACGCGCGTTTTTGCAGCAAGCAAGGAAACTTGAGTGTTGTCTGGATCCCGTATGACTCTCAAGTATACTGCAGTACGCCGAAAGAGATGCGTCGCTAAAGCCATGCGATTCGAGCCCTATTGGCGAAGCCGTCGTGCCAATCCATCTGGTGATGCGAACCTCAGATAGACCTTGTAGCTCTCGTTTGTAGGTTTTCCATATATTTTCTAACTCGACAGGGAGTGGATCGTCCCAATCCAGTTTCGCCAACCACAGTTGTTGTAGAAATATTTTGGCAGTGATGGTGACCGGGGACAGCCATCCAAGTGGGTCATAGAGACGACTGATGTCAGCTAGTATTAGTCGCTTGGTTGCAGCCGATGAGATTGGTAATGTTATAGGAAAGCTAAACACGTCAGTTGACGGGCTCCACGCAATGCCTAAGGTCTTTATTGTTTCGTCGGTGACGACCTTGAGTAAATTAGGCAATGCCCGATCTTCTTCTGGAATGCCCTCCAATAGCGGAGGTGCGTTAGCTTGCCATTTTCGCAGCTTGAGCCCACCAGTTTTCAGTAGCGCGCAAAGCTAATGTCGGAGGTGTCGAGCTTCTTCCTCATCGTAAGCTTCAAATAAGGCATCGTCGACGTACAAGTTTTCTACTTAGTCGCTGACGGGTGACTGTTTGCATATTCATCTGCTAGCTGTCGAAGAGTTTTGCAGGCAAGATAAGGAGCGCACGCCGTGCCGTAAGTCACCGTGAGCAATCGATAACACTTTATAGGTTGCGAAGTCGATGGTCGCCAAAGAATCCGCTGGAGATTTGTGTCGTCCGTGTTGACACGAATTTGGCGGTACATTTTCTCGATGTCACCTGCAAGTGCGCAGGGATACAAGCGCCATTTCAGTAATACCGCGATTAAATCGTTCTGCAATTTGGGTCCTATATGAAGTATATCATTCAGCGATAACTGTGAACTGGTTTTCTGCGACGCATTGAAGACTACGCGCGATTTAGTCGTGCTGCTACTGGGTTTGAGTAGGCCGTGATGAGGGAGATAGTAACTTGGAGTATCGGTGTATTCATCCGTGACCTCCTCCATATGTCCTAGTTGTATGTATTCGTTCATAAAAGTGGAGTAAAGCTCATGGAGCTCCGGATCGCGTGCAAGTTTATTTTCCAGTCGTAACAAACACGACATGGCGGTTCCTCTAGACGACCCTAGTGAATTAGCTGGAGATTTCATTGGTAAGCGAACGACGTATCGTCCTGTCGATGCTCTTGTGTGAGTTTGTTTGAAGAACTCCTCACAATATGCTTCATCAGGAGTAAGAATGGTTTTAGTGGGTGGCTCTTCTGATTCCCAAAATCGTTTGAGTAGCGTGCATACTTCGGACGTTGTTGTGTGAAGAGTTAGCGTGGAGCATGGAGTAGGAATGGAGCTAGTTACTGGGCCAGAAATAATCTATCCGAGTGTAGTTAGTTGTGCGATAGGCGTTCCCGGTGGACCTTTGCGTACTCCATCTAATAGTACTCTTGTATAAGCTTCGACACCCAAAATTAAATCTATCGGTGCAGGTTTCTCGTAGTCTGCGTCAGCTAATGGGAGTCCTAGGAGATGTGGCCACTCGTTTGGTATTATTTGTTGTGAAGGCATGAGGTTTGATAACGTTGGTAGTATAAGAGACTGAATAGAATGCCGATCTCCACTGTGTAAAGAGATGACATCATGAGACGCGAATGCGTTTGCGACGGCTGTTTCAAATGGACCCACTCCAAAGATGGAAGTGTGTGTATGTTTCTTGGGTAAATTCAATAAGTTCGCCAACGATGCTGTGATGAAATTGGATTCAGATCCTTGATCCAAAAGAGCGCGTACCTTCAGTTTTCGACCATCCTGTGGCAGGGACTTAGCCAATAACAGTGCGGTTGCAAGTAGTACTGGTTCGTTGCACCGTGAATTTGAAAAATGTGCTCGTGTTGACGAGGTTTGAATGTCGTCAGGGGTAGTTGGTTTGTAGGTATTGAAAGAGGTAGTGTCCACTGCTTGAGCTGGCCGGTGTATCATGGTGCGATGCTTCTGGTGGCAGTGTTTGCATCTGTTTGTTGAGGGACATGATGAAACAATATGATTAGGGTTCAGACAATTGCTGCAGAGTCGTTTCCGCTGTACTAAGTCGATTCGGTTATCAACGGTCATTGATCTGAATTGTGGGCAGAATAACAACAGATGCTTTCCGTAACAGTGCGAGCACTTGTGATCTCTAGTAATTGAATGGTGAACCCTGGAGATGGGTTTTGAGTAATTTTGTCCTGCACCGGCAAGATTCCTGCGTTCAGTTGTATGCGTGTTTTTGATTGCACTAAGGGTGTGCAGTCTCTTCTCCAAGAAATCCGTCAAGCAGTTGAATGGGGGCACCTCAGTGGACGAGTTGAGTGACGTTTCCCAATCCTTACGAGTGACAGGTTCTACCTTGTTGGCCAAAAAATATATAAGCCAGTCATTCCATTGGTCTACGGGGCGAGATAAATTTTCGAGGGCTTTTACAGCTTGGTTAAAGGTATCAATAACACGTCGAAGTTCCAATGGAGATTCAGAAGCCATGGGTTGAAGAGTGATAAGCGACTGTAGATTAACGTTCACTAGAACTCGTGTGTTGGCGTACCTATCCACAAGAGTCTTCCAAGCTGAGGCGTAATTGTTGCTAGTGATGGAGAAATGTCGTAGGAGCTTAGCAGCATCACCCGTAATAGCAGACTTTAAGTAATGGAGCTTTTGCACCTTAGCCAATGTTCCATTATTATGAATCAAGGTTACATAAGTGTCGTGGAAGGAAGGCAAGTCTAAGTAGGACCCACTGAATGACGGTAAGCTTATTTTTGGAAGCTTGAGTGATGTTGCTTGATAGCGGGGCTGAAGAGTTGAGTGGAGAAGTTCATGTTCAGGATTCTCGGTAATAAGGTTCTCTAGTATAGGATTGAGAGCGTTAAGTTCCTCCTTTAACCATTGTGCGACATCTACGTAGGCGCACTCTACATCAGAAAATATGTCGACATCACCCTTACCCAATTCCGAGCCTGGAGCTAGTAGGTCAGAAGCGGATAAACCATAATGCTCTTCATATGCGAGTTGGAATTGAGACCAGTAACTTTCTAGTAATTGTAGGCGCGTGGACAAGAACTCTTTGGTTCGCTTCTCCTTACCCGTCTTGTTAGAATTCAGCATGAACTTCTCAATTCTATCTTTTACAAGATTAAGTTTGGCCCTTGCCTTTTCCATGTCGATTGACAACTGTTTAATTTATGATGCCCGATATTTCACAACCGTAATTACCGACAACTGCTGCACAAAGTATTTATTTTTGTTTGTTTACACCAGAATTAGCTAATATATTAGGTAATAGTTTAATAACGCCAGCGAGTTAAATTTCAAATGATATAAGCTTTTTATTATTATACAAATTAAGTAGTAGGTTATTAAAATGGTTCAAAGGAATTGCTTGTTTTGTTTATTAAACACTTAGCGTCACTAATGGAAACTTCAAAAATGTGTGTGCTTTTACTTTTAAGTTAATGACTGCGTAACGTCGTTAAAATGCTTAAAGAAATGTCACAAAGTTAGTTTCATATTAATGTTAATTGTCTTAACTTATTAATTGTGTAATATTCAAATTAAAAGGTTAGTTATATATGTAGAAACAAATTCAAAATAATGGTTAGTTATATGTATAGTTTACAATGTTATAAAACAACGCTATGCCGGTATTTATCACTATAGGCTCACTTATAATGTTAAATGTCAATAAATGTCAAACAGATTTATAAATGTCAATTCATAAAAACTTCTCTGTAGTTTGATTGATTATTTAATACTCAACATAACTTCATCTACTTCACTGATAAATTTTATTTGAATGTCAGAAGTTTTTAATAAGTTTAAATGTGGCGAGCTTTCTCACAATGAATGAGTTTTTCCTTGTTTGCATAATCCAATAAATTGTCCAACCGCCTGTTCAATATTTAATGTGTCTGCATGTGGCTAAGCTTTCTGTCAATCCAGATGAATTTAAAACACTTGTGCACAGGAAGCTTTCGATAGATAATACGAAGTTGAGTTAACGAATATAAAACTGTGATTGACTTTTATGAATATATTTAATAACATTGACATATGAATATATTTAATATATTTAAGCACATAAAGCTTTTAGCTGATCACGATTAAGTTTTTGACACATGAAACTTTCTGACAATCACGATCGGAGCGATGAAATTGGAAGCTTTTATAGAAGGCTTTTATATATCGACAATAAAGTTAAATTGCTTTCGCACATAAACTTTAAGCAAGTTATTGGTGCATATAAAGCTTTCATGAAATCAGGAATGCGCTTACTTCACTTTTCAACATAAAATTCCGGTAAATTTGCAAGTTGAAATTCAGTTACATGAACCGTTTGACGGGTATAGATCACGCGTAAATGTGTATTATAATTTCATAATTTCATGTCTATTATCATTCAATTTTTAGCTTTTAACACTCCGTACGATTGATTGTCACTTTCAGAGATTTATGTATGATTATAATAAGACGTGATTAATGCGTAATTACGATAAATTGGAACGAACTTACCGGATTCCAGCATTAAACTACAATTAATGGATACTCCTTGTTGTAATTGCAATATGTGTTGATTCCAAAGTTATATTAATCAGCGTTTCCACATGGTGATGTCTTTATGTGCCTCAAGTGGGTGCACCGTTAAGTCACTGCACTCACTTTTCCAGGTAATGAACTCGCGATTTTGTATATTAAATGTGATGTACACACTGATGCACGGCACTTTAAAACATTTGATGTTTGTCACTATTAGTTTACGACACGAGATGATCGTTTCGATTGAAAAGAATACCGTATTATATTGTGCACGTAAGAATTATTAAGCACGAGGGAATAGTCCAGGAAGAATAGAAAAAAAATTGAAATAAATCTACCCTGGAAAACAAAAAATACTACTTAATAGTGCTTAAAAAGACGAAAATTATGAGTTTTGGACCATTGATATTGTTCAAATACTTTCACAGCAAGGAATTTTTCTTGGTATCCTTTGAATTCTGTCGGATTAAAATCCAATCACCGAATCACCTTTAGGGCATTTAATTTTTTATTATTACAGATGAATAACGTTAACTGATGATGATTACACACTTTCGGAACCACTGGATAAGGAAGCTTGGTCATTTGGCTACTAATGGACATCCATCAAAACATAAACATCATCATATTTGCCCAAGATCGCCACATTAACCATCATCATATTACATCAACATTAAAATAATTTAAGTTTATTACAATTAATTTTGAACTTACGATATTCATTCAAAATTTACTCTGGTAACCCCATCACCTCAATACACGCTTACACATAAATTAGCATTCCCACTTTTATCGTCGAAGCAAAAATCACTTCAAACGTTACGGTTTTCTTTTGTATCCCTACTTGAACTTGAAATTCAAGCAAACGATTAAATATTGTTGCGAACGAAACGCTCGCTCTCTCTGCACCGGAGCTTCACCGAGGTAAGTTGATCCTGAACTTGTTCCTTTTTCCTCCTTTTTCTTTTTTGACGTGACAACGTCTATTAAAACGATGAAAGCCGGCTGCATGCACGAAAAATGATGACTCATTGTCCCGTTATGTCCCGTTAGTCCCGTTAGTCCCGTTAGTCCCGTAAGTCCCGTAGTAATTTTAATAAAAATTTGATTGTAGTAATCTTAAAAATTTGATTAAAATTGTCAAAAATTGTCAACAATAATATTTGTTGTGGATTCTCGATTGTGAAAAAGCGCAGCAATGTGATGTCAAAGCAGCAGTATTGCGAGTTTCTTCGAACCACCAATCCGGAACAACGGGAGATCATCCTTGAAGTCATTCACCGATTACATGGTTGTGGAGATGGCATTTTGGTAGCGCTACAAATTTTCTTCACCGGTCCGGCGGGCTGTGGAAAAACTTACACATTAAAGTGCCTTATGGAAACGTACAACCGATACACTCAGGGGCACAACTCGATGAACAACACCTAAATTGCCTGTGCAAGCACAGGTAAAGCCGCTGTACCTCTTGGTGGCACTACAGTGCATTCAGCGTTTCGTCTCACAACTTCTCGCGTGACAAAACTCTTATCCACAGAAAATTTGCAAGCCTACAGAAACATGTTCGTTGGCGTCAAAGCTGTTTTCGTCGACGAGATCAGCATGTTAAGTTCAGCCTTTCTTCAAAAAATCAACTACCGACTGCAGCAGATTACCGGCTTTTATGACAAATCATTCGGAGGCATCCACGTGATATTATGCGGAGATTTCAGCCAGCTACCACGGTCTCATGACGTTGTCACGTTAAACTATCGTCCGTAAACCCTCTTTACAGACAACAAATTTTTTTCCCATTACTAACTTTCCTCTGTTGTTGGGTTTCGACCAACAACAGATTTATTAATTTTCCTTGTTGTTGGGATTCGACCATCAACAAGGTTTACTAACCTTTTTCTGTTTTTGGGTTTCGACCATTAACAGATTTACTAATTTTCCTTGTTGTTGGGATTCGACCATCAACAAGGCTTATTAATTTCGTTTGTTTTGGGTTTCGACCATAACAAACTACTAACTTTTCTTTGTTGTTGGGATTCGACCATCAACAAAGATATTAATCTTTACTGTGTTGTTGGGATTCGACCATCAACACAGTACTTCCTTTCCTTGTTGTTTTCATACAACAGTAATTTCCTTTTTTTTGTCATACAAGTTCAAGGTCAACTCTAAAAAACAGGTGAGTACCTCATTTTATATGCTGATAAAATTCTATATATATATTTTTTCTTTTCTCTTTTATTTCTTTTGTGATTCGGTGATTGATTTTATTATTTCTTCGAAATTTTAAACTTCGCGATTTAGTGAACAACGTTGTAGAGGTGATTTTTGCAATTCGATAATTAATTCATAGCTTACATCGTTGACGAGGTGATGAGATTGAATTTATAGTTTTCAACATTGTCGAGGGTGATCCAAATAAATTTTGAGTGAGTCTTCACTTGAATTAATACGTTGTTAAACTTATGAATTGTCAAAAATTTTATCCCTTTTGTATCTTGAAGTTATTAAGAAATTGAATTATAGTTTCCAACATTGTTGAGGGTGAATTAAGTAAACTTTGATCAAATCGTCATTTGACTAAATAATTTGACAAATCTCTAATTTATCAGAAGTTTTGTCCTTTATTGAAATTTGAATTAATAAACTTACTAACTAAACTAATTAACTAAAACTAAATAACTAAATTTGAACTAATTTATATGAACTTGAATTTTATTGAATTACTGATATTTGAATTATCATGAATAAATTTGAACTGTTATAACTGAATCCTACTTCTTCTTCTTTTTATTTGGTTTTTGTTTCTTTACCTTTTTTACACAGGTGTACTGCAGTTAGAAGCGTCAGAGAAATTCCGCTATTCGTATAAAGTTTTTTTGTATAAAAAACAGATATCGGTCAACAGGTTTTTGCAGAAAAATTCAAAAACCATTAAAAATGGCCGTTTTTTGACATTTAATTATAGGGAGTGTAATTATCGTAGAACCTTGTGGCAGGGCTTAAATTGTGGCCACTGATGGTGCCTACCTACAATAAAAATTTCATGACAAAATAATGGTAACTTTTCGAGTAAATCTCAAAAATGTAAAAACACCTGTTTTACGAAAAGAGGTTGAACAAGGCCACCAGTGGTCCTAAGCCTGGTTTTCCAAAACAACATATTTTTCGTACCCAAAACGTGAAAAAACGCGTTTTCGCTCCTTTTATTAGCTTTTTACCACCTGTTGCCCTGGACCAATTTTATCCAAAACACATTGAATCGCAGGGTAGATTTATTTCAACTTTTAACTACTTTTTCGCTATCTCTCCTGGACTAGAAGCAGGTTCCCGGGTTTCGGCACCAAAAAATGTTAGGAATTGAAAGGACACTAAATGCAAACAATGAAAGAGAACTTTATTACATTAGATTATTTTTATTTTATAAGTTTTACAAATTTTAGGGTGCACAATATACACGTGGAAAATTAGACAAAGTTTTAAAGTGACCGATCGCGTCGAGAGCTTAGAAGAGAGAGAGAGAGAGAGAGAGAGAAGAGAGAGAGAGTTTCGTTACAATTAAAGCACTTGGATTTCGTTTGATACACATTGTTTGTTGGAGCCATGAATTTTAACTGGATGTGAACCGGGACTTGCTGATTAAATTTAAGTCTTTCAAACTTTCTTAGGGCATTTTTCAATTCAACTAACATGTTAGCATTGTATAAAATAACCTTGTTGATATGTGTATCTGTAATACCTTTAATCACGTGTTGAATGAGATCGGCGTCGTCAATTTTTCCTAAAACCGCTATTTCCTTCATAGACAATAAATAAGTTTGATACGATTCATCTCTTTTCATTTTGCGGCTTCTTAGCTGGTTATGCCAATTCTCCTATTCATTTTTCTTTCAGTTCTGAACAAGTTTTGCTGTTCCACACACGACCCGCTTCGCGTAGATTAATTTTGATTTCGCATCCCATTCAAATATTTCTACCGATTCTTCATAGGTGGATAACCATTTTTCTATGGAAAGATTATCATCACCATCGTGTAAATGAATCTTCCACGTCTTTAAAATTGAAAAATATTTTGTTATCTTGTTCTGTTAACTCCGCTAGCTGTCATTTCAGGGCCGCTATGTCCTGCTGTTTCTTTAGAACTCGTCTTAAGGATTCCAATTCTGAATCCAATTCCTCTTCTGCAACAACATGCACACCTGATGATTGGTCGCCGGTTGTTCCTTCGTGGCAACTTTGCTCATAATTATCAGCATCCATGTGTGATGTAATATTTGGAGGGAAATAATTTTCCCTTTTCAGCCGCCGTCAATTTACCGATTGGCTGTGTTAAACGCATTTTTAAAGCTGCTTCTAATCCCGTGGTATCTTCACCCAACTGCTCCAGTTTTTCCTTCAACTGAGGCACTGCAGCCTTTTTTAAAAATTGGACCAAGTATGGCTCCATGTGTCTTAACCTCGTGATAGAATTTACAACAAAGTTTCGAATAAAATTTATACAAACAACGTTATAATTATTTTATTTGCCGAAAATCAACGATTTAGAATTACATACTGGATTACATACTTATAATCGCAACGATTTTTCACGATGCCCGTATGAACGTGAAGGAACTTCGCCTTTGTCTTAGACAAAGTAATTTTTACAAAATGAACACAATTAAAAAACACGTTAAAATTCTTTTATTCCTTGAGATTAACCACATTAAAATTATTCGATTACTTAAAATTACGGTGATTTTATGCAATGCCCGTATGCACATGATAAAATTCCGCCTTTTGTTTTAGACAATTGATAATATAATTCTTTGTCAAGGTTAGTTTAAATTTTTACATAATTCACAGAAAACACATTAAAATTCTTTTACTCCTTGGGATTAACCACATTAAAATTATTCGGTTACTTATAATATTGTTACGTTTTTACGGCTTAACGGATTCGTAGGATTAATTAAGGAATACACTTTTCAGTTATTCACACCAAAACTTATTTATTACAAACCAAAACACAATTTATTAACAAACACAATTCTTAAAGTTCACTATAATCACTTTCAATTTAATATCTCGCACTATTAAATTCTAATTATCGCTTTATAGTTCACTTTTAAGTCGCCGTCACTTTTCACTGTTATCACTTTAGAACACTTTCGTTGCTTTTCAAATCAAAACTGACTTTTTCAGCGCCTGCAAGTCGCTTTTATATAGCCAAGCTCAACTTGGAACCGTCGTCGATTTTCTAGCTCCTAGTGGTATGTTCTTTCCTTTTCGGCAGTTTTTGAGAAGCTTGAAGTTGTCTTCAATTATCGCTCGTTCCAATTTTAGTTTAGTACATAAATCATTAGTTCAGACAGCTACTAAAGTCGTTACATACAATCGTTGATTCAGTTTATAACGAACAGATGGCGCATAAATCATCACAATATAACATATTTTTCACGATGCCTGTATGCACGTGAACAAATTTCACCTGTCTTAGACAATTAATAAAACAATATTTTTTCAAAATTAAAAATTTTTAACACATCACACAAAACACGTTAAAATTATTAGCTTTTTTTAATCTATCCACAAGTTATTCTGTTTTCACTTGATTTACATATACATGCACCAAAAACTATTGCTGTCTCACTCCCACGTTAAATTCCTATGAACTTTAATCGTCATGCTGAATGGCACTATTTTTCTCCAGAAATGTTAAACCTTTTTTGAAGTTATACTTCTTTAGGTGCGTTTTGAAAAATATTATGAGAGTGAATTTTGAGGAAATCATTTCAACTTCCATTCTTCATGCGCACTGGGACTATCATTATTATGCACGGTATACAGAAAATGAAGGTAATGTAAGAGCGACGCCAGCTTCGAATACCGTAAAATATGGGCGCCTGGTGACGTCAGCCGTAATGCTGAAACAACAACAACAACTTCGATTTTATACGGGAAGTGTTCCCCACGTGACATCAGCACTAAAATACCGTATACGGTATAGTCTTTTACATTACCTTGTTTCTGAATACCGTGACTATGGGCATATGAAAATTCGTAGCCGATGCCGGTTCACGATGTCGATAGGTGAGGGGGTATCTATGCTGAGGCTATGGAGGGAAATAAATTTCATGTTCGAGTCATCAGCTAAGCGTAAGTTTGGTTTTTCGTGGGCCTAGGAAGATTCGTAGTGTTTATTGTGTGCTGTTTGTGGGTGAGGAGTTTTACTGGATGGAAGGCAATTTATCTCACTCGTAGTGTAATATCTTAGACGCGCCAAGTTTTTAACTTGTAAAAAGTGGCAAAATACTGTATTTTAGCATTTTTTCCTCCACGTGCATTACCGGTGATAAGTTAGTTAGTGATCCGAGTGAATAAATTGAATGAAATTGATAAAGTGACCAGTTTTGTTTACATTCTTGGTGGTTTTTTCATGTTAATTTAGGGAAAAAATGTTGGATTGATGTTGTAATGAAATTAAAAGTGAATTTAAAATGTTTAAAAATTATTACGGAATGGTTATTAAAACATAAGTGCAAGTACCACCACACAACATGAATAACAATAACTTTAGATTTTTGTCCTACACATTTTTCTGCTTTAATATTTTTAAAAATTATTCTTTAACAAGCTTTAATCACTTTAAATTCACTTTTAACTCAATAACCACACAAATTCAACATTTTTGCCCTAAAATAACTCGACAAAACCACAGCGAATGTAAACAAAATTGGTCAACTTTCTCAATTAAACCATTAAAACATATTGGTTCACTCAATTTTTTGAAATTGTTTTAATTCAATCACTGAAACACTAATCACTGGTAATCCAGGTGCAGGAAAAAGTGATAAAATAAAATATTTTACAACTTTTTATTGCAAAAATAAACTTAAAAACTTGGCTCCACTATGTTATTACACGAGAAATGTCATCCATTCAAGCAAATGTAAATAGGATCGGCACCGGCTACTTTCAGGCCTGTAGCTACGATGGGTTTGCTGGGGGCCCTATCAGAACCTCAAATATGCAGCGTACTGCAAATTTAAGACATGATATGAATATGCAGCACGCTGCTTTGCTTGTCATTTTACCAGCCTCGGCCAATTGAAATAATTTTGATTGCAGCGTGCTGCATTCTCATCTCATGCCCTAATTTGCTGCACGCTGCCAATTTTGATGTTCTGATACGGCCTGCGGACGATATAGGCGAAGGGGTAGAGGCTATGGAGGGCAAGCATTGCAACTCCAATGCTTTTGCTATTAAGTTTATTATTATAAGGGCATATGAAAATTCGTAGCCAAAGTCCATCCAGAGACTATGGAGGGAAATAAATTGCATATCCTAGTTTTCAGCTAAAGCCGGCTCTAAACGATGCTATGAGCACTTTCCAACGTTGGACATTTGATGGTAGAACGCATTGGGTGACCGCTACTCGAACTACGAATGTCCAATGTCAAGCGTCCAACGATGGTGTTTGGACAGGTTGCGGACTGTTGTCAGCCAAACGTTGAAGCGTTGATGCTGTATTTTCCGATACATTAATGTCCTTAGTATGAAACTCTTCGTATCATATTTCGATTTCCCAATTTAATTGAGTAACAACTAAAAGAAGAAGCTAGGGAAGTGAACAGAATTTGGCAGTGATGTTTATTTCAGTAGTGGCAAAGGAAGTAGAATGAATCTACCCAAGGTCGATGAACCCACAGGTGAGTTACGAGAGCATACCGGCAAAATGAGTCTACGCAACACCTGGAATTCCTCACTGTGACAGAGGACACAGACGATGTCCTTTTGGATTGCCGGAGATTAGCCGAGCAAACTGTTGCACTGTAACCTACAGCTAAAGGCAGGGCTAAGAGCAACGAACGTCTTAGACTATAATGGTACGATCGTTTGATCTACTGACTAAAATGGAGGAGAAGCTAAATTCCTCAATCAGAAGCTAAGGCGGAAATGAACAAAAAATAAGTGAGTTAGGCTTAGAAGTACCAGTAGTATTATCAGGTAAATAAATGCTGATCCAGCTTGCGACGCATATTAAGTTTAACATTCATTACGTTTTGGTACCAGTCTTAAGAGAATTTTATGAGGCATCTTAAGCCCATCTTAAGATAATTGTAATTAGGCTTAATGACCCAACTAGTTGGTAATTTTAGTTAGGATTAGAATACGGTATAACCGATAGCCTTGAGCGTGTCGGCATCATAATGCTTGCACCTTCCAACGCACGAAAATAGAAAGAATCCAATGTATACAAATTAAAAATTAGTCTTAAAATCACGCCAAAGAAGTATAACTTCTAATGCGTGTACATAAGTACACACACCCACTGTATTTATGTAAACAAAACATTTTTCTTCGAATTTAAGAGGAAATAAGTAATAAGATGTCTGTTATAATTGATAGAAATAAATTTCCATTACTCATTTTTATTTTTTAGCAGTTTTTTCATTAAATAAATATATTTATTTCAAAACTATGACGGTTATTTTTCCTGTGTAACGAACTTTTCAAAATAGCTCAAGAGTGAGACAAACAATTTCCAAAAGTCTAACCTAACCTTTAACCGATATAGGAATCGGAATATTAGTTGGGAGCAACCCAATTTACCTATATACCAAGTCCCATCCTCTGCAATATCACTTTTTTCATGGTCAAAAAATCGACAAGTTCAAAAGGTCATAAAATTAAAACTTAAGTAGACTCGAACTGGAGATTAGTCTTAATCAGTTGTGCTTAAGTAATCTAACAAACATCAAAGGACCATCCTCTGCAAAATCACTTTGCAATTCTGTCACGAGCTCTTGGACTGTACAAAAATAGAATGCATTCAGGCAATGACACCTCCTGAAAACATCAAAGATGTTCGTAGTTTCCTAGGAATGTTAAATTATGTTGGCAGATTTATGCCAAATTTATCTCAAAACACACCAATGCTAAGAGAAATAATAACAACGAAAGAAAACAAATGGAAATGAACAGATCAACATGAAAGAGTTTTTCAGCAATTAAAAGATCAACTAGGAAACGCAAAGAGGTTTGCATACTTCGATGTCAACAAACAAACACATTTATACGTCGACGCCGCACAGTGGGCCAAAACGACTTGTTGACTATCTAAAATCTGGTACTTTTGTTGTGTTAAAGATATCCTAATGAAAATTTGGGAAATAAATATTGACATTATAAAAGTTCAATTGGTTTACAGGCTGCCTCAAAATAAGTCAACAAAATTTGAAGTAGTCAATAAATGAAATATTAATGTTATTTAAAAAGTTTTAACCACATTTTTTACTAAATTTTTCATTATTTTATTATCTCCATAGCAATATTTAATTAAAAAAATATGAGTGTGCTTAAGACCACACTTTAAAAGTAAAACTTTTGTGCCCAACGGCTAGTAATATGCAATAGATATAGTGGAAAGTCTGTCGGATCTATAGTACGCTTGAGAAAATTCAGGCCAACGACAGATGCAGGAAGAATAGTGACGAATCTACTGACGGACTTTATACAAATTCTATTTGAAAATATCAATATTTATGAATTCCTATTTACATTAAAACCTAAAAGTAACCGAGTAAAAATAATTTTTATTAGCTAATTTTCTTAAAAGCATACACGCGGTGCACCTAGTACGTATAGCATATAAGTGCGCATCCTACACGGGTATGCACGCTTCCGCCACAGGCATGGATACTACGACTACCGCCACAGGCACGAAAATCTAAACATTCGCCTCATGGAAGTAAGCTGGTGACATATGCAAGCGTACATGCATTGCATTCAGAGGTTCATAAAATTGCATGGTTTTTTCCGTCCCGGCTTTCACACATAGCCCGAAAATCTAAGTAACGAGTGCACGCAAGGTGCATGTGTTTGTTGTGCATACTTGTGTGTGCTATTTCGAATGCGGCATTACAGAAAAAGTTAAAAGTAGTCCGACCTTTGCGGGGCATGCATTCCATTCATGGAACATTCCGTCAGGCCGCATTTGAATACACACACTTCTATATTATTTATCAACGAATTGAACGCATGTACGCTTGGATATGTCACCAGCTGGATGCATGCTCCGCTCCCGCTACATTCATGATCATTAAAATTGCATCCGCATCGCCATAGACTATTCCAAACCCAGGTATTGTTTTACCAAGCAGTCCGCCAACCACATACAATGAAGCTTTACCTACGCGAGCCGCTTTACCTTCGCGAACGGGAGCCAGTCTACTTGAGTATGTTATTGTATTGGCACCCTTTATGGCCACCTAGCCAATTACCTGATTACTTCGTCCCATACAATCTTTTGGGGAGCCAATTAATTTTAAAGGGAGCAAAAAGATATGCAATTAACCTTTTTTCAAATTCTTCTTTCTATGCGTAGTTGAAAATATTTTATTTTGGCTGATTAAACCGAATTCGAAGCATAAAGTTGAAAAAACATTTTTTACAAACCTTTATATTTTCAGTCGATGTAGGGATAGTTTCAGCCCTTTACTATTATCCCTTATCATAACATTTTCTTTGTTATAAATCAACCACTTTTGAATATAAATGTTGCAAAAAATGCATTTTATTAGATTGTTTTTGATTATAATTAAAATTATCGCGAAAACACTTAAAAAGGGGAATTTTTAAGCATTTTTAAAGGTGACATCCATATTTTAAGACTGTGGGACCCTGATTTTCGTAATCAGCGACCCAAAAAACATCAGGAACGGTTTTCACAACAGTGTAATGTTTTAACATAAACGATCCGTCGATTTGGGCAAGTTAAAAAAATTGTAATTTAAAAAGGGGAAAGGTCCAGCACATCTCACCAAAGGGGAAGTGGGTGCCAATTTTAAACAACAGCACCTCACACATTTAATTCACCACTCCCTTTTGGTATTCTAAGCACTCAAACCACCGCCGAAAATTCTTCTCGTATATGCCGCTTCCAACATGTCAGTCAACTCCAAAGTGTCCACGGCATAAGCCCGGCCAGTGACCAAACCACAAGAAAAATCTGAAATAATTCACCTCTACAGAATGGTGAATTTGTATTCCTATAATGAGATAAAGCAAAGTCCGGGCGACAACGTAGCTAACATGCCAGAAAATCTATGCAGTAAGGCAGAGTGTATTTTAACTGTTGCACACACAGCCCCGAGTGTAATCGTCTCTTGTACCCCGTCCGCCCCTTTTCCCATCGTTATACGAAAGTTCTGACGATTTTTCATGTGTGAGAGCGTTACGCGAATGAAATTGATTCACTCTCATGTAAATTTTTTTAAGCAAACGTCCCTAAAGAAGTTTTACTTCAAAAAGTTTTTACAAATATATAAAAAAATAAAAATTAGATAATACTCATACACTAATCAGTTGGCTAGTACACTTTTAAACATATTGGCCTCGATTCCCGGATCCGGCGGCGCGGAAGTGAGTGCGGATTTGAGACTTTGCGATTCTCAAATCCGCAACCGCGAATGTCTCTTTGAAATTTTCCGCGCTTTAAAAGTGTGATCCGTAACAAATTTTCTGCGCATTTGAAACCACAAATGCGCCTTAGATAATCCGACATCGGGTATTTCATTATCGTGTGAGTCTTCACTCCGAATTTTCGATTTAATTGAATCCGCGACTGCGGATTACAGAATCGCAAAGTGTCAAATCCGCACTCACTTCCGCGCCGCCGGAATCGAGGCCATTATCTATATTTTCATCTGAATATTCCCTGCTTCTAAAACGTTTGCCCCGTATTCTCCAAAATAATGAGGTGTATGGATCAGGTGATATAAGCAGCATATTCATTATATCAACGTTTTGCTCTTTCCTTGATATTTTTCTAGTACTGTGGTATCTGTAACGCTTGGCTTCCTGGGCTTCTTCCGACAGTTTGCCAATTGGCAAAAGACAGTGAAGTATTATATTTTTTCCATGTTTTTAAACTTTGTGGACTGTTGCTGTTAATTTTCTACATGGATATTTCTCGTTTAGTAATATTTCTGTTTGTTCTGCATATGTTCCAAATTTTTCGGCATTTATAAGAAGACCATAAGAAAGAACATTTAATATGGTCTTAAATTTTTTTATAATTTCCACGTCCAGTTTGGTAATATCCGCTGCTATGTCCGGGTATTCAAAAAATCTCCTCGCTGTGCTGCCGTCATTTGTACTTCCAAATCCTTGCTTAGGTGTATCAATAATTAAACCAAGTTGACGTCTGAACTCTTGTTGTATCCTGTATTTTTCCCCGAGTCTCTTTTCCTTAGTGTCAGGGGTGTTTCGTACACCCTCATCAGTGAAACTCAAGTCGTAAGTCATATGCAATATAAATTCCATAAATCGAATCCTTGCATGAAGAGGCTAAAGACCGTAATGATAGTTTTCTTCAACATCGCATTCTTGTTTCGTATTTCGGAAATCTTTCGGATTTTTTTTGGCAAATAGTACAGGCTGCCGATGATTTGGTGTCTGTTACAAATTGAGTTACTTTGCCATCACACATTGTAAGATGAAGCCTATGAATTACTTCTATTTCTTTGTCGTTAACTGTAAAGTACATTTGGTTTTATGGTGCCTGTCGCCTACTAGTCGCTCATCTATAACCTTTTTTCCTCTATTTATTGTCCCTAATTTTTACTAATTGCTTCTGACAACTTGTCCTGATAGTTGCTTTCACTCACCGCCCCGCGAGTAGACGATTGTCTTAATACCTCTACCAATGATTTCAAGGTGGGCGTTTCCCTCAATCTGTTCACTATAACAACAACAAGCACAAATCAAATAAGAATAGTCTTAAAAGTCATAAAATTTCTCCATTTTCTGCAAATTCCTGGGAACATTGTCTGGAAATACGCACACGACTACAAAGGTAGACTTTACTTCAAACTCGATTTCCTTCGAAGGTCGCAGGTGGTCGCAGCCAAACTTTTTTCCCGTCAATGCAGGAGGGTTTCTACTTTAATATGATATCATTTAGAACCCCGCCATCTCCCGCCATTTTTTTAAAAGTCAAAAAGAAGTACAAAATTGAACGAAAAATCGCCCTTTTTAATCAAAACGCTATTATTAAAAAAACTGTTTGACTTCTATCATAACTTCTTCGCCTAATAATACCTAAGTCATTAATAAGAATTCAACCTCCCCATACAAACATTTTTACAATACAACTTTGCAATCATACAAAACTCGAACCTTTTTATAAAAAAATGAGCTGTTCAAATTTTTCTCTGACTTTAGCCATTCCAAAAAATTGTTGCCATAAGGTAATATATTTATTTAGTATATATATTTAGTTTCCTATCGAATGGCATTAAAATTTTTAAAACCTATGACATGACGAAAATCGATTTTTGGTCACCCAAAAATCGTTTTGGCCCACTGTGCGCCGGTCCGACTGGACTTGGAGCAATCTTAGCTCCAAGGCATGACAACAAAGAAAATATTATCGCATATGCGAGCAGAACGTTAACAAACGTAGAACAGAGGTACAATCATATTGAAAACGAAACATTAACAGCCCTATGGGCCTTCCATCTTTCATCAACACTTCCATCTATACTTATATGGATCACTTTTCACATTACACTCAAATCACAAACCGTTAGTAAGTATACTAAACAACACAAGATCATCACCTAACGCTAGCATCGAGAGATAATGTCTACGACTACAGCAGTATGGGTTCAACACAGTCCATCAAAAGGGCTCATGCCAATTTTGTTCTCAACTCAGTGCTAAAAGTTTTATCAGTAGAGAAAATTGCAAAAGAAACTAGATCAGATGTCATTCTCCAATTAATAAAGAAAGCTTTGAACGACAATAGATTATGGCCAAGAGAAGAGTTAAAACCATATCATAAAATCAACACTGAGATAACAACTTGTAAAGATATTGTACTCCGAACCAACAGAATAATACTACCTAGTCTTATTGAAGAAGCCATTAAAGTAGCAATGGACATTTGGGAATTGAGAAAACAAAACAAGTCCTTCGTCAGGTCCCCGAACATGAATAAAATAGTAGAGAAATATGGCCGTAACTGTCTTGCATGTGGCATGTCAATCAGTAACACCAAACAAGCAACGCTGTCCGATATCAACGCCAGCGAGTCCAAAACATCCGTTCCAAAACATAGATATGGATTTCGCTGGACCGTTTCCAAACAATAAGTATTTATTTCTAATCATTGATGAACACTCTAAATTTCCTATAGTCGAAGTTACATCTTCCACAAGCTTTAAACAAATTGAGCCGATTCTTAGCCGAACATTTTCATTAATTGGGATACCGGTCTCTATGGTTTAATTAGGTAGAATCGGTAGCTTCCACGATCACTATTGACTGTTGCTCGTACTAAGTTCTCGGCACAAGGAGGAAGCACGGTATCTTCGCAAGCGACGGCTTTCAGCTGTGAATAGCATATCAATATCCCTTCTCTGATGTTCAGTAGAATTCTATGTATTGACGTAAAGTCCAAGCCGAGAATACATTCGTCTGTTATATCAGATATTAGCAATGAATGGTGAAGAGAGCCGCAACCATTATCTTAGTCTGAAAAGCGCATTAAAAATTAAAAAAAGTTCAGAGCCAACAGAAGATCAATTAAAATTATTTAATACCAATATGTACAAATTTAAACAAAACATGTAACAACTTTATAGATTTCCTTCCGAATCTGTAAGTTGCTTTGCTTCTTCACACAAGAAATTCTGTACTTTATGCATGCACGGCAATTTTTGTAAATACAAAATACAGAGATTATTTTGAATGTTCTTTTCACTTTTTTTTAGGAATTTCTGATTGCCGTCTGGTTTACCTGTCTCAACCCATTACCATAAGGTCATGCCGATACTTATCTGCGGGTAATTGCTTCTACAGACAATTCTTCTAGACATATCAGTCTGATATCGGTATTGGCATTTTTCTTCGACTAGAATATGTGCATATATGTATGTATACGAAATTAGTACGTAGATCTACGAATTTTTAATAGCAGGTTTTTATGAGATCTAGGTACTTTTCAACTCAAGTCTACACATTTTTCTAAATTTGGGTTGGCAACGCTGACCGCACGTCATACGCCCGCTATCGTCATTTGACGATTGCTTGCATCTTGGGTAGAAATAAGGCACACTCAACCTACAAATGATGTAAGGTATTTTTGCATATTAGTTATGTCCACGTATCGTCATACAATCGGCATTCAAGATACAAAACGTTTCATTTTTCTTTCAAGTAGCAACGCGAAAGCACGTCTTGGGTTGGGAAGATGTCAAGTGATGATGAAAATGTGATTATAGCATACAACTTTATTAAAAGACGACGAAGTAGACGTAGATTGTATTGGCTTCATCCATACATTGAAAGAAATAGGAATTGTAGACTGTTTGTTGCTGCCCGAGAGCTATCAGAAGATGATTCTGTATTTCAATCATTTTACCGAATGACTAAAAATACTTATCAAAATGTAGTCTCTGTTGTTGGACCAAATGAGCCGAGAGGAGAGATAAAACCAGGCCGACAGTTTAATTCATGTGGGTAAATCTAAGTTGTTACCGATAATACCTAACATTTACCATTAATAAGGCTTCTTCGCAACATACAGTTATGGACACGTGAAGCTGAAATATTTACAGTGACGCTGACAGTGTAAGGGAGATATGTATAACAACGAGGGATTTCCAATTTAAATACTATTAATTACACTAGTGCGATCAAAAATACCTCTATAAGTAAAATCAAAAATGCACGAAACACAATAAAACAACTACATTTCGAACGATAGTTATATGATAGATAGATATATAATATAATTAAAATATATCTAACTAAATTGCTTGCCGTGTTATTTCATTTTAAATATTATTGCCTACCTATTGGTTCGATGAAACCAGGTACTAACTGGCCGATTCCTCGTACCCAAGAGCACACATGAGAAAAGTTGGAGCGCATTCATTGAAAACATTAATAGTCCATTCAAAACGCGGGGGGGGGGGGTGTTCCAAAATAACACTGTTAAGAAAATCGAACGCTAAGGCCTGAATTCCTCTGTCGCTGACGTCGGTCGCGCACCGTCAGTCGCGTAGCGCGCTGGCCATCAGCACTAATGAAAACATCCGTAGTGCGATACCGGCCGCTCCACGGTACAGGCGTCTCCAAGTGGATTTGGGATAATTAATATTCATGGCGACTACACGCGCGCGCGTACCATTTAGCCGACGGTCGGGAACAGAGTGAGGACGCTCATAGCGTTCTATAGCGCGTCAGTCGACCGATGTACGCGGCGCTGACGAGCGAGACCGACGCGCGCCATACGCGGCGCGTAGCAACTCGCGCGTCGCTGATGTCAGCGTCCGACGTCAGCGACAGAGGAATTCAGGCCCAAAGGTTTTTGGGGTCGCTGATCACGAAAATCGGGGTCCCGCGATCCTAAAACATGGGCGTCACCCTTAAAAATGCAAAAAACACCCCTTTTAGGGGGTCGCGATTATTTAAATAATAATGAAAACTAACGCAATGAAATACACTTTTTTTAATATTTAATTGCAAAGGTGGTTGATTTGTATTAAATCAAGGCGAACTTTATGATAAGGGGTAACCCTAAAGGTTTGAAACCACCCCTAAATCGGCTAAAAATAGAAAAATTGTAAATATTACTTTTTTTCAAGTTTATGCTTCAAATTCGATTGTGGGGGTACTGTTAGGCAAAAATAAATTATCTTCAACCCTTAAGGGGTTAAAACTACCCCTACAATTATAAAAAAATAGCTTTATATAAAAAAAATTGCAAAAAATTTTTTTTTTTGCTTTTTGGTTAAAATTTGGCTCAATAGTTTTGAAAGGAGAACGAAAGAGAAATCTTTATAATTAATTTGATGGTGTGATTCTTACTCATTACCCCGCGGTATATTGATTCGTTTTGATTTTAAGGTGTTTTCGACCTTTTTATTTTAATCTCGAATCTTTATTCTAGTCATTATGACAATGATATTTTGAAAGGCAGAGGCTTTGTGATCACAACCTGGCCATTGCGGAATGATTTTATTTATTGGGGTGAAAATGTAATTCTGGATTAAATTTGCTTTCTCTTTGTAATTTGCAAACAGTTCCAGGAATTTTGCAAAAAATTAAAATCAGTTCTGCTTCAAACTCTGCAATCCGTAAATTTTATCCTCTTTTGCAGATTTGAAAACTTTATTTTTAATTAAGCAATACTTCCCCGAGTACTTTTCGTCGCAACTTATCATGTGCTTTTCACAATGATTGCACTTTGCACTTGTGGAGATTTTTTTTGCTATATAACCGTAAAAATATACCATGGAATTTATTTTAAATTTTTCTTCCAGTGAGTTATTTTCAAAGATATCACCCATCAAATCTGAAATCAAATTAATCGAGATATCTTTTCATTAAAACTCACGGAATCGTTTGTATCTTTCCTTGACAAATCTGTAGCTGTCATTAAGTTTTCACTTTGTGCGTCTTCATAGTTTGTTAGATCCAAAGTGAAATAATTGTGGAACATTATTTGTTTTTAATTTCTGTAAACCCTGTATGTGTTGGGATTTATTTCATAAGTTCCCTTAAAATTCATTATCATTGAAATCATATTTTCAATGGGATCTTGGTTAAAATGCCCTGTTATAAGGTACCTTTGCTTGGTTTGAAGGTACTGCCAAAGTATTTCAATAGCATTTATAGTGCGAATGACACCATCAAAGCAGTATGGCCTCTTCATGCGGCCTTTATGCACCCATGTCAAAATCCAAGTTTTTACTTCTTGGAGATTGTGTAGGATGTTTATATTATCGCTTGAGCATTTCGACCTGGATTTTTAGAAAATTTGCTTACACTATTTAGTTGGTCAAATAGAGTATTAAGCCTTGAAATAAATGTAGCGGTATTAATAGCGCATTCTCTTTCTAAAGGATCTTTAAAGCGGTAAAAATAGTCGCTGCAACGGAATGACTTAAAATGGGCGTAGCTAGCTTTCCAGACATTCGATTAAAATGTGTTGGGTTAATATGTATATCAGATAGCTTGTACATAGCTCGTATTGTCCCATTGTCGAACTAATATACTTTTCGAATGATATCCCGTGAGACTCTTTTGCCTGACACAATTATATCATTTAAATACAAAGAGTTGCGCAAACTCTTTATTAAATGAGGAACATCGAAAAACGTCAAAATCTTTGTACCGTTTACAAAGAAATATGGGATTTCTGTGGAGCTACCTAACAATTTTAAGCATAATCTATTATTGCCCCCCTTGGTCGCATGTAACACCAACAACTTCGAAACCGATATCTATTCATTTTGAAATGGTGTCTTTTATTATAACGCATAATGCCTTCCCCTTGACAGGACCTGCTAAATAACCAACACATTGTTTCCAGTTTACATTAACCCCTCGGATCAATAATAGACCAAGAGCTAGTGAGCCGTCCGAGTAACGGTGTGTCTGTAAGGCTAGAAATTCTTATGGTGATGAGTCATAGTTGCCTAAGTACAATGACCATCGCCTGGCACGCCTCAGCCCTGCACGTCATCAACCCCTATATTTTTGAAAGTGTAGGAAACATTTGAAAAAAAAACTTGTTCCTGTAAGCTTGAAATTTTTTTACCATTTTGTTTATTTGTTATTAAGTTCAAAAAAAAATTGACAGGCTTTTTCGATGAGCACAAGTACCTGACAGGTGAGCCTGAAGGTGTATTATGTGTAAATTAAAATAAACTTTATTCTATAAAGTTGAAATTTACAGATATGTTTCTTTAGAGTTAGACGATTTAAAGTAAGTTGGTACAATGACAGGCGGTTCTGGCTAGCAAAGTCCTTGACAGGCGAGGGGAAAGATGCTATGGGAGTGCGAGTAAGAGGCGTAGCATGAAAAATCATATCGTTGATGCAAATTACATTAACTGAAAATAGAAATTATGGGTATATATGGGACCCCAATGCAGGAAAATCCGGATTTTTGGTTATATTTTATAATTATAGTAGATAGTTTTACGAAAATTTTAAGGTATCTTGCAGCGTCCTACGATGGTTTTTGGGGCTCTGGGAGGTAAAAAGGTGGTTTAATTTAAGCGAAAAAGAGGTTTTATCCTGAAATCTATAATATAAAATATATAGTTTAAAAAGACCAAAAAATACGCTTTTAATTTAAAATTAGCTAAAAAGTAAAAAATAATTTTTAATGTAAAATTTGTATTGCTCCAGCCAGTATATGGGAACAACCTACGTTTCGAAATGTAAAAAAGCGTGGGGCTCCTTAGCTATATCCTTATTTTATTAACATTGGAACTTTTCGTTAGCGCCCCACGCTTTTTTACATTTCGAAACGTAGGTTGTTCCCATATACTGGCTGGAGCAATACAAATTTTACATTAAAAATTATTTTTTACTTTTTAGCTAATTTTAAATTAAAAGCGTATTTTTTGGTTTTTTTAAACTATATATTTTGTTTTCTACTTTTTAGTCTATTATATGGCTTCTACCGTTTTCTTGTCACCACCATCTTAGATTTAAAATGGTGTATCAGTCAGCACTTTTCCCACCTTGGCTTCGGTGGGACCTCATAGTCTACATCATTTAATGAACTCTAGCATTTTATGCTACTTGGCTCAATCATCAGACTCCTTCATACACTTTCATTTGATACCCAAACCGAGTGGGTTTTAAAGAAAAATGTAATCGCCATTCCGCTATTTTGTGTTGGCCGCTATTTTGAATTTAGAATTACGCTACGCAGCTAATTGTATTGTAGTTGGCATACCCATCCATTTGATACCCATGTCGGGGGGTCGGCGAACGCAATTGCAAAATTCAGCCGCCTTCCTGGACCAGTCATCTTGATTTTTTTACAAAATAGTCAGATTACATTGTCATCCAAACTAAACATGTGTGCAAAATTTCAGCTCAATCGGAAACCGGGAAGTGGGTTAAATTTAACTTACAAGATTTTATTGCATAGTTACAAGTGCAGCTAATTAACACATTTCCATTTTGAATTTAGAATTACGCTACACAGCTAATAGTATTGTATTTGGCATACCCATCCATTTGATACCCATGTCGGGGGGTCGGCGAACACAATTGCAAAATTCAGCCGCCATCCTGGACCCGTCATCTTGATTTTTTTACAAAATAGTCAGATTGCATTGTCATCCAAACTAAACGTGTGTGCAAAATTTCAGCTCAATCGGAAACCCCGAAGTGGGTCAAATTTAACTTACAAGATTTTATTACATATGTAGTTGCAAGTGAAGCTAATAAAAGCGTATTAAAAATAAATCGGGTTTTCCTTCCTGACGCTATAATTCCAGAACGCACGATCCGATTTCCACGGTTTTGCATTCGTTGGAAAGGTCTCGGGCTCCGTGAGGTTTATAGCAAAAAAATGTCAACAGAAAAGCAGGCGTTTGGTCCATAGCAGCCATCTCAAGAGGGCGGATTACCATTTTCTTTACAACCCCTCGACATGGATATCAAATGAAAGGGTATGGTAAGTAGAACACCAAAGGCAATATAGTATACTCAATATATCGTTTGGTCCATGGCAGTCATCTCAAGAGAGCAGATGACCATTTTCTTCACAACCCCTTCGAAATGGGTATCCAATGAAAGAGTATGATAAGTAGAACACCATAGGCAATATAGTATACTCAATATGTCGCTTGGTCCATAGCGGCCACCTCAAGAATGCGGATTACCATTTTCTTCACAACACCTTCGACATGGGTATCAAATGAAAGAGTATGATAAGTAGAACACCATAGGCAATATAGTATACTCAATATATCATTTGGTCCATGGCGGTCATCTCCAAAAATCAATTTTCCCAGATTTGTTCTTTTTTCACTATAGCTTTTTCCTATCGCAGACTGTGTCCCCATAATCTTATTTTATTGAAAGGCGTTGCAACGCACACGGGTTTTTGCTAGTTACATATAAAAAACGCCATAAATAGATGGATGTATATATAAATTGCGTGTTTATATATAAATTACATATATATAAAGACAGTCGGAAAAAGGGGAAAAGGGGGACATAATAGACGCTATAATTAAGAGAAAAATCGTCAGATCAGATTTTCAAAATTCAAAATGGCAGCCAAGATGGCGGACCAAAATTCAAAAAATGAACCTTTTTCCATGAAACTTAATACATAAGGGTATTTTGACTCGTAGATCACGAATCTGACCGCAGATTCGTAATCAGCGACCAAAAAAACCCCGATAAACAAGTTTGGGTGAAAATTGGTGACGTTTCAAAAATATCCAGGTCAAAGGGTTCAATAAACATTAATGATTATAAACAAATACTCATAATTTTTGAAATCTTTGAGGGCCCATCGAGATTTTTTATCGAGGTGTTAAAGTGACTTCTCCCGAAATTTTGAGACCAATAACGTCCATTTCGATGATGGGGTATTTGAGAAATTGAATTTTAAAGTTTTTTACTATTTTTTGACCTTTTGACATTGAATTCGAAATTATGTTTATGTTTTTCAGCAAATTTGTTTATAAACAACCCCTCTGACCTGAAAACATGTAAAACCTATCAAAAACGTCGACCCCAACGAAAGATATAGAGCCAAAATCAAAAAAGAAAGTCAAAATTCATGAAAATTCCGAAAAACACATTTAATTTTTATTGATCAATAGATTAATGAAAAAATTCTAAAAATTTTTTTTTTTGTAGTCTTAAATAGTTGCCCAAAGTCCCTGAAAAGTTTCAGCCAAAAGGGAGGGGGGTCGAAAAATTTTGTCCGATTTGACGTGGAATGTCCCATATAGGTATATATAATATATTTTTTTTTTCTACGATAATTAAGGTGCTGATAGACGATGAGAATATTCTCATGTAAATGCTCTCGCGAGAACAAAAATTCGTTCTCATTGCCGTGTAAATAGACATGAGAATACGTTATCCCTCTCATGGGAATATTATCAAGCGTTCTCTTGAGAATCTCTCTCTCATACGTGTAAATAGATGCCATAGGAATATTCCAATAAGATTTCATGAGAATTCATTCTTTCCAACATGTTGGAAAGAACGATTGTTCTCACGTCGTCTCTTATTATTGTTTTGTGAATTTTATTAGTAGGCGGTTGTGTTTTGTTGTGGATTCCTTTAATTGTCATGGCGGAAAGAAAGGAAAAAATACAGTTGAGAAATAAGGAAGTAAGTAAAAAAATATTATTTGGACATAAGCAATTTTATTTAAATTAACTAATGTATACAGGCATGGCCGGAAGAAAAAACGGAAAAAATGTTTGCCGCATACGAGGAGAACGAATGCCTGTGGAGGAAAAGCCATGAAAATTATTTCAAGCCCCACGGACACCTAGAAAAAAAAATCGCAGAAACTCTCGGCTGCTCCTCTGCGGAAATGAAGGCAAGGTGGACCTCGATGCGGCAAACGTTCATGAAAAATTTGAAAAAGGAAAAGCAAGCAGGAAAAAGTGGCGCAGGCTTTTCCAAGTTCAAAAAGTGGAGGTATTTGGAACGCTTGCTAAATACCACAGTGTCACTGCCAATCTTTCACTTGATCCTATCTTTTCGCATTACCGTGTCTTGTTTTTTTATGTTATTCTCAATACGAGCGTGAATAAAATCAAATTCTGAATACGAGAGCCGTCCAAACTTTTTGTAAAACTCCTCGCCTTCGTTCTTTAACAGGTCCATTAAATTGGCAAACACATTTTTTCTGTCTCGGTCTAACCAAATTTCTTTAGATCAAACACTTCTCCTCCTTCTGTTTCTTTCGGCCTCCTCAGCCTCTTCTTCTTGGAGCAGCATCCCGAAACTCACACAAAACCCAATCTTCAACTTCCGTCTTTCCGACATGGCGATTATAACAGAAATAACTTTCAATATATGCTCTCGAGAATTAAAATATCAGCCAAATCTTTTGTTCTCATCGTTTACGCACACTATGTTAACTACGGGATACCA
>OX465283.1:82506007-82630428 GCA_949987705.1 Thereva unica | reverse complement strand
GAACTGTGCTACATGTGTTCATAGAGGAGACCGAGTCCTGATAGTTGGCGAAGAAGGAGCACCGGGTACAGGGTGACTGATTTCAATTCGGTGATGTCGGCCTCGTGCGCAAGGGAACTTTTCCGCTGGAATTTAATACCCGGCGTCACTATGGGCGCCATATTCCCTGTAACCTGTATCCTCTGTGCCCCTTTAATGTTTGCGTATCCAAACGTATATTTGCGTTAATTAATAATAATGCGACTTCGTCATTTACCCCGGACTCTAATGTACATGAATTGCTGGGTGATATACAATCAGGAGACTGTCGAAGAATACGATGGTGGGGAGGGCTGATGGGTGTGCGTGCGTTTTTCAGGGTGGAATGGTGGATACAGATTATTGTGTGGGGAACTCTGACAATGGCAGCCATTTTAATTGGGTAAATTGTGTGTACTTGGGAAAATAATGTTTTGTTCAGGTTTAGAAATTTGTTTCATTGAATTTTGGGATTAAACTTGACTTTGGTATTAAAATGCGCTTAATTTTTAGTTGAGTGGATAAAAGTTTATGTAGATAAATGAATTAATGGCGACAATTTAAACACTAAGCCCCATGATCCTGTGAAAGAGTACAGGATTTTCTAAAATGGCTTAAGCCGTATGAAAATACGTGCATAGTTACTAGTTTAATATATTGTGCGTATTATAACAAAAGTTGGTATATAAAATGGCATAAACTAAAACAGAGGCCCATGTTGGGTAATAAAATTATCTTCTTTTAGCTATTTTATTTGATATTACAATTTCTGAGTTTTTACAGAAAACAAACAGCTAATAAAAAAATACAAATATTAGTGAGATATATTATATTAAGGGAATAATGGAATTATTGATTACTGAAATATTGTGAAATTTATTAGTCGAGTAACGTTAGAAAAATAGGGTGTGTCACCACACTGAATATGACTGCACTGGCAGGGCCGGACTAGACCAAGTGCCGCCCCCACGCCAATCGCAAGTTGCATATACTTTTAATACAATAACTTTTTAGAAAATCCGCATATTCATATAGCATGTTTCTGTGTTTAATTGTTTCAAATTGTAGTGGTGAAAGATCTTTCTCAGTGTTAAAGAGAATAAAAAATTATTTACGTGCCAGTGTAGGTGACGAAAGACTTAATTCATTTGCAATATTGTGCATTGAAGCTGAGCTTAATCGATCTCTAGATGTCGAATTGTTAATTGCCGATTTTGCTCAGAGAAAAGCTCGAAAAGTACTAAGTTAAAAACCGTAGAATAGTATGTATTAAAAAATATTATATAAAAAAAAATTTCATTCCAAAATAATAAAATTTTTTTTTTCACATTATTGCCGCCCCTAGTAATGTGCCGCCCTACGCCATGGCGTTGTTGGCGTAGGCGATAGTCCGGCCCTGTGCACTGGTTCGTTTACCGAAGTCAAGCAGCATTGGGTGCGGTTGGTACTTAGATGGCGACCGCGTTGGTATCTCGGGTGCAGTCAGCGAGCCTAGTTTAGAAGGACGAGAAAGGACGTGTAAAAAGTGGTCAGATTGCTATGAATATCATGAATTATTAATAATAGATCAAAATTTGGCGTTATCTTGGATTCCATAGAAACTACTCCGATTCTAATGTTTGAAATATGTATTAAAAGCTTTGCAAACTTGTGCTCATTCACCATAAAACTTTTCAACTCTCCTTGCTGATAAAGGATATAAAGCATAAAAAATCATTTCAAATGAAATGTGTGAAAAATATCCAGATGCTGGTAACCCTCGCACATAACAGTAAATCGAAAGGACTTGGCTCGTCGATCTCACTCTCGTAGTAACAACGGCCGTGATAAATTTAATTCTCTTAATTAAAAAAAGTTTGAAATTGTAATGATTACGTTTAATTTAATGTAATCAAATTATTCTCCCATACCGAACATTTAGAACAAAATGTCCTAACAATTTTATACAAAGTCCACAGTCAAAATAAGGCTCTTGTCATAGCTAGATGGTCATATAGTGTTTGCAATTTTCAAAATCGCAATATCATCAGAAAGTTCACTCGCACGACAAAAGTACCTATTAGGACGATTTTTGTAGAACATTGTTAGATGTCAATTTTGGCGATGATACTTGCTATTCAAAATGTTGTACTTAGTAAAAAGAAATTCATTATTTTTGTAACAGAAGGCTTTACTAATTTGTATCTCGCATTGTAAACGTCCAATCTGGTATGTAACACTAAATGGCGTTAGAAAGATGAGATCTCGTACTTGACTCGGTTTTATTTGAGCGTGCGTCAAAGATGGACACCAGCAACAGAAAATACGCCATATTTTACAGTTTTTCTTTGATAAAGGCGAAAACGGTTGAAAATGTGAATAGTGTTTATGGTCTTGATACTGTAACAACCAATCATGCACAATTTCGGCTTCGTCGATTCCATTCTGGCAATTTCGATGTCAAAGATGCACCGCACTCTGGAAGGCCAATTGTCGAAAATGTCGTTAACATCATGGCAATCGTCGATTCCAAATGTTATGTAAGCCATTTGCATAAGGCAGGATACAAAAAAAAAACTGGATGAATGGGTTCCACACGAGTTAATGCCAAAAACACTCATAGACCAAATTTCCGTCTGCTAATCCCTGCTGAATCGCAACAACATCGACCCATTTCTGAAGCGGATGGTGACGGGTGATGAAAAGTGAGTTATATAGAACGTCAAGCGAAAACAGTCGTGGCGAGGATTGACTGCTGTGTATTTGGTGGGATTGGCAGGGAATCTTCAATTATGACCTGCCCCCTGCCCCCTACGGCAGAACTCTTAATTCGGAGCTGTATTGTTAACTGCTGGACCATCTGAAGGAAGCTTTACAAGCACAGAATCAGCCAGCTTTGGCCAATAGGAGAAAAATTGTGTTCCAACAGGAAACCGCCAGGCCACACACATCGATAGTGACTCGCAAGAAGCTCCGGGATCTTGGTTGGAAGGTTCTTATGCATCCATCTATCCAAGTGGCTGTCACCTGTTCCTGGCTTTGCGAACGGTTTAGCTGGTGAATTATTCCTCTCAAGAAAAGCTTGTGAAAATCGGCTATCGCAGTTTTTTGCCAATAGGTACGAGAGCTTTTATGAGAGAGGCTTAATCAAATTACCTTCAATTTGGCAACAAAACTGATTTTAGAACAAACTGCGCATTTCCACTTAAATGCCATTATTATAACTATGCTAAATAATTCTTCAATTTCATGCAAAAATTAATAAGTTTCTTTTTACTACATTTTATTTATACTATACGAGCCAGATTGATGGTTAAGTATTAGTAAGTTTTATCAATACATTAAATAATCATTTTCAGGAAGACTGCTTTTTGTATATCAACAATCTTAATAATAAAAATTTATCGTTTTTTATTTCTTTATGAAACGAAAAAAAGTAGAATAAAGTTAGCATTGTTCTAGAAAATATGTAAAGAGTTTTTGGGGGTTTTATTTTAATTAAAAATATCTAAACTTCAACTCAAAAGACAAAAGCATTAATGTATTTGTGAAAGTTGTTCGATTTTAATATCATCCGAATGCACGCACTAATCAATAAAGACCTAGTCATCAGCGGAATAAAGGGATGCTCAGCATTCGAAAGGTTGAAATGCCCCTAAAATTGTCTAAACTCATTATTTAAAAAAAAATGTATGTATATGTCGCAAAGTTAGTCTAACTTTACCAATACCAATGGATCACCGCTATTGTGGTAATGATGGCTAAATTAATAATATAATTTTCTTTAACCCAAAACAATATTTTCATTTTCGCCATCTTGCTGAACTTATTATCATGGCCAGAGATGGCGAACTTTTTCCCGCAAGCGCGCCAAAAATTAAAATCTACATTTTTTATATAATGCTAATGTTTTAAGCTATTGGTAATATTAAAATAACGACTGGGAAATACGCTGTCGTGCATCTGCTATCCTAAACGCTACACCAACGAATTTTCGCCTGCCAGAAAATTTCTCATAATTGGCACGCGTCCCAAAGATTGGTCACCCCTAACTTCGACTATCGTTGCCTTCGTAATATTTTAGGAGCATATTACTGAAAATGGTGCGGCGTTTTTCACGGTCATAACGGGCAATAATTTCCATTTCTATGGCCGTAAAAGATAGTCGTGGCAATCGGGCTCATGTTCTTACCACGTTACTTTAGGCCATTTTTGCTTTAGGCTATTCAAATTACCGCCAACGAATTCAACAGTCAATTAGAATTCGAATAAAAAACGCATGAATTAAATTATGTAGAAATTACGCATGCATTTAAATTATCGTATAACTGTTTCAAATATTTCCTAGCATTGTTACAAGCCTCCTAAAATTACCCCTAAAAATTCGAAGCCCCTAAAAAACCATTCAACATTTGTTTCCCCTAAATTTTGGGGAAAATCCCCTGACTGGAGAACTTCGCTCAGAAATCGAGATGACCGGAGGAAATGATTGGAGGAGACCAAGGGTCGAGTTGGACTGTAGCGTCACTAGAAGAAAAATGTTTATTCAGGTGCTAAATTATTATTAAAGCAAATCAATTTCCAATACCCTAAAATACGGAGCCACACAACTCCTACATTGATCGACACAGATGTTGCTCGTTCTGTAATTATTCTTTTTTCCGGGTGAGGCTATTAGCCTCACGCCAACCTTACTTGGAAGGGACTAGCCCGATCATATTAGCTTATCCTCTCTGTAGGATAATTACCAGTGGCCACCGTTAGGAGGTTATGATCGCACTTCCATCAGTCCGAAATAGTTGCGACATGTGGATGTTATGCTACATGTTATTCCCCCTATTCCACTCATAACTGACCCAGCATTCAGCATTTTTCTATGAGTTGTTTTAGGGTGAAGAGTTGGTCAGGTGAGGTCGGTTGACCTTCAGCTGCGGCAGCTGGATTGGTAACCTAATTAACTAGGTAGTCTTGGGCCTAGTTAACTTTCTGAGATAGGAAAGTAATCAAATACCCCTATCCTGTTTCTATGGATGGGGTAAATTATGGCTTCTTGCTTCCAGTCGGTCGGTAAGTATTCCTCTATCCATATTTTGGTGATCAGTTTATGCAAATTTTCGACTACTACTATGCTTCCCTTTTTAACGAGTTCAGCTGCTATTCTACCGACTCCCTGGACTTATTTTTCATTTTTTTGTCTTTTATTTCTTCAAGCGTCGGGGGTTGAATGTTAATCCCATTATCATACCAGACATACCAATCCGCACGTTCATTGAAGTCTGAAGTCACTACTGATTGTTTTGACTTCGCGGTAGGCCTGCCTGATGTGACTGCTATGTAAGTTTTTAAGAATATCTTGAATTTGGCTGTTAAGGACCAAATACACAAGCGCTCTGAGTGCATACAAGCGCATACAATTGTTAGATATTTCTCTTTTCTGCATACTTTATCTGTAATACGTTTTATTCTTAATGCTTCTAATTTCGCTCTTATTAGTCTCACAATAAGTTTTCGCGAAGGCTGCTATAGCTACATATCTTGTAATCTACATCAATCTGTCTTGCATTGTCTGTTCAGCAGCCTCTTTTAGGACACGTCACGTTTGTGTTAACTCTCTGTACCGTTGTTTGAACCTATAAATGTTAAGCTTTGGTTCGCTGGGGGTTTAGTCGTGCTCTAAAACTTGCTTTCACCATGTGTTGATTAGAGCCGCAACAGGCACTTCTATACGATCACATCCAATATATTTATTTGTTGCTGATCTCTTTTCAATGAGTACAAGATCGATCTGGTTGAAAGTCTTTCCCTCCGGTGAAGTCCAGGTCACTTTATGAATGTTTTTAGGCGGGAAAAGCGTCAAGCTTACCACCATTCCTTTGCTACTACGAAGTCGATAGCCTGCCACCATTATCGTTGGTGGTTGCATGAAGGCTATGGTTCATATTATTGCTCAATCCTGAACCTTCTTCCCCATCTTAATCGCCCCACATCATTTTTATATCATTAGAGGGTATATGGTCGAACATCAGCATAAGATTCTGATAAAACTCATCCTTTTCTTCTTCAGGTTTTTCTCCCTTTCGGCAGGTGCATTGATTATGGAGATATTGCGCAATTTTGCCGTAATTCGCAATGTGCACAATCTGTCATTGATGGTTGGAAGTCTAAAAGTTGGGACTTTGGAGATTTATCGACGACAACTGAAATTACTCCGAATTGACGTGTGTTGTGCTTTCACTTAAGAGAATGGTATGAGTTTTAGCCGTTTGATCAATCCAGTCCGAGGCCTACCTAGTGGATTCTGATCCTGGAACAGTGAATATTTTCCAGGAATAGGTTTTTAATCTGGATCCCAACCAGTACGTTAAAGTTATAAAAAGCTCGCTCCATTTGTCTGTAAGAATTCTTTGACATTTCCATTTTCAGCACCTAGGTAACGATCAGTGTCGGCATTTACTCTTCGACAATAAATTGCCTATAATGGTACTGCACGCCTTAACGAAAACATCGTCAATTTGGTCATTTGCGGTCATCTGGTGACGTCCATGATATCTGGTGTAAATATATTGAGTAAAAGTTAATTTTCACAAAATCTTTTTTTACAATTTAAACTAATGAGAAATAAAAATGTTGGAAGCTTGTCATGTTTGTAAACAACCGCTTAATTATATTGTTATTCCGACTTAATTATGTATGAACCACATAAAAGTTGCTTGATAAAAAATTAAATTTAAAAACTTTAATCAAGATAACACAATACTCTTACAAAATGATTGTTCAAGCTTCGTTAAATGTTTTTTTACTTTGGTGAGTTCGATTTTTTCAGATATAAGCATTTTTTATTAAAAAAAAAAAAACTCGAATCTACCTCATTCTACACAATATCCACTTAACCACCATAAAAGTTTATGACGCACCAAAATGCAGATCCCCTAGATTAATTTTTCCCGCAATTGAAACATTTCAAACCAATTATTTCGCCCAGGATATTTCCAAACAATATATATATATGCGACTTTATGTATTTGTAAAAAAACACCAGGAAATTTCCATTTAAACAATTTAATTTTCCACGTGACCAACAGATTATAATTCGATACCCTCACGTTCACATGGTTCAAAAAACAACGCCAGGACTCGTATCCTGGTATAGATTTGCTGTAGTGTGGGTATATAGTAGTGTATCCTTACTGGTTATTTTTTGCTCCCGTTTTATCATCCTCAGATTAGCTTTCATCGGATGATTGTCCTCTTTCGTGAGTTCAATTTTCCACTGGGTGGAAAGTCATCGATCTCGTTGCTGTCATTTTTACGTTTCATTACGTTTATCCGATATAAAAGTGCACACGATTGTAATTGTTAGGATTAGGACGTAAGGGCGACGGTATCGAGGTTCATGTCGAAGTAGTGGATGTGATTTAAAATGTTTACCCAAATGGAAAATGCAATTTTTTGTGCAAAGTGTTGCTGCATGTCAACTCTAATTTCAAATCTATGGTCATTATGTGGGGAGTGTTAGAGTATTTACTAATCTAGCGTGTGATGGCCATCAATAATAAAACTAAGTATTAGCCATGTCATTAACGATTTTAACCTTACTATGAAGGGCCTCTTAATCCATGAGGTATGTCTCCATGAGGAGACAGAGAAATGCAGCATTAAGGAGAGGCTGCAGAAATTGCACTAGAGAGGTGACCGAAAGCTACAACAAAAAGAAAGAGGAAGCAAAAAATATTAGTAAAACTAACAAAAGAGATGAAAAGACTTTAGGTCCGAATAAACACAGCTGCACCACGTAACGAAATTCCCAATATACATACGACCTGTGTTAGAGCCTGTATTCAGTGTTGATAGCTTCGTACCGAGGTTCCAACTTAGACGCAGTTCTCTATTCTATTGGTGTAGTGCTTGGAGAGAGGATTAATAGTGCAGAAAGGCTTTGCAATCAGGCCTTAATAAATAGAGTTGCGCTATGTAACAAAGCAGCTAGAGATACTTGTGACTATACGTTAGAATTCACGTTCATTGAGGAAAGAGTAAGTCCTGGAGACGAGCTGCCATATGTAAACCAGAGTTAAGTCTCGCCTGTTCAAGGCGAGCTGGCAACTGTGCGTAAGAATGTTACCTACCAAGCAAGGAGTCTGAATTTTAGATTCCTGGGAATTTGATTGCGTTATGCATACTGTAGTGCAGGGCAATTAGGAATTTAGGACAATGAGGTGAAGGGCATTGAGGGATGTAAGGACAATAATGACATGCTGCGGATCATATCGCTACCTTGTAGGGCAACATACATAATCAGAGTGTCAGGGACAATAGTCTAGGGCAGCGGTCGGTAACCTATGGAAAGCGTGCCACTATTTGGAACACGAGACGATCTCTGATGGTACGTCACGTTACCCCATTCACATACAGGCAGGCCGTGGACTGAAGTTTTACCACCATGAAGCCATGTATAACCACACACTTAACGGACGCCAACTGAATGGCGCCTGCAGTCAAGAAAAACTGGAAAAAATCTTTATGTCTATGCATATTTATCATCAGTCTGGACCTAAAGGTGTGAGCCAGGTTCGTGTGATTCGACAACGAAATTTGTTTTGCGTTTCCAGTTTGCATTTCAAAAAAAAGTTGACGATTTTTCAAGATTAGTTGCAAAAGACAGATTGTCGTTCAAAAAAATATGTACGTCCTAATCTTTTTTATGTCAATTCAAGCAATTCCTGATGCAATATGTAGTAGTGAGCCTGATTTGAAGGAAAAAAGAGAAAGGATAACTTAGGGATCTAGAGGCTACGTGAGTAAATGAACCTTGCGTGAACTCTGAAGTGTTATATCAGAATTCAGTGTAGAATACCGCTGAGAAAACTAAACAGTTGAGAAAATGTAATCAGCTATTCGAACTGCGTACATAAAGCAAAGGGCACACAGAAAAATTGGGTGTACGGAATTCTGGGCATCTTTTTTTGTGGGAAACCAAATTCTGTTCGAACTCCACACTAGGCTTAAAATAGAAACTTCGACTTATGCGAGTGTCTTCAATTTTTCGGAGAAGAGAATTGAATTGTCGCCAGTACTTTCTCCGTGAAAGAAGGAGTATCATTAGCAATTAAACCAAAAATTTAAACTATCGAAATAAACGAAAGAACTACCTTGAGCGAGCATACTAGAAGATTTTCACAATAAAAGGAACACCTTCGAAATCTTGAGCAGCAGATATGCACTATGCACTCTTAATGATAAAAGTATTGATAATTTATTCGCGAATATCCTTTATTCGGCACCTCAAAGACGTCGATATAGTTTTTATAGTTCGCGCGGTATGGTGCAGGTACAAAAATAACGTACGTCGGTTTAAACAAAAAAACGGTTTGACCGAATTTATGAAAATCTTTTTAGATCATATTTTCGTTAATATTCTTCGAACGGCATGTCAACTAGTACGATATTTTTTATGGTTCTCGCGATATCGTGCAGGTACAAAAATCACTTATGTCGTTTGAACCAAGAAACGGCTCGAATGAATTTTATAAAAATCTTTTCAGATTATATTGTCGTTAATACGCTTCGAACGGCACCCATTTTATTGGGAAGTTAATAAATAAACATCTTTTATTAAGTGCAAAATTACATATTGCTTAAAGCTATATTCTAATTTACCCCCTTGCACCATACTGATAAGCTACTTTGGGTAGAATGGAGAAAAGGCTAGTTTCATCTCGGAAATCGTTTAAAAATTTCAGTGTTTGGGCTTATTTCTGAAACCAGGTGGCGGCAGGTGGTCGGGACCAAAACTCGCGATATTCTCCATCAAAAAAGGTAGATACTAATCCTTTTTCTCATATGTAGTTTTGCCGCTATTTTGGTTGCCAGTTTTTCGCTTTTTTATCAATTATCTTGGAAATCGTTGGTTTTTCGAGGCAACCTGTAAAATCAAAACTAAAGATCGCGATATTTCCCAATTTTTTAGCTTTAAAAAAAAGCTTATACCGAGGCTTTGTCCGTCTGTCCGTCTGTGGCCTTCTCTCATCTCTGACAGTATTGTCGCTACAGACTTAGGCCATATCTACAGTACACAGCCAGAAGTGTCTAAGTGCAAAATATGTGTTTCGAGATAATCGCCTTCAAAGATTCTTTTAGATACAGAATTGTGCACAAAACCACTTTTGTCGCTCCAATAGCTCAGCAACCACAGCTCAGTTTAAGACAAGAATTATACCAATGATTAAGAATAAAATACTGAATACAAAAATGCAATAAACTCAAAATCGTCAAATTTGCACTTAAGCACTTCTGGCTTTTTACTGTAGATATCTCAAATTGTAGCTCTTGATCAAGAGACATACAACTGAGAAAATGGTCTGGAAATTGCAACGGGAAGTAGGGGAGACCGGGGTAAAATGGGATAGTTAAGCGAAAAAAAGTTATAACATGAAAAAATCAAAACGTTTATTAAAAATCTCTTATAACCAAGGAAAACTTACAGTTTTAACTTAAATAATTATAATCTTTTATGGCGCTAAATCACATATTCTTTGCACACATAAATGAATTAAATAACACTTGTCAAATTTCCCGTTTTGCCCCACACCACGGGGTAAAACGGGAAATACTATGCCCCAACAGACACATTTTGCAAAAGTAACAACAGTTCTAACCTTCAAAATCATTCGACGAAAAATCTATCAAAATTCACTAGTTTTACACTAATACAACACGTATGCGACAAAATGTTACATTAGCACTAATACCTACCTTCGTGCACATCGATTAAAAACAGAAAACTTTTTAAAAATCCTCCAAAAACAGTTTTTTCTTGCCGCGAAATCAAAATACGTAGTGACACGTGCGCATCGCTAGGGCTCGTGTTACGCGACTGAATATCTCGCGAATGAGGCCGTGTTAGGCTCTGTTGCGTTTACCAGTCACGCACACAAGCACATTACCCGTCCTGCCCCGAGCTTCGTCTTGCCCGGGTCTCTACTATATTTAACGACAAAAAAGGGATTTCTAATAACGTAAATATATCGGTAGCCTAGAGCTAAGGCGCTGGAATCTTATCATGGGGAACCAAGTTCAATCATCGGCCGCACAATATTGAAATACATTTTTTCTACGCCTCTTGTAGAATACGAGCATTCTGATATTGCTTTTAAGCTGGTGACATATCCCAGCCGTACATGCATTGCATTCAGAGGCTCCATGAAATCCGGCGAATTTCGTCTGACATATAATTACATGGTTTGCGTTCCGTGCCGGCTGTCACACATAGCCCGAAAATCTAAGTAACGTGTTCATGTGTTTGTGTGCTTATGCTTGTGTGTGCTATCTCGAATGCGGCAATGCAGAAAAAGTTGAAAGTAGCCCGACCTTTGCGTGGCATGCCTTCCACTCACGGGATATTCCGTCAGCTCGCATTTGAATACACACACTTCTACATTATCTGTCAACGAATGCAATGCATGTACGGCTTGGATATGTCACCAGCTTTAGACACGGAATTGCGGGCATTCCGCACCCGCGTGGAATATTCATTCCATCACTTGTTATGGAATGACTACTAGGGGCGACATCTGTTGCTCAAAAGCCAAGAATATGATGGTGTTATTCTTTTTATTTATTAATTAATAAATTAAAGGAAAAAAAGAAATATTTCAATAATAAACAATCAAAGATGTTCCGCTAGACCATTTTTGCTTTAAATAAACAATTCAATTATTAAATTACAGAACATAAAAGCATTTTTTGAATAACTTTTCGGCGGCATCTATTGTCAAATTATTTAATTAGGAATAGGTTGCGCCTTTATCCGTTCAACTGATATTGGTGCTGTTTACCAGTAAATGCCATTGATTCTTAACTGTCATTTTCTTCAGTTGTGGCAATAGCTTTACATTAGGTAGGTACGTTTTTGTTTACAAAATAATAATAAAATCTATTTTAGAGGCATAGAAAAAGTATAGTCTGCCACAGGCTCGGGTGCATCATTCCAAACTTGTTACAGAATATACTATTTTTTTACTTCGGTGGAACATGTTTTCAATCTATTACATTATTTAATAATGATATTTAGGAGAACATAAACATTTACTTAATTTAAAGTGAAAAAATATCACTTTCTTGATTTTTATGGTCATCCAGTCCGAAGTGTTATTCAACAGAATGAATAACATGAAAAAGCGTTATTAGTGGCTAGTCTCTAGGCACAACATCCCACTAGTTTACATAACACTATCGTTGCGGAAAATCAACGAAAAAATCGGCAACCTAAAAGTATGCTTACACCGAAACTAAATAATTGTTAGTCTTGAAGTGTTGAATGATAATGTAAATTTTCCCATACAAACATATAGACTCATCTTATATTAATATAGGTGATTATCTTATATTAATATAGGTGATCCAAGTAGCATTTTGCTAATGTTGAGAAAATGTCCCGAGAGGAGGTGGAGCCTCGGATCTGCTAATTGGGACCAAATTGGTTATATTACCGGCGGGCATGGTCCGAAGTACTAGTATCTCGCCGTGTATGGACTCCCGTTTGAGCCGCAAGTTGTGGACCACTGACTCTCGCATCAATGAGGATTGCGATCCAGGATCTGGTAGTCATTTGTCAATATATTTCAGCCCATCAATCAACGCACCTGCATTCATCGATGCTTTAAACTTTAATCACACCCTTTCTCCGAAAGTCGCCAACTATCTGAAGATTGGAGCTACCTTAGGCTAGTAACAAAAGAAGTTTTTCAAATTTAAGGCGTTTAAAGGATTGGCAAAGTATTGGAGAACAGCGGCTGCTCTTTTGAGTATTCACAGGGAAATCAACGTAACGGCTAAAGAAGTAATCAACAAATTTGCTGAAAAACGTAGAAACATAGAACTGTTACCTTTACACAAGCAATGCTCTGGATCATGTATGCCAATAGCTAATAAACTGAACTCCTTCCACTTCTTCTGGTCTTTTTCCTATTAAAACATAACTAAAAGTTATATCAATTTTGAAGGATAATGTTTAAAGTTCAGGATTCGACTTATATCTAACTACGCCACTGCCCCCAAAGATAGTAAAATTAACAAAAATGACAATGGAAAACCCAAGGTGTGCAGTCAGAATACAAGGAGCATTGACGGAGTCCTTCCCTGTCAAGCAAGGTTTAAAGCAGGGCGACGGGCTGGCACCGATGCTATTTAATCTCTGCCTAGAAGGACTAATTCGCAAGGTAAGCATTGATGCGAACACCACCCTGCTTAAAAAATCAAAACAATTGGCAGGATATGAAGATGATATAAACTGCCTTGCTAGATCACTGTCACACCTTAGAGAAGTTTTCACTGAATTAGAAAAGGGAGCCAAAGATATAGGGCTACAAAGAAATGCAGAAAAAGGTAAAATTCTAATTCAGTCAAGAGTGGAAAGAAGAAGAAGAAACCACAACACCACCTGGGGGACATAACTTCAATTCAACTAGCTGCGGTCCACAGGCAGTGAAGACAACGATAGACGTACAACGAAGAATAAACGCCACCAACAGCATATTTTTCCCATCCTTCAAAAGGAAAATTGTTGGCTCTATACTGGCACTACCGCACTTTGGATTCCGGAGACGTTTGGAAATAATTCTTAAAGACCGGCAGGACTCGGAACAATAGTCAACGCTCAGGAGCACCGTCAACCTCAATCAATGAAGGCATGCCCATCTAAGCAAAACAATGTTAGATGAAGATCGGATGCAAAAGTGTTTCGATGAAGAAAGTCGATATATTGTAAAAATTTATATTGTGTGTGTTCAATAACACATCAGTCAAGCTACTTTCCGATACACTTTCATGTGAACTTTTATAAAAAAATGTACTTATATAGGTAGTACTATTATTTTTTTATAGATTTTACTCTGAATAGTTGGAAACAGTAGAAGTATAAATACCATTTACTCAAATACTTTACAAAAAGGGAATATTAAAAAAAACTCATCGAAAATTTAACATATAAATTGCATTTTTGCAAATAAAAGCACAAACACAAAATCCTTTTAAAATCTTTGCTGTCTCCCAACATTTTTTCAATTGTGCTTAACAATGGTCTAAAACAACAAAAGCTACAGCTACAAAAAAAAACATCATAGAGGGAAAAAACGTAGAAAGGCAATACTCGATAATAAAACCAGAATATCCAATTTTTTATCTAAATAATCCATTTCCGACGTATTTACGGTCGAATTTTGTTCGATAGTAAACAAAAAGCAAAACCAAACGAAATAAACCAACACCGGGGCTACACCAGGGACTGCTACAAAATGTAGAACTAAGGATACACCATAGAACGTCCTGTCCATGCGGTTCCAATTGTTGGTTCACGCTTGTATATCATCCCCCCGAAAGGATTCGAGTCCTGCACAGCAGCGCGGCTCCTGCTTTATTTGCTAAATAAAACGTACGTTTTCATCCATTTTCACAGTCGTATTTTGTCTGCATGGGAAATTATTGGCCGCACATTTTCGCGATTCTGCACCAGAATGAATTACCAAAAACGGAATGCAGAACCTGCTCATCCCGGCGTAGACAATCGGGCATTGCTGTTGTGGCCATTGAACTGTCAGTGCTTGTCCTGATGACCATTCCATTAGCAAATATGTGCAGCGCCACTATGTAACCGGCCTCGGCCGCAAATTCGTTTACAAACTGCAAATGCGATTTATTGGCCACCAGCGGTCACTAATCGAATTCTAAAGGGTTTGGGATTAGAAGATTGAAATACGAACAGGCAGTTTGGAGCCTGTTAACCGGCTCGTTGGGTGCTTCTATTATTTGAAGTGGTGATACAGAAGTTTGTCTAAAAAATATGATTAGTTGACACGTTATCAATTATCCAGAACGGTACACCTTCTCCCAGCCCTAATTACACAATTGGCGCCACATGATTGAAAGCATCGGCAACTAAAGAGCAAAAACCGCTATCGCCGGGCTGTGATTGATTGCCATCCTACCATAACATGAAAGTTAAAAAATACCTGGAGCTGATAAGAGAATTTCGAGCAGTTTGTTAACAAGGGAGCCCCGACCAAGCTACTACAAAGTTTGAGACTTTCCATTATAAAATCACCGCGCATTGATCCACATTGCACAGCAGCTAACACCGGGTAAAGCGGGTAAAGTTTAAAGTACGAGGTATCCGCCGGCAACCGAAAAATGAAGTCTGCAAAAATCGCATTAACATTAAAACTCCATTTGATATCGAAACAAGTGCCAAAATGGTCCTAAGCTAAGAACATCCATAGACATAGGAACGTCGAGAACGGATATCGATTATTGAGAAAAGTTTTCCTTTCTTCAAGAAAATAATGGAGGGAGCTTCTGCTCCAGACGAAGGTGGATGGCGAGAAAGAACGATGGTAGCAAGGTAAGAGGTTTCGGAAAGGGATTCCTCCTTGCTGCCTTGATACACTGGAATAACTGTGGGGAAGACACAGCCAAACATATATCACTTGCGCTCCCGCCTCGGGCTAAATGGGAACCAGTTATGCGATTTATATTACTTTTTCTTTCTACGTGTCAATATATGACTTCGCTGGTTTACGTGCCCAGAGCTTACAATGAGTTGCAACTAAATTGCTTTTTTAATGCTTCCTCGGTTGAGAAATGAGTTTCGGCTTAGCTTTTAAAGAACCATTTCTGGAAATCGGAGTTATTTTGAGTTTTTTTATTCAATTTTAAACGTGATTATTTCATGTTTTTACTGATGCTGAAGTTTAGTCAATTATTAGTGGAAAAAATTTTATGAAGTGGAAGCTAATATATGAACCAATATCAATTCCTCTGACGCAGTAGCATATTCAGCCTCTGTTGTAGAGAGTGCCACATGCCCCTGCTGCTAAAATTCACGAGGTATGAGTTTTATCCAAAAAAACACATAACCAGCGGTAGTAAACTAGTTGGGCTGTGGGTTTGGCCCCTTCGGTCACACGATCAACTTCCCAGTATGATGAGCCTGGATGAAAAACATACTTCCTAGAAAATGGTAATACTTTGTACACTAGTGGGAAATTGACTAGTACCACAACTGGTGACAAAGTAATACTGAGAGAAGCTAGTTCAAATAACTAGTGTTCTTACTCTTTAAAGACTTAACAATCAGGATCCAAATGTGTCGTTCACTGAAAAAGGGGTGCAATTACACACTTCAAAACACTAGAGGTTGACCCGCTTTGGAGTCACAATAAACTCCAGAAGTGTACTATAATTGCACTTATAAGGCACTTCTGCAGCCGCTTCACCCCACAGCGAAAGAGATCACAAAATGCGAATCCAAAGCAAATCAACCTCCAATACTCTAAAATACGGAGCATTCCTGCATTGAACGACAAAAACGTTGCTAGTTCCGTAATAATTCTTTTTTCCGGGTGAGGTTATTGACAAATAAATATACAGTGGTAAATCCACAAAATTATTCTAGAGAATTTGATTTTCTTGAACTTAGCAAAGGAACATTTCCTTCGTACTTTGTTCGCTACACAAGAGCGCGTGGTTGAATTCGTCCAGTGCGTGTTGAAGCGACACTGATAAACCGGGAAGCAAATGACATTTGGAAATTCCAAAGATTTAAGAATATACCGAAAAGGAAATTTTTTTAATTTAACTACTGGAAATTTCGGCATAAACTTCAATTTTTAGAAACTGTAGCATGTGGAAAACAATTTCAACAACAATTCCTTGTTTCATTCCAACGAGTTTTTTATACATACATTAGGCGCTTGTAGACCTTAGTCCTAATTCTTTTCATTTAAACCAAAAAAGGATTCGATCGAATGTTATGGAATTTTTTTCAGAGTATGTTTTCATTAACAGCAACAACAGAAGCATAGTCCTCGGCCATGTGCCGGGCATCAGAAGGTTTTTTGTAGGACTGCCGTACACAACAGACACACACACTGACGGGTTATTCCCCAGTTTTTTGTATATAATGCACACAGGGTTGGCGCTTGAGTGTTTTACGCCCGGTGCACTATGCCATATTGCGCCCAATAAACTGTTTATTTTTGAACGAGGTGACGGACAATGGAAGAAAAACACTCGCTGAAGGGAGAAATAATTTTCATAGTTTGCGCAAAATATAAGATTGCAGCATAATAATGCGTATAACATAAAAAAAGATTACATAGATAGGAGGTTTTCACATTGTCAACATCTAACCAACAAAAATCTGCTGAAAACGTCATCTGCAGAGAAAAGAGTAAGCGAGAACGCTGGGGCGGCAGATTTTTCAACCAATGAATTCTTTCACGAAATTTTTAAACCAACTTTTTGACAGCTATATAGTTGTTGTTGTTTTTTGTCTCCTTTTTGTTAGAAAAATAAGGGGATGACACAAGGGAGAATTAATATTTAAAACCAAAACAACAACCTAAAGCTTATTGCTTATTGCTGAACGGGAATTTCTTTATCGCTGGTCTAAAAAAGTTAATAGTGCTACTGCCATTCGTTCTTTCAAACGTATCCGGAATATTGTCACTTACAAAATCCAGGAGGCTAATGGCTGGTTTACACGTATTAAGTAGTTAAGTGTTCAACTAAATTTTAACTTAATTTTAAGTGACTTAATTTCAAGTAATCGTTTACACGTATTCAACACTTAATTTTAGTGAAGCTCTTTAGTTCGCTAAAGATGGGCGTCAAAATTTTAAAAAATAGAGTCATAAAATTTGTTTTAAATGAGATTTTCGACGAAGTAAAAGATGAAATAGCCAGAAAAGAGAGAATACCTAAAAGATTTTGGGTGAGAAATTGGATAAGCAGGAGAAATGAATACGGCGCTAGTGCAACTTTGTTCCATGAATTAGATGGAGAAGATAAACAAGAGTATTTCTCTGGGCTACGTATGTCAGAAGAATCCTTTAATTACTCTTGCTGTCTAAAGTTCAACATGAGATACAGAAAAGAGATACTGTATTGCGATGTGCATTAGAACCAAAATGAAAATAGCATATTGTACTATATTTTCTCGCCACTGGAAATAGTTTTCGCAGTCTATCTCAAGCCCTTGTTGTTTCGCTTGTTTGTTTCCTTCTTTATTATTTCTTACATTCCACAAACATTCATGCTTTAAATACTCTTCAACGAACTGCATCGTAGTGTCTTCTGACCACTTCGACATTTTCAAAATAAAATATTCACTTACACGAACGCGACGCTATTCAAACAAATTTATGCATCTAACTAAAATGAATCACTAAACCCACCTACTAAACCGAAAAATAGAAAAAATTCTATTCTACTTGCTTACTTACCCCCTAAATTTTAACTTGCAACTTATTACTAAATTCAAGGTTTACATGCATTAAGTCACTTAAAATTAAGTTAAAATTTAGTTAAATACTTGACTACTTAATACGTGTAAACCAGCCATAAGAGAAGTTATGCTCGTAAGCTTGATACTTCGCTTCCAGCTAAAACTGTCTGGAATAACTTACGGTCCTTAGGCGTGCATTCTAAAAATAACTCTACGGCTCATAATCTTTGCCCAGAAAGCCTCAATCAACATTTTATTGGAAACCATACGACTGCCGAGGTTAATACTCTTCCTGACTCATTTCCTGATGGCTTTTGCTTCCGCTGTGTTGATTACCTTGAGGTTATCTCTGCACTAAAAACAGTTAGGTCACAAGCGACTGGTAGTGACAATATATCTCCTAGATTCCTAAATATGCTTATACATTGTCTCTTGCTGGTTCTGACCCACATTTTTAACACATGCCTCACAGTTTCTAAGTTTCCATATTCATGGAAACTTGCTTTATCACGCCTATTCCTAAATGTCCATCCCCTGTCATCCCCGGGGATTTCCGTCCCATCAGTATACTTCCTTTTTTGGCTAAGATTCTCGAAAAGTTTATTGCTGCCCAAATACTCGAGTTTTGTGTACGAATTCAACTCATTAACGAATGGCAATCTGGCTTTCGCAAACGCTATAGCTGTTATACTGCCCTCCTAAAAGTGACTTCTGATATTCGAAAGTCACTTGACCAACATCACATTTGCTGCTTATTGTTGCTCCATTTCTCTAAAGCGTTTGGTAGTGTTAATCACGGTTTGCTTCTAAAAAAAACTCGCCTCCCAAGCTAATTTTTCTTTTCCTGCCCTTAAACTCATACATAGTTTCTTAACCAATCGTTCCCAGAAAGTTCTGCTCGGTAACAATTTTTCCTCAATTGCTGCTCTTCACGCTGGTGTGCCCAAAGGCTCCATGATCTTCCTTCTGTAGTCAAAGATTCTAAGATTCACATGTATGCAGATGATGTTCAAATTTATATATCTTCCCCAAAAGAACAATCCTTCAGTAGTTTGGAGAAACTTAACGCAGATCTGCAGCGTGTTTCCTCTTGGTCGACATTGAACCATATACTACTTCTTCTTCTTCTTAAATGGCGCTACAGTCCTTGCAGGACTCGGGCCTCTTGAAGTCTCCTCTTCCAGTCTTCTCTACGTCTTGCTAGCTCTCTCCAGTTTGATATATGAAGTTTTCGTATATCTTCTAGCACGTCATCCATCCACCTATTTCTTGGTCGTCCTACTCTTCTTCTTCCCAGATGGTCTTCCATTAAAAATCCTGGCTAGCATTCTTTCTTCTGGAGCCCGTAGAACGTGTCCAAGCCATCGCAGTCTGTTCAATCTTATGTATGTAGATATGTTTATTTCGTCATACATTTGTTGAAGTTCCTCATTTGTCCTAATGCGCCATTCGTTTTGGTTAACCCTTACAGCGCCAAATATTCTTCTTAAGATCTTCCTTTCGAAGATTTTAAGCTGGTTTTCTGTTTGTTGGGTCAATGTCCAAGCCTCAGACCCATAGCATAGAACTGGGCGGATTAACGTTTTGTATAGTCTGATTTTGCATTGTCTTGAAATTTCTTTGTTTTTAAAGACCGGGACTAGTGCGAAATAGGTTTTATTTGCGGCTACGATGCGTCTATGGATGTCGTCCTTTATATGGTTTTGTGCAGTAAGTATTGTCCCTAAGTAGATAAAGTTTTCCACAATTTCCACAATATGATCGCCAAGGCTGATACTTCGTCCTAGCCGATGTCCTTGTTTTGATACGATCATATATTTTGTTTTTGTGTCATTTACTCGTAGATTGAACTTTGCTGAGCTTTCTACAATCTTGAAAAAGGTTTCCTTTACCTCTTGTGCTTTGCGTCCAATTATGACTATATCATCTGCGAAGGCTAGTATCTGGATGTTCCTTGTGAAGATGCTATTTGCTCCATTAAGATGCGTTTCTCTCATTATTGCTTCGAGAGCAATGTTAAAAAGTATTGGCATATACTACTTAATCCTCATAAATCCCAATGCATCCACATTCGTACCTTGATTGGACAACGTTCTTTCTTTGTCTTCGCGGCGTTGCTTTGGAATTGTCTTGCAGTTGATCTCCAGCGCATTGATTCAGCGGGCATTTTTAAGAAGCATCTTTTCCATCATATCTGTAACAGGGTTGTTTAAAGCGCAAATTCGAGTTTTCTTTTATAAATTTTCTTTGTTTTAAGCTATTTATCTGTTATACTTTTTCAATTATGTGTTTTTTATGTAGTTTTTTTTTATTTTATGAATTTTTTTTTATTTTATTTTTTTACTCTTTCATATCCTCCTACCCTACTGATGTACTAGTTATAAGATTCTATCTTGTGTACATGGTATTCAAATAAATAATAATAATAAAGCATTTTAACGTGTAGTTTCTTGGAAAAGTTGGCTTGTGTGAAAACACATACGATTCTATCAAATTTTTGTTGGTTGACCCGTTGGAAACTGGCCATATTAATTTGTTAGACAGTAATACCCCGGTTTAACCCGTCGAACTACGCAAGTTCGAGCAAATTGGTGTACTGAAATTCGATTCTTCCTTGAGCTCCCATATATTTTCACATATTGAACTCAGGAAAAATAAAGCCTCAGTTCGCCCAACAGAACATGAAATTGAACGTAAAAGCTTGCTCAAAAGAGAATAATCAACTGGAATAATGGAATATCATTCGAGAGAGCTTTGGCATATCTAACTTCTGGCGAAAAAGCAACAATAGTTTCAAGAATGAACTGAACATGCAAGCCGGTGAAGTCACTTATACGGATTGAACTGAAATTTATTGAACTGGTGAAGCCGGGGTTTAAAGGAACAAATAAAAAATTATTTAAAATTATTATTTATTTATTTACATAAATTGGGTACATTTGTGTAAATTCCCGCTAGAATTCATTTATATATATATATATATTTTTTCTAAGTTTTAAATTTTTTTAAGTCTTAATTTCTGAAATGGTGCCCTCGACAAATTGCGCCCGGTGCAAGTGCACCATTAGCACCTACCTAGCGCCGCCCTTCTTCTCTGGTTACGGTACCGTGACCCTTAAATATCTTCATCTAAAGACTCCCTCCCGAAACTAAGACGCAGATTATCTATGAATAGTTAAGGAATAAATCTATAGAACCAAGAGCTGTTCACTGCAGAAGAGTCAGCAAGTCTTTCAAGCCTGTTGCATCTTTTCTTGCAACGAGATACTCTTAGACTCTAGTTTCTAGCCTGCTGGTGCTCGTACCACGCTTTTTGTTCCGCTCATCATGAATACGCTAGTAGGTAATGCGTCGGTTGAGCCTGGGAACCAGGTCAAGGTCACCGCCCATCGAATCTGGGTCAAGGCCATCAATCAATCACCTGTTGGTGGCCATGGATCTAGGTCACGGGGTCTACGACCGTGGGACTGGTTTGCTTGGGCGGGACCTGGGTCAGGGTCGGTGGCTTGGGACTCGGTGGGGCCGGGCTCGGCTAGGGACTCGGTGGGGCCGGGCTCGGCTAGGGACTCGGTGGGGACGGGCTGGGCTGGGCTGGGGACTCGGCTGGGGACCCGGTGGGGGCTGGTAGGTACTTGTTTATGCTGTGGCGGAAGCTATCGCCAGAGCCGCGACGGAACCTGTTATTGATCGATTTTGTAAGTGCCCTGGCCTCTGCAGAGCACCGGTCATACACTCTGTACGTACAATAAGTATATACCCTCCCTGTCAATTTTTGTATATTTTTTTGTTACTCTCTCTTACCCTGTATTAAATTAATAAATAAAGTCATTCAATCACCCATCGCTTGGGAATCGAACTAGCGCCACGCAAATCGCGAACAGAAAAACCAACGCCTTAGCCAACTTGACCAAGACGACAGTTGGATGGAGTTGGATTATTTCTGTACATATGCAGTTGTGAAATTCTATTTTTAGATCTTGCGGCCCAGTGAGCCGATGAAAATAACGTGGACACGATCGTGATCACAACTGCAAGAGCCCGCGAATATGAAAAAGAAAGACCAAGCGAAACAAAAACAAAAACTGCAGCAGCAGCTTGAGACACTGTGGATACTTTCGATGCCGATGATTCTCGGCGAGTATTGCATGGTGTTGTTGTTGTTACTATCTGAAATTATGAAACCGAGTGAATGAATGAACTTGATACATTCATAAATATCGGGACGGGTAAAAAATACACTTTTTGCTAGCTGAGATTCAGCGCGGGGTAAGATTAAATGCAAAACAAAGTGTGAAAGAGAGAAGAATTGCACATGATACGTTTTTCATTTAAATGCGGGAAAATTAAATGGATTTTGTAATATCAGATTTTTATTAATCATTAAATTAATTATTCATTATTGTGCCTTGGATCTTACACTCTGTACAACAAGTCTATACCCGTCAATGCTTTTTTTCTTACTCTAAAAGATGTGTACTTAATAAATAATAATAAATAAATAAAGTTATTCCACAAAAAAATCCCACATTGCTTGGGAATCGAACCAGCGCCACGGAAATCGCGAACAGAAAAACCAACGCCTTAGTTTAGTTTTAGTTTTAAAAAGCATTTTATTTATCTTAACATCTATCTTAATATAAATTTAACTAAACGCTTAAAGTTAATTATTCTAGCCTATTCTAATCTATCTAACTTACTGGCCCTCAGCAGGCACTCTAAATTAATCTATGTCTTATATTAACTTATGCCTTTCGGCTAAAACTTATCTTTTTAATTTTATTTTAAAATATCATTTCAATTTATAATAATCTAAGAAAAATTTTAACAAAAAACTTAGACACTATGTTTATTTTATATATAAAAACTTAAATCTACTTAATCAATAACTTATTTCTAACTATCTGGGCGGGGGGCAGCGGAGACGATAAAATCGTCTCAGGTGATCCCCGTCCAGGCGACGGGCTTCCACAGACTCGAGTGATGCTAGAGCTCAAGTTCGTGAAAGCTCGCACCACTTACTTACAAGCTAATTAACCTAAACACAAAACTATCCGGACGGGGTACAGCGGAGGACCTGCCTCGGATGTACTCCGTCCAGGCGACGAGCTTCCACGGGCTCGTGCTAGCAAAACTAACAAAACAAACAAAGAACAGACAAACAACAAACAAAAACAGACAAACAAAACTAACAAAAGCTCGTGGCAGCTCGCACGTAAGCTTACTTAAAACTAAATCTATTACTAAGTAAAAACTATAACTAATCCTATCTAAGCCCTAAGCTAATCGTTAAGTCTAAATTACAAGCTAAACTAGTCTATATCTAATAATTTAAGGGCGAATACGCAATAATTAGTCGCCCAACCACCAGTACAGTGAGTAGGCGTTGGCGGCATCTTTTTTATCTCTTTCTGAGATTCTGGTACTGAACCTCAAGAGCTCCTGAACATTCCCATCCTCTTCAGTATAGGTATATCGCTTGTCGCACGCCCTGCGATGCAAGTGGTAGAAGAGAGGCACCCCCGATCCATCTTGGACCAATCTTTTTGAATCCAGGTACACAAATGTCTCTGGAGAAATAAAGCCGCGTTCACAAGCTGTTTTGTGGTATCTCGCGTTCGGGTAGAACGCTCCCCAAATGAGAGGATTGTCGCTCTCCGTCGCTCTAGCAATATGGCCTCGAATTAACTTGATTATGAAGTTGACGATCCTATTAACAGATGCCTTATCGTAAAGAACATTGTTGGCGTGAAACTTCGTGAAGCCAGATTCGGGTGTCCGATACAACCTTAAGCACGCCCGTAAGCATTGTCTTTCGAAAACCCGAAGCTTTTCCATATAAAAGGGAGATATGTTGAACCACACTGGGCAACCATAAGTTAACATCGGTCTGACCAAGGCTTGGTAGCAGATCACCTTTACCCGAGAGCTTAGGTGTCTGCTATAAAAAAGCCTTTTAGTCATGTGAAACGCCTTGTTTGCCTTGTCCAGAGCAGCACTTACATTTCTATTGAAATACAGGTACTGATCCAGCCAAAGCCCAAGGTATTTCACTTCCGATTTCCTTTCTAATGCTTGTCCAGCATTGTTCGAAATTTTAAAAGTTTTCCAGTTCCTCTGTACATCGTAGGAAGCTCTTTTTAGAACAGTACGAAAGAGGATCGATTCGCATTTGCTAACATTGATCTTCAACTTCCAATCATCACTATAGCGTTCGATTGTTTCGAAGTCACGTTGTAGGAGCGTCTGGATCACTCCAATCTTCGGCCCCGTCCTGTACACAATCAGGTCATCCGCATACGCTAATGCGAAGCGGAGTGAACTAATTAGGTCACTCGTAAAGATATTAAATAAGAGCGGCGAGTTCACCGCACCCTGTTGCAGACCATTTTTAATGTCAAAGACCCTACTGGAAGTGAAGTTGCCACTTTTGACGACGAACTTCTTCTTTGAGATCATATTATAAATCGTGTATAGCTGGGGTCCTGACATGCCAAGTCTGACCAGTTTGTAGAGAAGACCTTCGATCCATACTGTATCGAACGCCTTCTCAAAATCGATCAGGCATGCTCCGGTGCACTGGCCTTTCATAAAGTTCCAGTGTATGTCTGATACCAATTTCGACACGGCATGAATAGTGTCATGACCTGCCCGGAATCCGAATTGGTTATCGGGAATTATCTTTTTTTCCTCAACCCATTTGGACAATGATCTATTAATCACTATTTCAAACACCTTGCTGATATTCGGAAGCAAACTAATTGACCGAAGATTAGCAGGGTTACTTTTATCTTTACCCTTTTTGGGTATTGGGTACACCACTGCCGTCTTCCAGTGTCCTGGAAAATGGGCATTGTTTAACGCGTTGTTAAACAAAGTGGTGTATATGTCTATGGCTACCAAAGGCAAATTCTTTAGCACGATGTTTGGGATACCATCCACCCCGGACGACTTCTTATTGTTTAGGTGGCGAAATATTAACAGGAGATCAATTTTTCTAATGAAAGTAGAATTTAGTTGGGCCGCGGGAATATCATTCGCTGGGCAGTCTTCACTGAATTCGATGATTGATCGATTCTCAGATTTCCAAGCTTCAATTTCATTAGATAATCTGAAATGGTTCAGTAAGGCCCTATTCTCAAGGTCAAAATTCGCCCGAACACTGGTGTTCACCGAATAAATTCCCTGATAGTAGGACCCCACGAAATCCACCTTCTCCTGCTCGTCCTCTATACAATAATTGTCGTCTATGCGATTGATTTCTTCCGGATTCAAGCCCGCAGACCTCAATAGCTCTTCGTTAGACCGAGTCCGAGGGATGCGCAACTTGTCTAATCGGTTATGGGTTTTGCTCCTAAAGATTTTATTTATCTGTGGGAACATGCTCGCGCTATTAGTTTGAATAGCACGAATCTTGTTGTTCCAATACAGATTCACAGAATGTGAGTATTGTTGTTTCAATAGATGTTGGAGATTTTTCATAACCGATTTAAGAGTTACGATCTCCGGACTCGTTCGGTCTCGAAACTGGCGGTGAAGGGCTTTCAGTCTCGTCAACACTCGACTTTTGTGTTTGTGCAGTGCGTCGATCGTTGCATTCCTGTAGCAGTCCGTGCTGTTCTTTTTTTTCGTTCTTGGTATAGTCTTATCCATCGTCTGTATGATGAGATTGTCCATATTTTTAAGATATGAATCAATCTCATTGTTGGTTAGATTCCTGGTCGTTGGAGGTAGCAGTCTGGTATTCTGTATTGCCCTTTCCATAGCCTTCTCGAATTTTGGCCAGTGCATCTTTTGGTATGCAAAAGGGTGCACTTCGCAATATTCCAGAAGTTCTACGGAATCGTCAGGGACTTGTACTGTTATTTCAAGTCCATAATGGTCGCTGTCGTAGGGCACTGTTGTTAAGCAGTTTGTCTCGTTCGTATTTATCCCTGGTAGCCCCATCCGAGAATCTAGCAGGCATAAATCCAGAAACGACCCACCGCCTGGGTATGATGGTATGTCTGTAGCGAGAAGACTAATTTTTCGCTGAATTCTATTTTGGACCAACCAGTCATTCAGTTGGCTGCCCCTGGTATTAGCTGTTTGGTTTCCCCATGCCGCATGACGTGCGTTTAAATCTCCGGCCAATAAGTAAAAATTTTGCTCCGACTCCAGTTGAAGCGTTTGAAAGAGCAAGTTCAATTCCTCTATAAATAGCCTGGATTGAGAAGTTTGGGGTGCGTACGCGGCAATTATATACAACCTTCTGCCACTAGACAGAGGGATGTATATAACGCACGCTTCTAGCACCTGAAACCTTTCTGTATCCCTGCTATACACGATTTTATATTTCAGGGAAGTCTTTATTAGTATTAGTAGGCCTCCGCCTTGTATGGCATTAGGTCGATCACGCCTAATTACCACATAATCTTTGTAATCCATTTTGTGCTTCTCGCTTAGTTTAGTTTCACTAGCCAAAAGCACATCCGGATTTTGGTTCTGCAAGAGGGTTAGTAGGTTCGCCCTTCTCTCGTTTCGTATCAACGAGTTGACATTCACCGCAATGACCTTGATCGTGTCCTCCCTGCGTAAAGCCATTAAACAGCTTACCCAGAGATGGTTTCTGTCGAAAAGAACGCAGAGTATACTATGTCTAGACGAGCGGCTTGCTCGCTTAGTTGTTGCTGGAGCTGTGCGATTTGCCCTTGTATAGACAAAAGAACCGCCTTAAGGTCACCGTCTCCAGAGCTCGCTGCAGGAGCAGCTTTAGGAGCTTGTTGTTTTGTTGCCTGGACTCCTGTAGCCATTTGGGCAAAGGACATACCAGGAACAACGAAATTTTTGAACATTTGCGTTTTTTTCGCTTGTTCAGCCTCTAATTGGTCTTTTCGCGCTTTAATGCGTTGCTTGAGCTCTGCATATTTAGGGCATCCTCTATAACTAGCAGGATGTCCATTTGATTTGCAGAGAACACAGAACAGCTTGCTCTTGTCCGCAACTTTTTCTTTTCCCAAGGGGCATTCGCCTTGCTTGTGATTATTATCACATTTCACGCACCTAAAAGCCATTTGGCAGTTAGCTGCGGCGTGACCAAACCTTTGGCACCTCATGCATTGGAGGATGCCAGATTTTTTGTTTATTTTCTCCCATGTGACGACGTGGAAGTTAACATATTTAATTAATTTTAAATTGTCCAGTCGACTGTCGGGAGTTAACTGGGCAAGAAAGATAGGCAACTGCCTCTCAGAGGAACGTGAGTGGGCCGTACTGAAGCGTTTGACGGCTGTAAATTTTAAATTTTCTACATTTAATGACTGTAGGTCATTCAGGAGCTCTTGCGGGTCAGAATCCACATCAAGCCCTTTTAACAGGACACTTTGCACCTTTTCACTTTTTGTGGTAAAAGTGAAAAATTGTGTATTCGCCCTTTCTAATATCTTTTTCATTTTTACAAAATCTTCTAAACTACTTAAAACTAACGCATGCTTTATTCCATTTAAGCGCTTAATAAAAAAGTTTGTATGCTTAAGCACCTGTTTAGCTAACCTGATAGTGTCCACCGGCTTTTGGTGGAAAATATTAATTGGAGGTATTTTCTCCTTCTTTTGTTGTTGTTGCTGGGGCTTTGTTGTTCGCTGTTGTGGTTGTTGTTGTTGGGGCATGTTTTTCTGCGTCATCAGCTGTTGTTGTTGTTGTTTTTGCTTCTTTGGCTCTAGCACTGCCGTTTTGACTGCATTTGTTTTGGGGAGTCTGGGAAAGTTTTTTTCTTTCAGCTCCTCAATAATTTGTTCGAGTCTGACCTCGTCCTCTATAGTTTCAGTGGCAAGTGCACTGAAACTGTTTCCTTGGCCTTTATATTCTTGTAGGCCTGGGACGGAATCATATGATGACTCTTGATTTGATTCTATGGCCACGGTACTTGGGGCCGGTGACCTAGACCCTGATGCTGCTGGCTGTTCCTCTTTTCTTGCTTTTCGCTGCACAAGGTTAGGTACAGCTTTGATTTTGCGGCGACGTTTCGTATTACTGCGCACGCTATTGTTGTCACTATCACTAGTGTTCATTGTTTTTGATTTTTGGGTATAATTATCACTGGAGTCACTATCACCAGCGATAGATTTACCGGCGCACTTGGCGTTTTTCATTTTAATGTTATTGTTTGAAAGAGACATGTCACTTGTTTTGTGCACATGCTCTGCACTAATTTTAGTGTCCTTATTCGCACTTATTTTATTTGTTGTGTTTTTATTTTTGGATAATTTCGCACTACAATGTAGGAGTAGATATTGTGGTTCACAATGCGCTTTAGAAACGTTCAAAAAAAATAACTAATAAGTAACACCGTCACACCGCTTATATATTTTAGACTTCTAGTCCGCAACGATAGTCTGTCTTCACCCAACGAGAGTTCCAACCAGACTTAAAAAAAAAAAAAAAAAAACCAACGCCTTAGACAACTTGACCAAGACGACAGTTGGATGGAGTTGGATTATTTCTGTACATATGCAGTTGTGAAATTCTATTTTTAGATCTTGCGGCCCAGTGAGCCGATGAAAATAACGTGGACATGATCGTGATCACAACTGCAAGAGCCCGCGAATATGAAAAAGAAAGACCAAGCGAAACAAAAACAAAAACTGCAGCAGCAGCTTGAGCGGCAAAAACAGCGGTTGCGCTGCAGTGCAACTATTGCATGGTTGTTGTTTTTGTTATAACCTGAACAGACAGATACTGTGGATGATGAAGGTAAACAAATGCAAGACCCGTGGATTTATCACATAACTACCTTGCAAAACATTTTATCAACTAGTCTTTAATATTTTAAATTATTAAAACTATGTTAAATTAATAAAATTAATGTTTTATATGATTTTTTAGTTAAATTTCCATCGCCAATATTTAAAAACCTCGATCTCAACTTGTAATGTTTGCAGGGTACATAACAGGTGACTGTGGATACTTTCGATGCCGATGATTCTCGGCGAGTATTGCATGGTGTTGTTGTTGTTACTATCTGAAATTATGAAACCGAGTGAATGAATGAACTTGATACATTCATAAATATCGGGACGGGTAAAAAATACACTTTTTGCTAGCTGAGATTCAGCGCGGGGTAAGATTAAATGCAAAACAAAGTGTGAAAGAGAGAAGAATTGCACATGATACGTTTTTCATTTAAATGCGGAAAAATTAAATTGATTTTGTAATATCAGATTTTTATTAATCATTAAATTAATTATTCATTATTGTGCCTTCGAGCTCCTATATAAACAGAGAAACAAAAGCAATATGCAACGTGCGTGCTTGGCATAGCTTGGAAAACATTGTTGAAAAATGGCTAAATTTAGCATCATTAGAGATATAATAACCCACAACAAACGTTTCAATGTGAGGGGTCGCAAAATTGAATTTAAAATCAATGACACGCCAAGGAATGTAGAACCTTTAACATGGTTTAAGAGCAGCATTGAAGACATTATTCAACATGTGATGACGGCGATCCAACCAAATGACTACGTTGGTATTACTTTTTGCGGTGCCAGCTTTAGGGAAAGAGGCCCTGGATGGATAAATTATAAGTTGGCATCTGATGTAAAAACTAGTGACATCTGGGAAATGGTTGCGAAAATCTTCCAGAGCAATTCAGAAGGAGCAAGCACTGACACATTTTGTTTGGAAGTAACATCAGTCCATTTGCCTCAAGGCAGCGGAAAAGATCACGGAGGAAAAAGAGCGGACACCCCATAATAAAACACTCGAGTAGCATATATAAAGCTTTAAAATAAATAAATTTAAATAGTTTGATATTTTCCTTTGAGTAGTTAAAGTTATGAGTTCCGATAGAGTTGTTTTAGATGTACAATTTGTCAGTGGAATTAACGGACAGCTATTTGCTAAGGAGCTGTCCGTCTTGCATCACGGGTCGCTTATACCAAGTTTATACTATTTTATGCCTCCATACCCGTATAATGAACTACCGTCAAAAGCTCGTTGGCAAAATGATTTCAACTTTAGAAAAATAAATGGATTAAGATGGAACGGCGGCATTATTAATTACAACGAATTACCCAAGATACTGTCGAATTATTCAAATGCAACAATTTACGTGAAAGGACTAGAAAAGGAGAAATTTATTCAGAAATACCTTCCGGAAGCGAAAATAAACCAATTGGAAATACCAAAACTAGCCAACTTGGAAAATTTTGGAGCTTTCTGCACGATACATGGAAAATCACCTACTCTAAGATGTGCCGTACAAAATTGTTTTAATATTTATTTGTACATGCTAGTGAATAAATGTTTTAAATAAAAGAATTTTTTAGTTGTATTTTATTTATTTATTTGCAGTCAAAATTTATCGTATCAAAAACAAGATTTGCAATACAATACAAAGGTATTTCATAAAAAAGTCGAGAATAATTTAAGTGTACATAAGATGTTCGACTTGGAATAAAAAAATCTTCACATGCTAATGTTAATACATTTTTTTCTTTACATTTTTCAATGTACTTCTTATAATATTCTTTCATGCTCTCTGAAGCATTGTTATTGTGGTACATAACGATGTTTAAAAATTTCAGCATTTCAAATAATTTACAAAGTTCCGCTTGCCTTAGAGTGATGCTGCCACTGCCAATGGGGATTTTGTACTCCTTTGTCTGATTTGCTGAAGATGAATTTTCCATTTTCGTTTTTAAAGCACCAAGATAGTTGTAAATAGATGTCCATTCGGGATAGGATGCTGATATTGGGATGAGTCCATAACGCTGAAATACTATTTTCGCCTCGAACGATGTTGGGTCAAAGCCGAGTATTATCTTCCGGTTATGACAGTCATCCAAATGGTACGTGTAATTTAATAAGAGATTTTCACCGACAACTTCTGCTTCGCATTTGGACAGCTTCTTTTTTCCCTTAGCACCAGTGGTCCTCTGTCTTTTACGTGATGGCTTCATGTTACTCAAATTAAACTTTAACATTAAATATTAACAGCTTTTGTTCAGTGTTTTTATAGTGCTGATCTCGGCTTTACATGATTGGTTACAAAAGTCTCCACCACTTTGTGTAAAATTCTTCAAGTATAAATTAACTATTTTATTATCATTTAAACTGAAATCGCTCGAAGAGAATTGTGTTAAAAAATTCTTTAGGCTCTTTCCTCTACACCGAGAATATAGAAATACACAACAATAATGTCCACATGTCGATGAAAATTGTCCCTGCAAACGTTTTTTATTATTTAAAAAAGTCTTTGAATTATTTAAAAGAAATCTTTGAAAAAACTTATTGGTGGGATATCTTCCAAATGAGTCAAAGTACTCTGCAGGACCTTGTTTCGGGAAATAAAATGCAACCCAGTGAGTTCCGTCTTTATGTGATGGATCCGTATTAGCTATGACGCATGCGGGTTTTTTTATTTTTTGTGGTAGATGGTTGCAGGGGAAGACTCCTCTAAAAAACTTGTTTGTTACGCGATTATTTGTCAATGCAGTTGCAAGTTCGATCGTGTTCATTCTTGTTCACAGGTAAATGCTGCTTCTAAGTCAATGACCTTGGTGAGAGATGTAACATAGTTATTTATAAACTCCTTAGTTGATGTACCACGAACAAAGATTGTCTTAAATTTCGCTAGAGTTTTTATAAGGTCTTCATCCATGCGTTTTAGTTCAAGATTACCAAATTTACTTGATTGTTGTTCACTGCATTCCAAACTAGATGTTGGATATTTAAAAATTATTTCCTTTGTAAACGTTTTATTTTGTACAGTGAATCCAGCTAAAGAGACTTTTTTAAAGAAGGTAAATTCACCTCCACAAAAGTATTCCGCATTAATTAAACAACTCATTGTTACTATAGTAAAGCAATTTGTCAACTAACAGTTTGTTGCAAGTAGCCGCCTTATATAGATTTAAAAGTTGGTGTAAACATTTCGATCCTTGTCAATTTCAATGCTTCCATCGTACTCAGCATATACAATGCATGTCACACTATTTTTTAACGCATCTCTAAATTTTCCTTCAACACGTACCGTCCCTTGATTTTAAATTGCCGCAAGTCGCGTTATATGAATTGTCTGTTGTTAAATCGAAAGCGAGAAGAAAACATCCCTTGTCAAATAATGTCTTGGATATTTGATGACCTTTATCGAAGTAATGAATACCTGTTCCTCTGAATAACGTATTGTATCCGCGTGTACTAATCGGATTTTCCTTTGAGTAGTCAAATTCGAGAGGTTGGTTTGGTATCTGTACACCATTCACGGATAAATTGAATCGGGTAATGTTGTTATGTTTAAAGTTGAAAGGGTTCTTTGTTCTTCTGCCAGTGTAAGCATCATTGTCCACCATTCCAAAAATTATTAGGTTCGGTAACTGTCCAATGACAATATTATCCAGTGAAAGTGTGAATGTGTTTGCTGGAATAGTGTAGCTTTTAACTTCAACTCGCTTGTATGGGTATATGGCATTTGAACGCTGTAGAACTGTCTCATGTGCTAATAAAATATTCGGGTTGACGGTTACGTGGTTCATGTACATTGTTGCATCTAAGATTTTTAATTGTGGTGAGTCGGTTCCGTCCTTGGATAAAATATAAAATTCTGGTTTTTCAAGCGATAAAACTACACGTAAATCGACACCGTTTAATAGCAACTTATCCTGATTAAGCAAATCAGTATGGATTTTCCCTATCAATTCAACTACATTACTTTTATTAAAAAGTTTCTGACGATCTAAATAGCCTTGATGTAATTCAGCGACGGGTTTATCGATATCTGCAATTTCCGTGTCATCTTTGTCAAGATACCAGCCGACCGACTCCAAATGGGTAGATGCAGCATCTTTGCCATAATTTAATAAATTTTCAATATAAGCGCGATAATTGTAATTGTGGTCGGTTTGAGCAATTGGTTTTCCATTCAAATATACAGTGCACTGTCGAAATATTGAGTGTAAAATGTTGTTTATTAAACCTGGTGCATCACCATCATCTGAATAAAGTTCTTCTTTTCCATCTTTTATTTTGATTAATTGTAATTTTAAACGAAGATATATGCTAGATAAATCACGGTATGTATCTCCATGACCCAAAGTTACAAACTCTAGAACGGAGGAGTTGTCGAGTGAGGCTATTGGCTTATATGCTACTTCTTCTGTTTTCAAAATATTGCTTTGAACTGGTGGTGTGGAAAAAAGATCCAGTTCCGATTTCATGCATTCTTTGTACGACATTATTTATCAAATATGTCCAGTATACGTTTACGTATCTTTCGTTTTGTTTTTAAAACTTTTGCTGTTATTCCTTTTCTTTGATTTTTAGTTTTGCAATTTCTCGTGTGTTTAGGTGTTTTTCCACGTCTCTTACGTTTAACAGCTGGTTTTAAATGTAAAGTTGTAAACGGGTTGGGTCTTTTTATACCTGCACCGCTCATACCGTCAAACAGTTTATTTATACCTTTCTGAGCTAAATCTTGAACAGCAACTCGACCTTGTTCCTTTAAAATATCTTTAACTGACTTGTTGCTGATGTTTTTATCTTGTATTATAGCTTGTCCTGTTTTTACAGCCTGTTGTGCTAATGTTTTTAATCCTGATGTAGCTAGAGGTTTTAAGTGTCGAAATAATGCACTGAAGAAGCTACCGATTCCTCTTCCACGTTGATAAATAAGTGGACCACGATATAGTTCTCCAATATCTGACAGACCGCCGCCGCTTTGTATTAAATAATAACGTGTATAATAGGAATCCATCTCGTAATTCTATTTATACTATGCAAGAACAGCCTGTTGTGCAAATATTTATAGTTTTTATTGTCTCTTAAAATGAAGCATTACATATGTAGGAATATAATTTGTTTTAAAGTCTACTAACTCCCCTTGATGATCAGTTATTTTTATAGAAATACTTTCAATAAAAGTTTTTTCAATAGGACAGTATTCTACATGCTCAAATCTTAATATAGTACCACACTCTTGAATCGGTATTATTCGTAGATATCTTACTAGCTTGTCGCCTATAGCTCTAGGTTGTATAATATCAGTGTATATATGTATTATATTTTTCTCAGGGCAATCTTTTACAGTTTCCGGTGTACTTCTTGGTAATCGCAACATCAATTCTTTAATTGTTGTATCAAGAGAATTAATTTTTTCCATTATTGACATGTGCTCTTGGCGTAAGCCCGCAGTGTCAAATGACTCTTTTATTTCTGTCAACAAGGCATCAGGATTACGTTTGTTTTCAGGTGTTTGGAGAAATACATCTGTGATGAAGTTTGACAGATTATCTATGTTTGTATTAATAGGTACTGGTGTAGATAAAAATTCGCCCGAGCTTTGTTTTTCATATGGGACCTGCAAAATTTCACTGTTTTTAGTTATTTTCCGTTGCTCGGGTGCCTTTGCTTTGAGTGAATCTTTCTTTAGTCTATTCAATATTTCAAAAATTGTATTTTTAATTTCAATAATTCGCTTATGTTTTTCTTCCTCGCTAAGTTGTTTATCGTCAAAGTGTAAATTGGCTAAAAGCAATGTCATGAGATCTTTAACATTCAAGTGTGAGGGTAGTGGTTTTTTTATTTTTATCGTAACACCCAACTCCTCTAAACGGAGTTCGAATACATCATGCTTCTTTTCACTACCTTTTTTCTCTTTATTTTCAGCTGTTTTTATGCTAGCCGTTGGATGTGTATAATTGTCTATTGTATTCTTCAAAACAGGATGTTTTCTATTCTTCCTAGGAACTTGACCAAATACATCATCAACAAAATCTTCAATTGATTCATAGTTCTTATATTTCAACACAACGTTTTCTGAAGTCTTTTTTCCTTGATATATGTGCAATATGTATTCATTTGGCTCTTGCTTATACTTTATTTCAGGGATAACTTCATTAAAGTGGTCATCTTCTAAGCGCTTCCACATTTTCGATTTAACATCATTCAAGTACATGGTATACCATGAAGGTGTAACTGCATTATAAAATGTTAATAAAAATGCTGAAAGGTTTATTTGTCCAGGTCTGTAACTAACTTGTTCAAGATTTTCTGGTGTCCATTCAAGTTTTACATTTTCATTTATTTTGATGCTAAGTATTTTAAAATGCTTTTGATGTTGCTTTCTAGTTTCCTTTAACTGGTCATATTCACGCCTCACTCGTTTACGCACATTTCCCCCGTTGTTGGAGATTGCACGTTTTGTTATTTCAAAATTTGGTAATGCAATTTCAGTTATTCCAACACGCCAGTTTCCATGAAACTTGCATGGTTTCGCAAGCGCATTTGTAAAAGCCGATAGCGTATTTTCTGGGTAAAATTGCATAGAGTTATTACTCAAAAGGCATACATAAAAATCATTTTCTTTTATTTCCACCGGCATTGTTTACAGTCTTTCCCAAGGAATGTCAGAAGTACTTGCAGGTCTATCCTTTTTAGTCTTCAAACGCTCACTCTGTCTAGTACCGAGCTTGCGTAAAGGAAATGAAAGCATATATTGACCAGATTCTAGCGGAGAGGGTATTAATATAGACTGTTTCTGGGCTGCTTTTTGTTTTTCACTTTGTTCTAATTCGTCTATATGTTCGCTAGCTTCATCGGGACTCATAGCCGCAGGTACAGTATACTGAGTTACACCATCCTCAGCTGTGATTATTTTATAATCCTTTTCACGTGCATTAGGTGGAGCTGTTGTTCTTAGTAATTTTGGTGGTGGTCTTAGAGTTTTTGCTATTCCGCTAGCTGATAATCGTCTTTTAGCGGCTGGTGATAAAGATCTTCTTGGTGGGGTTATGTTATGTGCTTCTTCAAAGACTTCTTCTTCAGCTATGAAATCCTTTGCTGGTGGTGGTGAAGTCTGTGTTAACACATCATCTTTAAAAATAATTTTCGTTTGTGTGGTACTATCTCTTAAACTTTTTTGTTTGACATTATGTTCACGTGGCAAGTATAAATTTGTTTCTTTATCCAACGTTCGTTTGGATTTCCTATTGTGATTTAAAAAGGAAATTAGTTGGTTTCGATAGCTATACCATTTTTCCGAATCATTCATGTCTTTATTCTGCAGTATTTTATTCATTGCTCTATCAAAAATGGACTGATTTGCGGTCATTTCAATTTCATCTTTAAGCCTGTTGTAAACTTCTGGCGACAGAAGTAGCATCTTGTTAAGTCCATTATTTCTATGCATATTTTTCAATTAATGAGCCAATAACTCCTGATAGTACACTTCCTAATAAAACTGGTAAAAAACCTCCTCGTTGCACTAGTATTTTACGCTGTTTAGCAACAGATCTCTTTGCGCAAATCAATTTACGCATGTCCTTTTTATACCTACACAGTGAGTTGTAGATATTTCCATGCGGCATATGATTACCTTTTAAGGTGTTGAGCGTAATTTCACAAAGAGTTTTTATAACCTCAGGGTCAGCATTTTGTATGATGGACTTTCTTAGATTTGGTTTAGCCTTTTTAAGCACATATAGCATATGCTTGTTCTCCCTTAATCGTTTCATTCGTGACGCCATTCTTACCATTTAAAGAATTTTGCGGACAAAAACAGGTTACAAAGTGTTTATTAAATATATCAGTTCGAAATCTTAAGATGTCGTTAATGTCTTGAGTTAAATCAATTAGCAAATACCCGTAAGGCATTTGAGTTATCTCTTTATATATTCTCACAAGTTCTAAACTATTTTCTGGGTAAATTTGTCGGGCCAGATGTGTAAATTGACTTTTATCCCGGGGGTTTTTAAATACAACAAGATATTTACAATTGAGCGATATGTCACGACTGAATTTTCCTTGATGGAATACGTTTTGTGTCACAAGAATTACTGAGAAATTACGATGATGAGACCCCTTAGTAAAGAGTTCACAAACTTGTTTACTATATGCATTTAACATCATGTCATCTATAACAATCAATGTTGGCTCGTTTTCATGATTTACAAACTCCTCTGGTATAACATTTAAATATTCGATGTTTTGCAGTTTGATATCCGTAGGTAGTGCACCGTGTTCTGCATTACACCATATAATTTTTCTAATTTGCGGTTCTATAAATACCTGATTAGTATTAAGAAGATTTTTTATAAAGGTTGTTTTGCCGCATCCCGAAGGCCCCGCAACCATCATTGTAAATGGGTGATTAAACTTGATCATTTTTGCTTTGTATATAAACTGGTAATTCAACTGCAGGTATTTATACATTCTGCACAATGAGCAGAAGACAGATAATCAACGAACTGCATAAACCAGTGCGAAAAAATTTTAAACGTCGACATGTCACTACCAAAGGTATAGATGATTTGTGGCAGGCAGACCTGGTCGAGATGGGTTCTTACTCATCAGAAAATCAGGGGTTTCGTTTTCTTCTCACTGTAATTGATACCTTTTCAAAGTATGCATGGACACTGCCTTTAAAATCTAAAAAGGCATCAGAAGTTGTAAAAGCATTGCAGTCGATTTTTAATACAGGACGGATTCCAAGAAATTTACAAACCGATGATGGAAAAGAGTTTTTTAATAAACCGTTTCGTCAACTGATGAAAGATTACGAAATAAACCATTATTCCAGCTACAGTACTCTGAAAGCCTCAATTGTAGAAAGATTTAACAGAACATTAAAAAATATAATGTGGAAAGAATTCAGCATGAATGGCAATTATCACTGGATTAGCATGTTGACCAAGCTGACAGATGACTACAATACAACAAAACATCGTACGATTAAGATGAGACCAGTAGATGTTCGACCGCGTAACGAAAAACGTTTATTATCTGTGTATAATTACCCCAAAATAAAATCAAAGTCTAAATACAAAGCAGGTGATTTTGTTCGTATAAGTAGACATAAACATGTATTCGAAAAAGGTTATACACCTAATTGGTCCACAGAGATCTTTAAAATAAAAGAAGTTAAATCTGTTTACCCAATAACATATATTCTGGAAGATTACCAGGGAAATATAATTCAAGGCAGATTTTATGAACCAGAAATAGCTCTTGTGAAAAACCCTGATGTCTATTTAGTAGAAAAGGTTATAAAAAGACGCGGTAATCAGGTTCTAGTGAAGTGGCTTGGTTTTCCATCAAAACACAATACTTGGATTAATATAAAAGACGTGATATAAAACCTGTTACACTCATTCAAAATGTTAAACTTGAAACAAGAATACGATCGTTTGAAAACATTCGATAATCTTGCAATAGACTTAGATACAGCAGACCAGCTAGCGAAAAGTGGATTTTTTTACACAAACATCAAAGACCGTGTTCAATGTTACTTTTGTTCTCTGCAGATAAATGCTATGAGTTGCGCATCGGATGTAGATTTTGATCATAGACATCGTTCACCACACTGTATCTATGCTAATAGAATAGACGAATGCGGACGATTCAAAGATCAGCTAGCACCACTTACAGAACAACCTAAATCAAAGATCATACTTTGTACAATCAACACTTTGAAATTTTTAGCCGGTATTTTATTCGTTCTAGCAATTCATTATTATTTCCATGAGCAGATATGAGAAAGAAAATAAGTTTCAATGAAGACCCACAAGTTAAATATATGGTAGTATGGAGTTTCGCATACAGACAAAGTAGGAAAGGATCATGGGAGCAGTATGCAGTAGATACATTTAGGTTTAAAAACAGAATTTCACAACTGAGTGTAATAAATCCAGTTTTAGAAAATAAAATAAAAATGTTCAAATAACATATTGTTTTTTAATAGCATCTATCTCTAGTCATTTTCAGGTTTTCAGTTTTACTTTCAATGCAACCTGTAGAATTTCTTAACCTACACCCCCATAGCCATGATGTACCCATCCTCAAGTTCGAGCTATCCGGTTCTCATCATTCGCCCCCGCCGTTGCCCCGCCTCCGCCGTCGCCTAAGAATTTCTCATTGGCATCGAAAGTATCACTTTTACTTTCATCCACAGTGTCTTCCTGGGAGTAAGGGGCACATGCACAGGCATTCATCTAGTTATGTGATAAATCCACGGGTCGTTCATGTGTTTCCTTTGCCGAGGTACACTTTTCCACAGTGTCTGTCTGTTCAGGTAATAACAACAACAACAACAACCATGCAATAGTCGCACTGCAGCACATCCGTTGTTTTGTTTTTCCTTTTATGCCGATAGATTTTGCCGCTCAAATTTCTACCGCTGCAGTTTTTGTTTTTGTTTCCGAAGCCACTGACCCAGTCCCGGACCTGCTCTGCAGAGACTAGGGCGCACGTACGAGTCTGAGTAAATACCTTCCGTCGCAGACCGGGCAAAAGCTACCGCCGCCGCCGCCTGTAGCTTCCGCCCAACCTGCCAAGCCACCGACCCCTGCCAAGTCCCAAACCACTTTCCCTCACCGAGCAGTCCGCCAAGTCACAAGCCACACTTTCCCTGACCGAGTCCACCGCCAAGCCCCAAAGTCACTCGTACATGACCATGTGACGTCACAAACCAATTGGCACAGCGAAGAAAATCCAAGATGGCGAAAAAGGTGAATCTAGGGGTTATATGTAAAACCTCATGTTAAATTGCGCTAGAACCGGCATAGCATATCTACTATCAGCCCCCGCCGGGTCCCCAGCCGAGTCCCCAGCCCAGCCCAGCCCGGCCCCACCGAGTCCCTAGCCGAGCCCGGCCCCACCGAGTCCCTAGCCGAGCCCGGCCCCACCGAGTCCCAAGCCACCGACCGACCCTGACCCAGGTCCCGCCCAAGCAAACCAGTCCCACGGTCGTAGACCCCGTGACCTAGATCCATGGCCACCAACAGGTGATTGATTGATGGCCTTGACCCAGATTCGATGGGCGGTGACCTTGACATGGTTCCCAGGCTCAACCGACGCATTACCTACTTACGCTTTCACTTTGAGCGTTCCACAGATATCAAAAAATTGTGAGCTGTCATCTGAACTTGATAAATTTTAACAACTTACTTTCCGCCAATGAGTTGAGGGACGATATGGCATGGTTTTATGGGACGATATGGCATGGTTTAAGATACGCATATGAGCCCCATTGCCTTGTTCATATCCACCTTGGATCAGTAATGAACTCAAGCATTTGAAAAATCAGAACCATAGAGTCTCTAAAACCATACTGAAAGAAAGGACTCTTCGAGTCTCAATTTTTTTATCAATTGCTATAACCGATTTCGTTCACATAGCAGTATGAGTGATAAAGTGTTTAGTGATCCTAGAAACTTCTTTAAGCTTGTCAACTCTAAGAAAAAAAGTAAATAACTACCATAATACTATGATGTTTGCATCATTCTTTCATCAATATTTCACGTCCTCTGTTTGTCAGCCTAATGACAATAGTTCTTCTGAATTACTAGTGGTGAAACATATTGACGAACTCCCATTCGACTTCCCTTCTGGCCCCGACGGCATTCCTCCTGTTGTCCTTAGGTCCTGTGCGGCTGCGGAAGTTCTCCAGTCTCCACTGAAACCCCTTTTTCAAATATCCCTGGATAAAGGATACTTCCATACTCTTTGGAAAAATTTGTTCATAATTGCTATTCCCAAAATTGGTAGCAAGAAGTAAATATCGAATTATAGACGAAGTTGTCTGTCATAACGAAACTTTTTGAATCGATTATCTATTCTGCATTGACTTGGCCGCTGACAAATGCAGTTCGAATTTAGTTGGAGAACGCTTCTGGGCTGAGTGTTTCAAAGTATTTAACCCTTCTTCTTGTATGTAAAATCCGATAGCGAATCTAGTGTTAAATCTCATAGAGAGATCTATTGACACTTTTGATCTTACAGATCCATTTGCTGTCAGTCGGTGGAACAACCAAATCCAAAGTATGATTCCCTTGTACTCCCATCACCTCTTCCTTAAATTGCCCGATTCGACTTTTTGCATCTCTGGACTTCGCAGGTCCCTTTGAAACTGTAAGCGTAGATAGATGCTGCCTTCTTACTGCACTTCTTAGGCGGCGTTGTTACATCTTCTTATCTCTGACCGATTATCCTTTCTTGATTACTGATTGCTGAAGTGTCCTCCATCATCTGTAATGGATTTAGTTGGCACGTAAATTCCTTTCTTGGGTTTCAAGTTGTTTTCAATGCCTTCAGATGTTCCAATGTTAGAATGACTTCATTTTGGGAATCTCGCTCTACATATTGCTACGCTAGTCTAGGCTTTTTTTAATTTTATTTTTCGGAGGTAAATCCATAGCCTTTTATTCAAACCATCCACAATACTATTGGTAAATTTTTGTCTTGCAGTATAGCTCTCCAGTCAAGTATACATACATACTGTTGTAAATTACTTCTGCCCACAAAATGCACATATCGTTAATGAATCATGGTTCTCCTGGCTAATGAATCATGGTTCTACCGCTTTCTAGTAGGATCCTAACTTCGTGTTCATAAATATGAAATCTTTCAACTAGCAATAGCATAGCCAAAGTCACTCCCATTATTAATTCGAATTGTGTTAAGTTCAACTTCCGTTCAACCTTTGTTACACACGGTCGAAAGAGTTCCATAACATCGTTCTTATTCTTTCAGAAATACATACTCTGAAAAATCGACTTTAAAGAGGACATATATATGTATTCTTTTGAACTTTAACTTAGAGTGCTTAGCTAAAGCACCAGAGTCACAGACAAATCCTGATTTTGCTCTTTAATTTAACAACTCGCTAGCATCAGCAAAATTGCCACGAGCGAGCCTTTCGTGGCAAGCCTTCATCGGTTTACATTCTTAACATAAACAAACCAATTATTTTTGCAAGCTCTAGCGCTTGGAGTGGAGCATAGTGAGCAACTATTATAAACAGAAGCAACGTCAATTTACCTGGTCTAGTCAGAATCTCCACCTCTTCCCTCTCTGGGCGTTATTGTAGTGCACACAACGTTTCGGAATTTTTATCTCCCTACTATGAATACAACGCCATTGTACAATATTGTTTTTAGTATTCAAGCAACATTCCTTAAATCTCGTTCCTTCTACAACAAAGTACAAACACTGCTTTGTGACTTTGGAAAAGTTTTCCGCCAAACTCTTCAATGTCAAACTTTTTCCATGTCATTTGTAAGGTTGTGGCGTGTGCACGTGAAAGAATGCTTCCGTTATGTTCCAAGAGCATTTCAAGAAGGAATTTCAAGAGCCAATCATTTGCTTTTAAAGGGATTGCTTTAATATGTGTGAGACCATCGTCATATCGACTCATGCAACGAAGACTATAGTAACTCATTTTTGGGGGTTTTTGAGTTACCATTGTGCATGGCATATATTTGGTGAAGTATAGTATCTCGAGATAATATAGTATTCGTTGTATTTTATGGCCAAAAATGACTTACTATATTTTATGCTAGTATTTCTGGTTGCCTAACCCTTTCGTTTCGACATACTATACTTTTCCAGGTCAAAAAAAAAACCCAAAAATGAGTTTCTATAGTCTTCGTTGCATGAGTCGATATGATAGTCCTTTGACTTTTTAGAATTCCCAATTATCTTTCTCATTTGAGTAGCACGAAAAAGTGGGCTTGAAAAAAACTTGGAAAGATTGCTTTGATAGGAAGATTGCTTTTTTGTCATATGCGGGCAGTCATCTCAGGGACCGAGCAGTTCGGTAGTGACCGGCCCAAATTTTATATATAAAAAGGGAGAAAGCTAATTTCTCCTCTACCTTTTTGCTCAATTTAGGGCCAGCTCTGAGAAATACTTCTCTCAGGCGCCGAGGGCGGTCAGCCAATGGCGTGCTCAAGGCGGGCAAGAGAGGCGAGGAAGGGGAAAGGCCAAATTTGAGCCGATCTTCGTGAACGTAGTGACAATTATTACGAAACTTCACATCAACTTCAGTTTCTTGACAAAAAAAAAATCCTGAACACTCAACCTCAGGCCCCCCGGCGGCCCGGATCTTCGAGCATATACTCGAATGGACCATAGGCCAATCCGGTCCTGAATCATCTATATCGTTTACTTGGCAAAAAGACAAGCGTAGGCGGAGAATTGCAACGTGCGCATGGGAAACTGCGATACAAAAACTTTTGTATCGACTTTGCCAACATTCGTGGTCTTTAAACAAATTTCCATTCTGTGTTGTGCGATTTATCCACTTATTTCCCCCAATTTTCTCACTAAATGAATCCCTAATTTTACCTAGTGATTTCTTAGATCATTACCAGGTTTCCGGGTACAGCTTAGTAGGGGAATTGCCATTTATATAAGGATAGACGTAGCTTTTCAGAAACTGTACAACAGTACATACAGTGACTTAAACCACTTCGGTCTAAAAAAATTACTTCTTAAGCACGTCATTTTCTTCTGTTTTCTACACAGGAGCCCCAATATCAATAATGAAGCCACTTCATTAGCATTTGACGCTTTCTCCGAATTCCTATCCTTACACCCGGAGTGTGAAACCATTGTTGCGGGTGATTTCAAGGTTCAAAAAGTAAATTGGCTGAATTACTTGAGTGACACAAGTGTTTCTGGCCGGAAAGCCTAGCTGTTCGCAGAGACTAAAAACCTACCTACATCAAATGGGAAATTGTGTCACCCGCATTCCTGATGCTTCAGACCCACCTGATGTCACCCGCATTTCTGATGCTTCAGGGGCCCGCCTCCTTGATCTTTTTCTTACCTCCCACCCAGCCCGATACTCCGTGGCAGTTGATTCGGCTCTAGGTAACTCAAACCCCTGCATGATCAGTGCAAACTTTCCATACCAGCCCGCCAATTGGCTGGAGCTTTTTTTTCTTCATATAAGCTGCATTCTTTCAAATCCATCATACCTAGGCCGCATGGATGGTTTAATTAAGAGTGTATGAGCGCAATTAAAGCCAAAGAAACCGCCTTCCGCCTAAATCATTTCCATACGAGTACATTAGGTTTAGAAACACCTGCAACTCCACCATCAGGCAAATCAATGCATCGTTTGATGACAGATTAAGAAGTAAACTCATTAACACCACTGCTGGCAGTAGAAGCTTCTGGCGTTACCAGTTGCCAAGAAAAATTTCACTGCATCGTCGACTCCTTCTTTCATTCACGATGGAAAGGTGCTAACAAAAGGCAAATCTAAGGCCGACCTACTCGCATCTTTGTTTGCCTCAAATTCTTCCTTGCACGATACTGCCTTGTAACGCCCATTATCGACTGTTCCTCGCACTCAATGCGCCGAGTTTTCTTCAGGACTCCTGAAGTGTACAAGTAAATCTTTGATCGACACCAATAAAACCACTGGTCCCGATAATGTTCCCCATATGGTCCTTAAAATATGTGCCTTACCTTTGGCTAAACCTCTGCGCAAACTCTTCGCCCTTTCATGCTCCTCCGGAGTTTTCCCTGACTCCTGGGGTGGCCAATGTTCAGCCTATCCCGAAAAAAAGTGGCTCGAGCGATCCCTCTAATTACCCCCCAATAGCATTCACTTCTATTCTCTCCAAAATCATGGAGTCAATAATAACCAGGAGGCTTATGGAATATAGGCTGTATCAGATCCAAAGCAGCGCAACAAAAATATCAGCAGCAAACTGTTTCTATTGGTCAAAGCAGGTCACATGACCTCAGAAGCAGCACTGAATCCTGCCGCTGCATTTTCATTCCTAATCCTAATTTTGCTGCCCATCAAGGCAGCTTTTTTTGACATTTCAGTTTTTTATTTAAGACGAAAAAGCGTTTGCTGCCTGCTGCTGCTACAACGAATCTGATATAAGAACCAGCATGCTGCCTCTTCCGCTGCTGCTGTCGCTGCTCAAAAATTTGATCTGATACGGCCTTATCTCGAACGCAATCAAATATTGGCCAGACTCCCTTAACCTGTCTTATCCTTTCTCTTTCCTTCGAGCTAAGTTTACTATCACACATCTGACCATGACGTAAACGACATGTCGGACTGGTGGTACAAAGGGTGACACCTAAGCTTAGATTAACACTTAAAAACAGACTACTTTGGACAAATGCTGTCACGGCGATTAAACTGTACACTATATCTGTTTCAGTGCACAACCAGGGCCAGCGCAAGATCTTGAAAGGCTTCTGTTAATACCAATGTAACTTATCTCCCCTTCCTAAAATAAGGGTTATTTATAAAAAAAAATACACTTAACTAACATAACATATTTGGCGCTTTAACCATCATCGAAGGATAACTTCAACCAAGAGTTAAGGAATTCTTTAGCCAAAATCGGTGGTATGTTAAAATACTTAAATAGAGTATTCGAATTGTTTAAAGCTTAAATAGCAAATACTGTAAGACATGAGAATTTTGAGGATTGGCAATGTCTTCTAGTCTCTTCGAAAATCACTAGGTTTTTGTATCTCAAGTTTGGCACGCGTTTTGACATCTGGATATCTTTCTCCTACTTACTCAGGTGTTAACATCAAATGACCTTCAACAGTATTTCAACGAAGTTGCCATTTGGATATCTTTGCTTTGTAGTTATCTCTGCTTTAAAATCTATCAAATCTACTCCCACGGGTAGCGATAATATTTCACTACAATTTCTAAAAATGTTAATGCTTTGCTTGCTGTCAATTTCAACTCACATATTCAACGCCTGCTTCATGGCTTCGAAGTTCCCCACTTTGTGGAAGCATGCATTAATAACACCCATACCAAAATGCCCCTCTCCTGCTATTCCATCGGATTATCGGCCCATTATTATTCTACCCTTCCTGCCAAAGGTTTTTGAAAAACTGATAGCGACTCAAATCCTTGAATTCTGTGAACAATTTCAATTTATAAGTGAATGTCAATCTGGCTTCCATAAAAATCAAAGCTGTGAAATAGCACTCTTCAAAGTTACACATGATATTCGCAATTCTCTTGAAGAACATAACGTTTGTTGACTGTTGCTGCTTGATTTTTCAAAACCTTTTGATAGCGTCAATCCTTCTTTGTTCTTGCAAAAACTCTTCTCCTCAACTACTCTTAAACTTTTGCATAACTTTTTAACAAACCGCTCGCAAAAAGTTAAATTCAGCCTCTCTAGTTCCACCAATTCTTTACTTAACTCTGGAGTTGCTCGAGGTTCTATTCTTAGGCCACTTCTGTTTAGCGTTTTATTAATGATTAATGTATGCTGATGATGTGAAGCTTTATATCTCTGAGCCTAAAGACCAAATCCACAATTGAACCCCATGTTTCAAAAAGGGCACTTACGCCCGAGGTCTGGTCTACTGGCATGGGTCGAGCGGCTAGCCACCTTCCTCGCCACTCTCTTTCGCTCCGCGTCGAGCGCCGGACTTGACAATGTTTTTTTTCTTCATTTTATCCATTCATAGATTTTGTTGTTCTAAATAGTTGTGTTTGCTCATGAATTCATAAAGTATTATGAAATAAGAGCGTAACGAACTACAGTCAAACAAGGTATTCAGGCAAATTCTGAACTACGCTGGAATTTTCTTATATAGTAGCATACAATTTAATTTCGAAATTACTTTCAATTACAGCCAGAGTTTAGTTTAAAAAGGCTTGAATACTGAGTTCGCTCATATGTACTGAGTTTCCTGCACAGTTTACTACGGTTTTTTTAGAGTAGGCGCCCACGGAAACGGGGGTTGAGTAAAGTTTCGTTAACTCCAAGTAAACTTAAAGAACCAAGTCCAGTTAAGGCGAGTTTTGCATATATGTGTGATTAAGTATCCGTTACTTGAGGTGCCCGAATAACCTCATGGATAATAGCAATACATTCAATTTGATTCACACCAAGGTAGTTTATATAGAAAACTAGATTGCAATCATTGTATATAGATGTAAGTGAATAGGTCAGGATAGTATATAATAGTACATAAGAATCCCTACTATAAATACGAGGGAATTTTGTAAAGAAATTAGTTACTGTTCAATACTCAGCGACTACAGGGCGCCTAAAGGGTTTTAACTCTACGATCTGTCGCTGCGAAGAATATTTAAATAAACAATTCATATTATCAAATAATAAAGTTTTATTTAAAGGAAAGTTCTATACGATTATTGTTCGGTGTTTTTAATACGTCAAAAATTATATTTTCACTACTACTTAGAAACACACTTTAGGAATTCAGAATCAGATATCACGTACGTAGGCACTGAACACACAAATGATTTTCAAAAACATAGACACAAAACCTTGTTATGTAAAATTAAAAAATTGAAAATGTATCAGTATTAGTTAGTAGTCAAAAAGACTAAACACATCCGGTATCTTAACCGTTAGAGTAAATGAGATTGAATTTAAAATAAAATAACTAAAAATAAAATTAATTCAAAATAACGTAAAAATGTTATAAAAATAGTTTAGTATAAAGTTCTTTAAACTATTATGGTGTGACGTGGTTTCAATTTAAATAAAAATCTAAAACCCCACATCAATTATTACATACTGCACTGTACATATGTATATCTACGGCGACGCAATGTAAAATTCTGCCACTTTCAGGCAGAGCCGTCATGGAAACAGAATCGAGTTATCTCGTGTTCGCAGGGCCTAAATCTATTTTTATTAATACTTTGCCATATTGTTAGTATTTCTCTATTAAGGCCCGGTTCTTAAACAGGTGATTCTACTGACCAAATCCCGCCAGACCCGCGGATCCCGCATGTCTAGTCCCGCATTACGGATCCCGCAAAAATGGTGCGGGATTCGGCATTCGCGGGTTTGAATTACCTAAATGTGATGATCTAAAATTTTGAGACAGTTTTTTAGAGAAATTTAGAGAAATGGCCATAAAAGCCATCACTGAGTAAGAAAACCCAAATAGTAATTTCCCATATAACAGAAAACACATTTAAAAATCAATTAAATATTCTCTCCAAATTACAATATAAGTACCACACTACAAAATAGATAAAATTCTACCTCGCTATCACCATTGCTAACTCTAAGCCCAAATATCCGATAGCAAAAAACTAACTGAAAACCCCCATGTAACCCAAAAACGCCGTGGTCAATTTCAACGTCCATCTAATGGTCCATCGACCGACCGACGACCACGGCTCCAACATCATGAAAAAGAAGAAAATCGAAGCAGGTGCTGACCACGTACAGGGAAAAAAGATGGAAATTGAAAACTTGTTTTCAGCAATTGACTCCGTTATGTGTCCATAATCTTAGTGACAATTTCGGTGTTTGCACTTTTTTCGAAACTCATCAGCGAAGGCTTTGGTTCTTTCACCCACACTTTCGCGCCGCCAGCGCACGATGGAGAAAGGACTCAGGATAATTTATAGTTGCCAAACATTTTTTAGCGCGCTGTTGGGGACGTCCTGCTGCAATTCATTCAGTGTTAGGGGATCGGAAATTGAAAGTAATGAAAATTTTAGGGGTTGATGATTAAATGAACAAACGAGCCCTGTGCTAATCTTGAACGGATTACGTGGTAGGCGGTAAATTTTTGTAAATTTTTCACTTCTTGTTTCTACATGACTTTAGCACCCTCGATAAGATGGGAAAGGAGCATCTTTAAAAGTACCCAAATGGTTTGTTATATGCAGGGAAAACAAATTGCATCAATGAACTGGGGTGCGTTTAATGACATCCGCATAAATAAATTCTTATGGTGTACCAAAGTCACCCCTTTTCAGCTGAGTCAATATCACCCTTCAACCGGCTAATATCGTAATGATAGCGTCATTTGGTTGTTGGGTTCTGAGGGTTTTTGTGACTGACTAGTTTTTTATCCGCCTCCTTTCGATTTTTAGTGGGTTATGGATGGATGTGAGTTGATTTTAAACCCTTCGCCAGTGTGGCTGTCCTTTTTTGGGGGGTAATTGTTGAGCACAAAAGGAGAGAAATAAAAAAGAAGAGTATTCAGCAAGGGTGAGAGTGACAAATAGCCTAGATCAACTGTTTCTATTTCAGAAATAATGGGCCATAAAGTAATATTTGTCATCGAGTCATTACTTCTTGGAACACATGTTGTAACTGTTATAATTCGCAGTGGTTTTCTGGGCTCTATTTATGGTAAGCTAATATGCAAAGCCATTCCCTATATGCAAAAGGGAATGTACCGAACATGAGTTTTTCATATGACAGCATATGGTTTAATAGCGCTATTAAAGAAATCAATTGGCAAATAGGGTGGATTAAGTTTCAATACTAATCTTTCTTAGATGATTTTTTTTAAATTTAAGTATGTTATACTCGGTGTTACTCACCCTAACTCGTGCTTCAGTAAGATTCGTCCACATTGCGATTTCTTCTCTTGTTGACATATCTGGATATCGATTACGACTAAATGTATGTTCTAATTCTTGTAATTGTTGTGATGTGAAATGCGTTCGTTGCCTTCGTTGTCTCTTGTTTTTCTTATCATTTTTTGTATCGTCCGTAGACACTATTGATTCTTCATGTGTACCTAAACTTGATGTATTTTCTGTTTTTACTGTTGTTTCATTTATTGTTCTTGAACCTGAAAATTTATTAGAATATTATTTTGTTGAATTATATTTTTAGTATTAAATAAAATTCACTAATGTTCGAGACATAATGTATAGGCTCTCGTAATTCTTAATCGTTATTTATATAAATTTTCTTGTAGTTCTACAGGGATGTGAGAAATTATAGATTCAAACCCAAGTCCAGAATATTGGCAAATGATACCAGCACTGAGAAAGCCCTTTAGGGGTGTAATTCCCTTTTTAATAGTAGGTACTGATAAGATTAAACCAAAAGAAACTAAAATTAGAAATTTTTAAATAACAATTATTTCAGTTTCGGACAGCTTTTGAAGGAAGACTAAACATACATGCTCATTACAGGAACAGACTAAAAAGCATGCTCATTACAGGAAGAAAGAAGGCAGGTTCAACATCAGTATTATCAAAAAGTTAATATCCTATCAGATTGAACAAAAGCGAGATTGACCCTCAAACCAACTGCAACACCAGTTTGCGGTAGAAGCAGAATTCAACCAGGTCGCGGCAAGCGGCATTATCAAAGCAACAACTTAAACTCAATGGGCCGCTGCCATTGTGGTAGTTAACAAAACAACTGGGAAAAAAATACGTCTGTGCAAGAACGAGGCGCTAGAAGACAATCAACATATTTTACCCTTACAGGAGGACATCTTTGCCATTGGCGAGTTTTTCACAAATAGACCTTTCAGATGTACACACATTCTTTCTTCTTTATGCTCCTTTAATCCCTCATGGGACATAAGGAGGAAATAGTTGTAGGACCGTGGCGCTGCCGGGATTCGAACCCAGGGCCTCTGGGATGGTAGTCAGGCGCCTTATCCCTAGACTACCGAGGCCCCTTGCCGGCACGGCACAATAGTTCTTCATTTGAGATTCTATCCTGCCAGCGGATTTTTAGGATGCGACATAGGCATCTGTTGATGAAAACTTGGAGGCGCCCTGTGATGAATTGGGGTCCTGATGTCTGTGGGCCAGCAAACAGATATCATCCGCGTAGTCTAGATCCTTAAGGCGGTCTAGTAAATCCCATTGTATGCCGCCTGTTCTACTACCTAGAGCGCTGACAAGGATGTCGTTTATTACTACAAGAAATAGTAAACTATTTGTGAGGAGGTAGATTGGATACGGCATCCATAGCCGCATTCGGACAGGTTCTTTTGGTCCTTGTGATACCAAGACAGGCCAGTCTTTGCACCCTGGCCAACTTAATCGTGGCACCCTTTTGTTTGGTCTTAGCCTACTTGGCATGTAGAGATCTAATTGCCTTGGCAGTTACTCTCTCAATTTAGGGTTTCCAGGAGAGCTTTTGATCCAGGATTATGCCTAGATATTTAGCCTCCTTAAAAAAACCATTTCTTTGCTGTCCGAAGAGGGAGCTTTTAAATTTAACTTCCTTCTATTATTAAATGGTACGATGACAGTGTTTTGTGGGTTAATACTCAGGTTCTTGCTACGGCACCAGTTAGGCACATATGACAGAGCGGCTTGCATGAGATCTAAAACGGTGCTATCGGGATCGCCGCTAATCTTTATGACGCTATTGTCTGCATAAGCCTGTTCTTTAAATCCCCGGCTGTTCAGGTCGGCAAGAAGTTCGTCGATCACGATTGAACATAAGAGGGGTGATAGGACGCCCCTTGAGGACAGCCTTTAGCAGCCGTTACCGTAATCGATTCACCATTCATCTCAGCAGTTATCAATCAGCTGCTGAGAAGAGACGTGATCCATCTCGCTTTTTTACTGCTTCATTGGTCGCGTTGAAAGTAACGTTGTCAAACGCACCCTCAATATCTGCAAAGGCACAGAGAGAGATTTTCTTGGCCCTGAGGGACTTCTCAATACCTCTCCTTAGCACATGAATGGCAGCCTCTGTAGATCTGCTCGGACAGTAGGCAAACTGAAGGCAGTGAAGTGGGTAGGCTGTAAGACTCTCTCTAATATGACTGCCTAGACCTTTCTAGATCGTTTTCAGGAGAAAGAAGGAGAGGCTGACAGGTCGATAGGATTTTGCTTCCCTATATCCAATATCCAATACAATAACTCAGCCTTGGCAGAAAATTATTATCGATTATTCATGGCCAAATGCAGGAAATAGCTTTAAAGCAGTGGTGGATGCTTTTAGCAAGTATGCGGCAATGTTCGTTATGTCATCTACATTTTCTGAAACAATGAAAGTAGGTACTGCCGAAACAATAGTTAGTGAGTGGTATTCAATTTACATCGGATAGTTCGTCGATAGTATAAAAAAGCACTGCTTAAATTAAAGGGAAAGGGAACTTACGGACAATTATTGACACTTTCTTAGGAACATAACGCACAAACCCAAACCATATTAATGTACCAGAAATGAATTCACCCAGCTGAACTTTTCCGTGGAAGGAAGGTGAGAACTTACGACTTACTGAAACCAGCCATACGGACAGCGAAACATTTGAATGGAAGCACAATTCAACCGCAGACACAGGACTCAAGGAAGGCAGGACGGGAAGGAAAGGGTTTACGTACCATAACCGTAGCTCATTCTATTGTAAAAATACCAAAAAACATACATTATACTAAACCAAAATGTACCCCAACAAACTTTTCTAGTAACAACAAGTGCAGAATGTATAGTTGGTTGACTATTTATCAAGCAAGTATTACAAAAGTTGAGTCAAAATTTTATTGAGTTAACGATTTCAGTGAAACTGCTGTAACATTAAGGATAAGATAACACTAGTTTACACCAAAAATGTACCTCGTAGAAAAAGTGTTTTTTAGCCTAATTTGAGGTCGCTGAAAACGAAAATGACGCTCATTTATTTTTCCAAAGAACCGTTTTCGAGATATTAGTAAAAAACATGTTTTTCGGCTTTCTTCCCAGATATGGCCAAAAATCTCTAGAACAATACATCTAACCAATATAAAATTTTTACTAAACGAAAGGTTCCTCTTTTCCCATTACGACGATGTATTGTTTGTGTCAATTGGAGTAGTACTTTTTGAGTGTGAGGCGCTGAAAGTCGGAAAAACGTGAATTTTTTAAGCATTTTGGAAACTTACACATGTTTATTTGTTGTATTAAGTTATACCAAAAATTTATTTACATATTTCAATCATTGAGGGTGAAAGATAATTTTGTTACGAAAATATAAAGCCTAACTTTAGCCGAATCGGGCGAAAAATACAGGAAATATGACTAAAAATATAATGGCGCACAATTTCAGCTGTTTACTTTATAGTTCGGGGAAATTAGCATTTAAAGGAGACAAAATTCCAAAATGGCTGAAAATTGGTACACAGCTTCCTTGTGACATTTTAAGAAAAAAAATTTCGAAATCCAAAAAAATAAAACATGGCCGCCGAAGATATCGCTTTTTTTTAGTTTTCCATGTATCTCGGTTTCTATTGGTCATACGTCCCCGTGCAAGGACCCAAAACATTGACAATGAAATTCTCTACAACTTAAGTTCTTGTAATTTACCGTACTATACGTACGTCCGTTTTAATGCGGACTGCGGATTTTACGTGTTTTGCGTGAATGGACTTTCGCAAGGGAGAGTGCAAAAATGGAGATGCCGGAAATTGGCTAGATCGATATGGACGGGGAAAAAGGCAAGATCACTGAACTTTGGGTTCGGTGATCGATTGAGTGTTCCGACTGATCGTTTTGATCGTGTCGGAAGTTGTTGTGTGACATTGCGTAAAGTTTGGTAATTAAACTTTACCCGGTCACTACATTCTTAAATTTTTTTTGACCCGATTAACCATTCGAAAATCGATATTTTCGAATTTTTTATTCAATCAGTCAACACGAAACGTTATTGCCTACAAAAAGTTCTGTTGTCATTTTTTCGAAAACTTAACCCTTTCGAAGTTATTCAAGGTCAAAGTTTGCAAAAATCATTTTTTGACCCAAACACTATTTTTTGTTTTTTTTTCTTCGAAAATTGTATTTTGTAGGACAAACATTTTTTTCATCTGCTTGTACCAAATATTATTGCCTAGAAAATATAATTTTCGGAAAAAAAAATAGTTTTTGAATGACTTTTTGGTCAAAAAGTGATATTTGCAAACTTTGACCTTGATTAACGTCGAAAGGGTTAAGTTTTCGAAAAAATGACGAGAGAACTTTTTGTCTTTTGTTTTCAAAAAATATTGTTCAAACTTCTTGCTACGATTTCGGTAATACGTGACACGTTTCTCTGGTTCCAAATATCCACATTCTTGTAAACGAGAGGCGAGCAATTCAGATTTTTCTTTTGTTAAATTGAGATCACGCCATAGATCGTTTAGGCATTTGGTTCATAAGCTCCAGTTTTGGATTTTCTGTTTCCGGAGTGCTTGCGTATTTTCCCGGGGTTCGCTGGTGCTATGCGCGGTCGCAATTAAAAAGAAAACTACAATGCCACACTAAATAACTTCCTTACTGACCTCTTTCTAGTTTTTTCTGAAAAATCATGAAAAGTTAAAGGCACAACCCCAATGAGTTTCTAGGATATTTGCGATCTAAAGTTTGAATACGTAAATAGCTGAAACTGTGCGCCATTATATTTTTAGTCATATCTCCTGTATTTTTCGTCCGATTCGGCTAAAGTTAGGCTTTATATTTTCGTAACAAAATTATCTTTCACCCTCAATGATTGAAATATGTAAATAAATTTTTGGTATAACTTAATACAACAAATAAACATGTGTAAGTTTCCAAAATGCTTAAAAAAATCACTTTTTTCCGACTTTCAGCGCCTCACACTCAAAAAGTACTACTCCAATTGACACAAACAATACATCGTCGTAATGGGAAAAGAGGAGCCTTTCGATTAGTTAATTTTTTAGATTGGTTAGATGTGTTGTTCTAGAGATTTTTAGCCATAACTGGGAAGAAAGCCGAAAAACATGTTTTTTACTAATATCTCGAAAATGGTTCTTTGGAAAAATAAATGAGGGTCATTTTCGTTTTCAGCGACCTCAAATTAGGCTAAAAAACATTTTTCCTATTAGGTACACGCAATTAAGCAAAAATTTGTAAACTAGTGTAATCAACGACGAGTTTTTCAATATGAAAAATCGACAATAAATACTTCAATTACTGCCTTGTATAGTGTAGTTAAATGCTACGTTTTTTAATCTGTGCTGGAACAGCTTCCATAAAAATTAATGGTCTTGGATGTGAAGTATCACGTCCGTATTTTAACATGACAATGTCTATTAATTTGAACGTGACAACGTCTGTTATTACGTTTTGTATTATTTTCTCAATTAATAAATTATATATTTCGAAGCAATTTTTTTTTTTTTGGTGTGCGGGACATTTTCACACGCGCGTCCTATCATAAACCGGATAATTATCATGAACAGTATTCAGCACAAAGGGAAATTTTAAATTTCCCTTTTCTGAGATGCGATTTTTAAGTTGACAGTTGTTTTGTTTATTGAATGAAAAACGAGAAAAATTTAAGGGAGATAAATAAGACCGATCTTTATGCACTAATAGAAGAAATTGAAACGCTCGTCGTAATATGTATATGAAAAGGAAAATTTCCTTCACAGAACAAAACAGAATAGATTAAAAAATGGCACCTATTAATGAATAGGGAGAGTTGATGCAAATAACCTGATTACATGTAAATCGCTTCGCAAATGTTCTTCAAACAATTGAAGGCAGGATTTCAACATCTTGATTTTTCAACCATTGGCATTTTTTTTTTTTCTTTTTCAAATAAAAAACACAAGCCACAAGCCCCTTTTTGTTAAGCCAGTTAAAAAACATCGATAAAAACTAAGCAAACAAAGTACAATAAGTGTGCATGAAATACACTGAACCACTACATATGTTGCTTTCTTTTTTTGCAATTTTATGAAATAAAATAAAATCAAAATGAAAATCCACTTTAAGCCTCAAGCTGAAGTGCCAAGTAAAATTCGTAATCTAAAAGTCGGAAAACATCAAAGGATCCGTAATCAAATTAATCACGTTAAATTGGGAACGAAAAAAATAATTGTCAATTCGATGCAGACATATCGTAGCCTCATCGATCATGAAAATTTTTGCTTATCACTATCGAAAATTATCTTACTAGAGACTTGAAAAATTCTGGCGGGCAGGCGATTCCGATTTTTGGAGACACCTTCTACTTGGAACAGTGACTATTGTGGCGCCGCGATAACTTATCCAAATAGAGTCTAAATGTTCGATGAATGTTTCAATATTAAAACTAGATATTATTTTATAATGTTGTAGAGAGGAGGAGTATTAAATGTTTGACATGCTATTGTGTTTAAGGGTTTGTTGATAGAATAGAGCTCACAATAGAAACTTGTCTGGAATTTTTTGTGAATTGCCAGCCTTCAGCCTGTTTTATATTTTTATAATTTAAGCGGTTTTCATGTTTACATATAGGCTAGCTGTTAGCAAACAATTTTAACGAAATGATTTTAAAAAGGAGAAGATTTTAAAAATGATTTGCATATATATAGATACAGTTTTAAATAATAAATAACTAAAAGAATAATAGGTACTATTTTGTATTATACTTCAATGTTATTAATTTTCTCCCCTAACTTTTGTCGTTCAATAACTCCATCGGTAACTATACCATAACAACGAGCATGGCTTTTTAAGGTTCAAATACTCCCTTTGTTAACCCTGGTGTAGTTAAATTTTAACCCTGCTCGGGAACATGGCTAGCGAAAGTTAAGAAGAAGAAAAACAACTCTCTGACAGTTGTTTTAATTTTAAACACATGAACAAATCAAAGAGAGATTTGTGAGATTATTGAAAATAAATAATTAACAGATACGAAATAATTGAAGCAATTAGCGCAGAATATTTTGCTTCTTGTTAACTATTAGTTAACCACGGGTCGTTCAAAAACCTCCATGGCTAAATACAAACTTTGGAAAGTTTTTTGAACACGTTCCGGGTATTGTGAACTCCAAGCCTGCCCCGGCTGGCAACGCTGACAGGAAGTTTTTGGTGCGCAGTGGAAAGGATGTCGGGACATTAGTTAGCTAACAACGGACACTGTGACCTAAATTATAATTGATAAAGGATTAGGATGGCGGAGCACTCCTCGTACAGGACAAGTCTGTGCTTCATATTGTCTGTCACTATCCTCCAGGTCGTCTTATTGGAAACCTGGGTACTAGGGGTCCCTAAGACAATGTATGACAGAGGACTATTTTATTAAAACAGACAAGCAAAACGTAAATTCTAAATTTAATCATATTAAATGAATAGTAGTCCAGGCGCTGTAGTAAAAATTTTACTAAAACCTGACACTAAAACCAATAGAAATGATTTTTCGCATACGAGCAGTTTTTGAAGAGTACTTTAAGAAAAAAAAATGTTCTGCACGTGAACAGCTAGGGCAAGTGGGGAATATTCTCGGGAAAACTCGGAAAATTGATATTCCATCAATAACGTGGAAGTGGTTGAAAATTTCGATATAACGTTTAGGAACAACTTGTAGAGCGTGCAAATATACACCAAAAGCGTCTTTACATATTTTTTCGAAAATTGCTTCCTATGTGCTTCCAATTGCTTCCAATTATATTTGATATCTCCAGATTTCCGGGCGAATTACTCGGGATATCATAAAATTTACATTGACGCTCGACTAAAATCTTTATAACTCCCTTGTTTTTGATCAAAAATTCATAGACTAGTCAAAGATTCAGTAGGTCTCATTTGAACATATCAGATATAACATTCATTCCCTATCTTCCCTATTATCTTAGGCCTAATAGAATCGAGTTTTTCTGTAATGAACGAACTGAAAAGCAACAGATTTTTTATCCTTTTAAATTCGGAGCTTAAAAGGCTTCTGAATAAAATTTTGATTTTTTTCAAAAGATGATATATTCCTGAGATAATATTAATCCCTTTATTTTCACCAGACTGTACAATAATACTTAATGCATTATGAAACTATTAAGATATGGGATATCCGGCCACCTGGATTCAGTAACATCCTAACTTAACGGGAGAACTCAGGTGGTAAGATTTTAGAGTTTCCTGTCAAAAGAAATGAATGTTACCTGAGGTGTACCGCAGGGCAGCCAGTTGGAGCCACTGCTATTCAACATACTCGCTTACCACCTATCTGAAACCTTAAATGGCATCCCGCACCTCGTTTACGCCGATGATTTGAAAATTTATAGTGCTATAATGTTTCAAACTAATGTTTCCTTTTTACGGTCGAAACTTAATGCGCTACAAGACTGGTGCATCACTAAAAATCTTCTTCTTAACACCAAAAACGACACGTCTACAGTAAAAAGCCAGAAGTGCTTAAGTGCAAATTTGACGATTTTGACTTTATTGCATTTTTGTATTCAGTATGTTATTCTTAATCATTGCTGTAATTCTTATCTTAAACTGAGCTGTGGTTGCTGAGTTATTGAACCGGCAAAAGTGGTTTTGTGCACAATTCTGTGCACATTTGAGGGCGATTTTCTCGAAACGCATATTTTGCACTTAGCACTTCTGCCTGAGTACTGCAGACGTAATCACCTTCTCCGGGAAAAGAAAGAAACAGCTGCAATATTATTACCTCAATGACAAAGTCTTGGATTGTGTCGATCAAATTGTTGGTTTAGGCATTGTCTTCGACAGCAAGTTAAACTTTAACTTACACTATAATAATATCACTGCCAAATCCAACAAGCTGCTGGGCTTTATTAATTGATAATGCATGGGTTGCTAAATCCTTGTTTTGCGCATTGCTCCGTCCTATTCTTGAATATTCGTGGAAGATCTGGGATCCTATATTTCTGAATATTCTAGCAAGGTGCTAGTTAACGGTTGCTGTATTATCCTGAATATTTTTCGGTATTATCGGTTAGTGATCTGTCTGGCAATTAGGGCCCCATCCGGCAATCCTGACCGATCCAGCAGGCCCTTTCACTTGCCCAGAATGCGCAGTGAATAAGAGGGGATGACTGTCCTGCCTATGGGCACACTGCTATTTCACTTCCAATTAGATTAATACTACTAACTATAAATTATGGGATTCATGTATAGACTTTTTCAAATGTCGTGACATTCCGCGCATCTACCTCTGCTAAGCTCTTAAAAATGTTTAAAAGCCCGGACAAAGCTCCATTTAGCTCCTCCTATCAAATCGCTTGCTGCCATTTAATCAGTCGCGACTGCTTATTGCTAGAGGGAGGTGTATTTTTCTGGGGCTTCAATGATTATTTAAAAAATTTACAAATTATGAGTGAAAAACGCCCCTTTTTATACATTTTTTATTTTTGGGGTTTTTGTATTTTACACATTTGCTACAGAAATAATTTGTAGCAATTTTACTAAATAAATACGAAATTTCTATTTTTATCACTTTGATTACTAGATTATTGACATTTTCCGCCAGTCGCATGCGCGCTTCTGCTTGGGGAGGTAGTGCTCCTTGCGACTGCGGAGAACTATTATGAATGAAAAAGCTCATGTATTCAAAAGAAATTTTGTAAGAATTTTTATTAAATTATTTTAAATTTTAGGGATGAGAAATATTTCGCATATTTATAGTAAAATTATGCTTATTATGATGAATAAACTGGCTTGGTTGAGCAGGAGTTTTACATGTATTTAAAAGCTCTGCTCAACACATATAAAGAGTGGATTTGGGAACCGAGACGGTTGCCAAATATGCCCACAGAGGTACATCACAAGGAGGCGCCATCTCGCCTTTACTGTGGTTAGTAACGATGAATAGTACTACAAAAACTAGACAAAAGCGGAGTTAAGGTAGTAGCAAACGCAGATGACCTAGGAATTATGGTGTTCGGAATGCTTGTCTGGCAGTCAATCCGGGAAAAGCTGAAGCGATGCATTTTACAGGGAAAACAAAAGTCAACTGAAAGACAAACATCGACGAAAGGATAAAGAAAGCCTGCATAGCCAGAAGGCGTAGATACGCCTGCAAAGAGACTTTTGGCAAAAGATGATGTCTCAAGCCAAAGATGGTCCTGTGGATGTACACAGCTGTGGTACGCCTAATTCTCACGTTCGACGTTCTCTTGCACCTACTCCCTCCGACCTTGACATCAAACATCTAGCCTCGTGTAGTGCCTTTAGACTAAGGGGATCCGGGGCCTGGACCTCAAAACCCTACATGGACAAAGCAATATTTTGAATTTGCTACCTGAGGATATGGTCGCTACAACCACAGACTACCTTCCCCCTGGATTGACTTTTGCGAAGGACTTCTTCGTTGAACTTCCCTTAAGAAGAAAGTGGAGAAACGAAGATGTCCTGCGAAAGTTTGATTTCACGGCAATCAACACGGGACATTAGGCCATAGAAGAGCGTGCTGCCAAGTCAGGCATTCCGTTCGCCGTCTGTTGTCCTAGCTGTGTGGAGACGAACGAGGGAGAAACACTTATTCACTTCCTGTGCTAGCGCTCGGCTTTAGGTAAAGCCAGGCAGCGCACTCTAGGCAGTTACGTTTTGGAAGACTTAAAAGGAGAGTCTGGACTGAGCCTCGGTGAAGTGCGGGCGTGTGTTGTCGCCAGTCCCATTATAACGCAAAAACCGAATATATAATATAACTACAAAAACAACACAAAAAACAAACAAAAATTATAACACATAAAAACTTAAAAAAAAAATTAATAAACCACCAAAATAATAACATAAATTACAAAACAAACAATAACATAAAAAAAATAATTATAAAACATAAACAAAAAACCAAGCAAAGGCCACCAACAACAACAACAATAACCGAAGGACCGACGGACAACACGTAAGTTTCTTCCACCCGCTTCCCGCGCTTCCTGCCGGTCGCTCCGGCGCTGCAGCCTTAATCGGTCAGCTGATGGGAGTCGTCTTGTTTTAGCAGGCATAACACTGCAACAAGGCTACTCCCGTTAGCTCCGATGGATGCATCGCCGGTGCGGCCGGCTACAAATGAGGTCATGGACCTCACGCAAAACAGTCCCCATAGTGACAATGATTTTATAATCAATTTTCGGGGACTGAATGCGAATTTCCTGGCCGTTACGTGCGAGTTACTCCTCCATACCCCTGCTATTTTCGCACTGAGTGAAACCCAAGTGTTACCAGATCTTGATTTAGATCGATTTCAGGTGACAGGGTGTAACTTAGTGCACAACTTTTCCGCCCATAGGGGATTAGCCATATATATTAGGAATGACGTGGCCTTTCAGAAGGTGTACATCCTCTGATTTTAATCATCTTTGGATTAAAATAATTATCCATCGCCACGTCATATTTTTCTGCTTTTTATATAGGAGTCCTAATATTAGTAATGAAGCCACCACCTCAGCCTTCGATGCTATTTCCGAACAGATTTCCGGATTTTTATTTTCCCACCCGGAAAGCGAAATCATTGTTGCGGGTGATTTCAACGTTCACAATGTACATTGGCTAAATTACTCAAATGGCACCAGTGTTCCTGGCAAAGACGCCGAGCTCTTTGCGAGCCTCAACAACTTGCACCAAATTGTCAAATGTCCGACGAGAGTCCCTGATATTCCAGGTCAAGGAGCCCATCTCCTTGACCTGTTTCTTACTTCCCACCCGACGCGGTACTCCATCAAAGTTAGCTCACCCCTTGGCAACTCGGACCATAAACTAATTAGCGCTTATTTCCCATATCCATCCTCGACCACAACCACCACAGCTCCTAAAAGAACTGTGTGGCACTATGGGAAAGCCAACTGGTTGGGTCTTATTCGCTTCTTCCAGGCCACTGACTGGGATTTGTGTTTCCGTAGTGCCAATGCGAACTATGCGGCCCTCTGTGTCACCAAAATTATTCGAGCGGGTATGCGCTTGTTCATCCCTCACTCTACCAAATCTGTGAAGCCTAGGCCGAACAAATGGTTCAATGGGGAATGTATGAACGCAATCAAAGCTAAAGAAGCCGCCTATAGAGCATACAGACGTTCGCCTAATGAGCCACTTCGTCGTGAGTACGTCAAACTTAGAAACTCGATCAGATCAGTGTTAAACTTCCTAAATTCCATAGGATGGCTTTAAGCATCCGTCACATCCAACCAAACAACCACCTCACAATCAAGGTACACGAATTGTGGCAACAAAATGGCGCGCCAAGAGCTAATTGGGCCTCCGATGGCACTGAAGGCAGCCCTTCACCTAGATAGACCTGTGACTGTATCCCAGTAGGCTAGGTTCAGTCTTTTAAACCAGTCCTCTATCAGGAGATGGATCATGCAAGGCCACAGAAAGGATCTAGATCCTGTACCATCGTCTCAGACCGCTCCTTATCGAGCTTGCCTGTAGCCTCATTGCTCTCGATACTCGTGTCCGCGGACCCAGCAGAGTGAGACGCTATTTTTCTTGGTCAGAGTACGTCAATTCTACCTACCCTGAAACTATTTTGGAAGATAACTTTCACGTTGAGAGTTCCCTGATGGCAACTTGACTGTCCGAAACATTTCAATGTTGGCGCCTTTGAAACTTTTCTCAATTTTGAGTCTATCGCAGGCCTTAATGGCATGTACTTAACTCTGGAATACTGGAATACTCAGAGCTATTCGGGGTGAACGACCTGAAGCTCCTTTGGAACCGCAGATGTAGATCTTTCGAGTTAATGAGATAAAAAAAATGATTTGAGACGAAAATAATTAACATTCTTTTCATTGAACTATGATATGGTAATTGTAAATTATTTTAAAGAACGCACTTGGGTTTGCATAGGAAGTCGGTGGGAGCTGGCTGAATTCATAGATCCAGAAAGGTAAAAAGTTTGCTCAATTACATTTAATTCATATTCCTGAACATTTGGTAAGTAAATAATTTTTTCATTTAATTTTTCTTGTTTAGTTCTCTGTAAAAATATATTAAATTCAACAACACATATCGCTAAAATCAACTTGCAAAACATACAGATATAAAAGGTACTCACCATCATGCTTTCGATCTCTACTCCTATTTCTCACTGAAGATGATTGAAAACCCAATTGCGTGTGATCCAGACTATTAGCTACGGCTGTCATTGAACTGTGCGTTGTATCCCGAAAATCGCCGGTTTCAGCCCAAACTGAAAATAGAAAACCAACAACAACAAAAAATTAAAGCTTCTATTTGAAGAGAAGTAAATTAATTAGAGCTTAACATACACTCACTCACTCGGAATCCAAAAACAGCAAGGATAATAATCAAGGGTCACTCCACCATAAAGAGCTATCACCGTGGCAAGAAAGGAAGCAAATGGCGAAAAAATGTACCCATGAAGCACACTGCACATTCTACTAACCCTGGAATACTCGAAATGCTCTGCTCTACTTTAGTAGACTATTAAAAGGATCATAAAAGGATTTATAGCCGTGGACTAACTTTAATATTCATTTAATGTGTACGTCGCCCCTTGCTCAGGGGCCCGTCGGTGGATTCTGGATCTGGGCCGAATGTACGTGGAAACGGGTCTAGAGCTTTGGTGGTGCTTAAGAGTTTTTTAAAAACCACTTGGAAGCTTTATTGGATGCATTAAGGAGCATTTTTTATAGGTTGCCCACTTGAGACGTTCCCAGGCACCATTTCTCACCCCTTTCACGCCCTGCATGCACTTTTCCAGAAGATTACGTGCCGCTAATTGCTCGTTGTTGTATTCAAATTACCGGAGATGCATCTCGTGCTAAATAGCTCTACACCTTGGCAATTAATTTCAACACCCGGCCACCCGTCGTATGTGCAGTTCAGTCTGCTTCTGGGGTAATAAATCTTCTGGCGTAATTATGAGGGTCCTTGGCTTTCAAATGAGCCTTAAACACATGCGTGCAGCTTGTAAGAGTGGATTCCTTAAAATTTCAACCAAAAGATCATAAATTTCGAAAAAAAATTTACCCGATTGACAAGTGAAGTTGGGAATGCCTTCGAAATGGAGGAGCAACATGGAAGACCCTCGTGTTAGCGGGTAGTAAAAAGTAACCCCGGACTTCCTCGAGTATGGTTCATTTCAGTGTAACAGGAGAAATTCGGTAGTAGTCACTTTGAAATGAGGAATGTGTTCGAGCACGAGTTCTAGCGGCAATTGTTATTTATTTTAAAAGTGGTTATGTAGGCAACATTTTTTAGATTTTATTTTTATTTCTTCAAAACAAACAGAAGCGTTTGTTCTGCGCTTATTGCCAAATCACAATTGCTAATCACAATTTTTCTAAAACAAATCCAAAAAATTAACGTAAAAATGTCAACAGTATAAAAATGCCTAGAAAGATACTGAATGAAATTAACATAAAAATTATGGTGAACTATGTGAGATCAGAAGGAACACTACACTGGACACTTGGATCAATGTCTCGACTATGATCTTTTTTATTCTAAAATTACCATGTTAATTAGGAGAAAGAATCCGTACTGTATGAAGATTCAGATTATTCTATACAAAAAATAAAGGAACGGGCGAACTCGGTAGTCTAGGAGTTAAACTGTGTGATTGCCATTCCAGAGGAAGACAGGGTTCGTTTTCGTGCATCGAAAGGAGTCCTCGTCTTACTACTTCTCCTGCTTTTTTTATCATTTTCTTCATCCTTTCCTCCTTTAGTTTTACTCCATTCTGCCATCGCTTCTAAACATAGCAGGGTAGCCGTCTCCCGCTGTAGTATTTGGTCGAAGCCGGGCGCGTTGGCGTTGTCTTTCATATTTCTGGTTACAGTCTTTCCGTCTAGCGATTCTTGGCTTGCTTAGCAAGAGTTGTCTTTTGGTGCGTCCACACGACACGCTCTTTGTTTGGTTGCACGCTCTCTTGTACAAATTTCAGGCATTTCATACATACACTCAACAGTACCAGCTTTTGGTTGCGCAATTATAATTGCACTATCAACACTGCATAAAACTATGGGGAAAAAAGAGTGCGCAAGCAAAGGGGGTATTTCGATTTCGTGGACGTTCGATATTTTTTTTGTGCGAGCGCTAAATAGAGACAGTATGATCATCACATTACGAGTTGCAAGTAAATTAGAAGTTTATGAAATATCTAGAATACGACCAAACCTTAAAATGCAAACCTTCGAATCTTCTATATATATAATTGGAGTGATGCCTGTGATCTCCAAATTGTCTTTTTCTAAGCTCCGAATGGTTATTTCAATGATATTAACACAAAATCATATATGTTTGAATGTCTGTCTTTTTGTGATGGGGCTTTCACTGAAAGATTCAGTATTTACTTGGGCCATTTTTTACTCACATCCGACTATCGGAATCGATTATTAGTTCCGACTATCGTGTCCGACTACCGTACTAGACCGAAAACTTAAGCCGATAGTCGAAGGAAAGCGAGTGAACACTTTTTTATCATTCCAATTGTAGAACTCAAAGAGCTCTATCTAAACATTTAGGTTCGCTTAAGTAAATCTTGATCATGCTATATGAAGCTTTTTTCTTTTGCTCCTTTTTTCCTGTTAGAGATGCTTAGTCAGATCAATATTTACTTACGCCAATAATTGAAGGAACGCGAATGAAATGCTAAGTCACTGCGAGATATTGCTCTTTCAATTGGCGGACACACTATGGATCATTATGGTTTGACATCTCCGCAAATAAATCGATGGGTCTGATGATAGTTAAAAACCGAGAATCGAAAAACACAATGAACCTAAGTTAAAGAATGAACATAAAGAAGGCTATTAAGGCGTCATCAAAAGCGTCAATACAGGGAAATTTTTAAGGCCATGCTTATTGAAAAACGTCAAAATATAAGATCACAATCGGAAAACTCATAATTCAGTACTGAATGAACGACATTTATGATGATTTGCAAAATATAAGTCAACTCAACTCAGTGATGCCGCAAACGTTGGAATACATGCAATTGAAAATAAAACGCTCAGCATCGTTTTTAAAGAAACGTTAAAGTGAATTGATAACTTTGCATTAATGTAATATGAACATTTTTGTATTGCCAGTGCGGTGTGTCGGTATGATCATCTGTCACAACCAGCTAAAACATGAAACAGCATAATAGTGATGAGCAAACGCAAGAACAAGACAAGACTAATCTACATAGTCTTGCTCCTGCCTTGTTCTTGTTCAGTCTTTCTTGTTCTTGTTCTTGCAAGCATAACTAAGTCTTGTTCTTCGTTTTGCTAAATGTGTAAGAACAAGACAAGACTGCAAGAACAGGATCATTTTTGCTCATGACTAGTTTGCGCACAATGCATGCAAAATCATTATGTACTTACATATGTATATCATAGTAAAAAGTAAATATACACACATGTATTTATATCATAACTACTTGAACATCATAATCAATTTTATATTTTTTGTTTTTAAAAGAATGAGTTTAGGTGAACATTTTACAAGAATATTGCCAAAGTCTTGCTCTGGGTCAGTTAATCTTGTTCTTGTTCTTGCAAGCATAACTAAGTCTTTTTCAGATTCAGCAAGAACAAGACCATTTTTGCTCATCACTACAACATAACACGAAAACGAGAAGAAGCAACGGTATAATGAAAAGCCTGTTACCTATCCCCGACTGTGCACATAACTTTTTTATTAAAAGGCGTTGACGATACCCCAATGGGCTAAAAAATCGAATGGCTGCCCCCCATCTTTGCAGTCCTAGGCCAAAATTTATCTTCAGATCATATTCCAAATCGTCAAACATGCTTATCAATGCGTGGGATTTCTCAAGAGATGCAAGTTCCTCGTCCTTCCAGCTGTTCTGGCTATAATCAACAAATCCCACATCCGCTTGGCGGGACAGGATGCAAAACCACACCATCAAACTCATTGGCAATAGCATCCTTTGCTCCTCCAGACCCTGCCACCGCAGGAACGGAGCCCTCACCAAGTTTTGCCGCTACTACCACAGCGACTGCTCCACTGAAATTAAGAGCCTCCAGACTACACGGAAACTTTTTTTCCAACAACCCAAGACTAGCCAACTCAGTTAACCCCACAAACAGTAGATCTTCTCTTCGCACACACTACCGTCTAGAAATTCGTTTATAAATAGTGCAACTCGATTGTGGAACTGTCTTCTACAGTCTGTGTTTCCGAACTCATATAACATCTCAGAGTTCCAATGCAAGGTTCATCGGCATTATCAGACTCCTAACTAGACAACCCTCCAGACTCTTAACCTATCCTTTCTCATCTACCCAATACGCCAATAAATTAACTTCGGGAAATTTTTCGTGAGTCAAATATTCATGTTATACTGGTATCCGAAGCCTCATTACGCCATCACGTGCCGTCGAAACTTGTATCCATAAAAGGTTATAACCTATTCCGAAATGATAGGAAAAATCGCTCTGGTGGTGGAATAGCTATTTATGTTAAGGACAGTTTTCGATCCCTGAAAGTTAAGGAATCCGTTTCAAGTGCGCTAGAGTTCCTTAGCATTGAAATAATGTCTTGTCTCTGTGGTTTATTGTTCTCCTCGAATTTTCACTATTTCTGAAGCTAGCGAGTTGGAAGAGTGGCTCTCCGATGTTACCAGTAAGTACGACAATATCTTATTTGGAGGAGATTTTAATGTTAATATTTTATCTAATAATGCCCGTTCGAAAAACTTCCTTGAGTTTTTTAATACCTTCGACCTTAAACCCATTAATCGAGTTCCAACGTATTGTGATATTAATAATAATTTCATCATTGCTAGATATACTTTTTGTGCCGAATGTGGACAATGTATTATTTCATAGTCAAATTAGCCCACCCAGCTATCTCGATCATGATATCCTCTATCTCTGCTTAAATTTCAAGGTTGAAAAAGCTCAGCAAAAAGTTTTCACATATCGTGATTACAAATCCATTGATATACCAGCCCTATTACAAGGATGTGCCTCTCTTCCATGGAATGGTACATACAGTATCATTGACATTGACGCAAAAGTAGAATATTTCAATTCACTCTGTAACCTTCTGCATGAATGTTTTGCTCCGGTCAAAACTAAACGTATGCTTTCGACTATCTAAAGGCAATAGCTGTGAAACTGCACTTCTGAAGGTTACTACTGACCTCCGAATGGCTCTTGACTCCGGTAATGTTGCTTTCCTCATTCTTCTTGACTTCAGTAAGGCTTTCGATAGTGTTGACCACATGCGCCTATTTACCAAATTGGCAACCCACATGAGGTTTACATCCTCTGCTACCTCTTTAATCCGTAGTTACCTGCAGAATCGTTCTCAAAAAGTATGGTTGCACAACTCGATTTCGGACCCCTTACCGATAACCTGCGGTGTTCCACAGGGCTCCATACTAGGACCGTTACTCTTCTCTATGTACATAAATAATCTTAGCAGTGTCGTGAGAAGATACAAACTCCACATGTATGCAGATGATGTTCAGATCTACTTAAACAGCCCCCTTAGACTGACTGAGAACTGTATTGCGAACATAAATACAGATCTCAAGCGTATTTATCAATGGTCTGTGTCCAACCGTCTACAACTTAATGCCTCTAAATCCTGTTGCATTCCAATGTATAGGAGTATATTATATGTTTATCGTCCGTTTTCCTCCTATCGTTCTTATAGCTACCACGGCTACCTTATCAAACGCGTGTCATTAATCTAGGCGTTTATCTGAATTCTCAACTTACCTGCTGCGTTCATATTTTTTATACATTATCTAAAATTTATGGTAATTTACGGCGTCTCTGGCTATACGCCTCCATCCCACCCTTGAGCTCGCGCTCAACGATAATTAAATCACTAGTGTTACCATACTTTAGTTATGCTAGTTTGGTCTTTCCTGTCCTTGATGCTGCATGCCATGGTAAGCTTAATGTGGGTTTCAACGATAATTAAAGTTTCTCTACAGTCTTCGCCTTCGCCATCATGATTACATACTCCTCAAGGCATTGACATTTGTTTATAAGCTTCTGCATTCCGACCATCCATCTTACCTGCATGAATATTTCCGAATTGGACGTACTTCTAGAACGTTATTTATACTGCCAAGAGTCTCTTTCTTGGTTGGGCAAAGATCTTTTTTTGTTCATTCGCTTCAAGTTTGGAATAGTCTGCCTAACTACATACGTACAAAATGCGGGGTCGTTAAATGTGTTCAAGAAAGGCGTCTTCAATGTTTTAATAACCAGTAATATCTCTTCAGCTACATTCTTTTTAATTTCTAATTCTTTTCTCACTTTTTATTAGTTCACTTACTCGTTCCGCTTTTTATTAATAGTACAGGAAAAATAGTAAAAATAGCGGAAATGATTGGGTACAGGCTGAAAATTGGCACGGAGCTTCCTTTTAGGGTTCTTAATAAGGGGTTATAAAGTCTACCGATTTTCTACCCCGGGAACCTTTCTTTCTAGGGGGTTTTAGGGTCAAAATATCTGTTTTTTGCAAATGCATCTGAAACCGTAAGTCCTATCATAAAAAAATGTTCACATAGTTTATAGCTCATACGATTTTCTACAAAAAATTTTATTATACATTTTCCCGTACGTATTGCCATTCATGAGATATCACCGTTTTAAAGATTTAAAATATTCATATGAACTCATTCACGACTTGTATAGGTTTTCCGACGTTCAAGTTGGACTACTTTTCTAATTTTTTCAGGGGTCATTCCTGGATGTATTTGGAGGAAAAATGTGTTCTAGATAGGGGCTAACCACTAAGATACAGGGTGTTCGCGAAAAAACAATGTCTTTTTTTGTCATTTATTTAGAGTTGAATAACTCCTAGACCAATTATCGTAAACTAATATACTTAGATTCATCTTTTAGGTCAAAGTGTATTCTTTTATTTGATATAAAGATCAGGAACTTGAGTTGCTCCGTTTAGAAGATATGTAGGTTCAAAGCATGAGCGAAATGTTTAAAAGCCTAATGATATTTTTTATTCGATTTAAAGTATATTTTCTGTTTTTTTTACCAAATGGTTTAAATTGGAACAATAATACTACTATCTGACATAATTTAGATGTAATTTTGTATTATTGTTCCAATTTGGACCATTTGTTAAAAAAAAGCAGAAAATATACTTTAAATCGAATAAAAAATATCATTAGGCTTTTAAACATTTCGCTCATGCTTTGAACCTACATATCTTCTAAACGGAGCAACTCAAGTTCCTGATCTTTATATCAAATAAAAGAATACACTTTGACCTAAAAGATGAATCTAAGTATATTAGTTTACTATAATTGGTCTAGGAGTTATTCAACTCTAAATAAATGACAAAAAAAGACATTGTTTTTTCGCGAACACCCTGTATCTTAGTGGTTAGCCCCCTATCTAGAACACATTTTTCCTCCAAATACATCCAGGAATGACCCCTGAAAAAATTAGAAAAGTAGTCCAACTTGAACGTCGGAAAACCTATACAAGTCGTGAATGAGTTCATATGAATATTTTAAATCTTTAAAAAGGTGATATCTCATGAATGGCAATACGTACGGGAAAATGTATAATAAAATTTTTTGTAGAAAATCGTATGAGCTACAAACTATGTGAACATTTTTTTATGATAGGACTTACGGTTTCAGATGCATTTGCAAAAAACAGATATTTTGACCCTAAAACCCCCTAGAAAGAAAGGTTCCCGGGGTAGAAAATCGGTAGACTTTATAACTTATTAAGAACCCTAAAAGGAAGCTCCGTGCCAATTTTCAGCCTGTACCCGACCATTTCCGCTATTTCGCTTTTTTCGGCTTAATTTGACTGTACTATAATAATTGTGTTGTAATTATAATGTACATTCGTTTTTCAGCGTCAAAAGATTATGTAATCTTGATGTACAAGTTATGCATAAACGAAATAAATAAATAAAATCTAGCCTTCAGTTCAAGCTTACTGCTACACATTTCACCAAGAATTAAATGACATGACGGACCTGTAGTACAAGGGGGGCCTTCTAACCTTTGCCATATCCTTAAAAAAAATAATCTATGAAAAAGTTTGACCCGAGGCCGAATGTTGTAATTGTGATTGGATTGTAGTCGGAGCTGGGAGCTGGTGGTGGTTTCTTAAGAAATCTAAAGCATTATGATCGTAATTTATGCCAAGTATTTTTAGAGATGATGATGTATAGATTTTTTCAAACTCCGTGACGCAAAAAATTTGAGCAGTTCTGCACACCTCGTTGCCAAATTTTATAAATATTGTTCTATCATTATCCCTCTTTTTAGTTAAAACGGCAACAAATGCAGAAAAAACTCAACAAAATAATTTGGGAAGGGATGCGCGCATGTCGAATGAATGAAGTTAATTTATCTTTATATGTATTGAGCAGAGCTTTTGAATGCATGTAAAGCCCCTGCTCAACCAAGCCAGTTCATTCATCATAATAAGCACAATTTTACTATAATTAAGCGAAATATTTCTAATATCTAAATTTAAAATAACTTTAAAAAAATGCTGAAAAAAATTCTTTTGAATAAATGAGGAGTGGGCGAACAAAACGGAACATGTCCATGGTTGGCCGTTTTAAGTTTTTTGACGGAATCGTGTTCATTACACTAAATTGCAACTAATTTCAATTTCAGACACTTCAAAAATCACTTTCATGTAATATTTTTTTGTTAGCAAAGTAACGGTTTCCCTGCAGAAAGGCACATGTCCTACGAATATTCATATTTTTTAACCATTCATTCGTTAATGTGGATTTTCAAAAGGGCACGTATTTCATACAAAAAGTTTTTAATCAACAATGGAAGTTCATTGCACCTCACCTGGGGCTCTAATTACATCGATTTGTATGTGCATCATAAACTGCACTAAAAATGCACTAAAATTTACCTCACTTTTGCCTCCCACGGCCCAAAACAAGCCGTGGGGCACTATGACCCCTTAAAATTTGCGTAACAGACCCTACTATTAGGAAAAAATACCAGAAAAATCTCCCCTTGCCTCTAAGGGGGCCAGGGAGCTCCCTAAAAGGCTAAAAACAAAAAAACATGTCCAGTTGGGTTCCTGCAAAAGGGCACATGTCCATTCAAGGGTTTGACAAAACGGTACATGTCCAGTTCTGTCCCCGCAAAAGGGCACATGTCCATTTTTGTTTTAATTTTTTCTCTTAAAGTATTAAACATATTTAAAAAAATTTTTTTCCGTCTGAATGACTTCAAATAGTAGCACAACCTACCATACTCATAAATAGTTAATGTGATCAGTTCAGAGGCAGAAACAGTTTTTTGCGATTTCTGAACAATTTGCAAAACTGGACATGTGCCGTTTTGTTCGCCCACTCCTCAAATGAGCATTTTCATTCATAAAACGACAGTTGCCCGCAGTCGCAAGCAACACAACCTCTCCGGGCAGAAGCAGTAAAAACGTCAACAATCTAGTAATCAAAGTGATAAAAACAAAAATTTCGTATTTCTTTAGTAGGAATGCTACAAATTAATTTTGTAGGAAATGTGTATTTTACAAAAATCTTTAAATAAAAAATATATAAAAAGGGACGTTTTTCATTCATAATTGAGGAGCCCGATGCAAGAACCGCACTTTGACGCTCGGCCGGCCGACACTTTCCCCTCCACGCCGGACGGCTAGCTCGCTTACGAAACTGTCGAATGACAGGTAGACCGACTTCTTCGCAAACTAGCCGTCCGCTGGGGAGAGGAAAGTTTCGGCCGGCCGAGCGTCAAAGTGCGTTTCTTACATCGGGCTCCTCAATTTGTAATTTTTTAAAATAATCATTGAAGCCCCAGAAAAATACACCTCCCTCTAGCAATACGCAGTCGTGACTGATTAAATGGCAGTTAAGGCCCAATTATAATGAACGGAGTTGAGCGCAACAAAACGGATTGAACTGTCAAATTGGTTTTCCCAGCATACATTTTAGACCTGACCGATTAACGCATTCAAGCGGATTCGGTCAAATTTGAGCGGATTCGTTTTTAGAAGATTAGAAATTGCCGAATTGAACTGTCAAAAATTTGATAAACATACGTTAAAAGTTGAAATGCAAAAATGTTTACCGGCCACCAACTCGTCAACAAGGTTAAAAATTATGAAATTATTTATAAAAAGCGAAAAGTGGCTATAAAAAGCGAAAAGTGGCTATAAAAACCACAAAATGAAGAATTTTTTGCACTCTTGTTTACAAGACTTTGACGTCTGAATCCGAGCAAATGCGTGATTATAACCAGTCAATTTCCCTTCCGAGGACCGTAAGGAACCATATCCAATGGATTGATTAGGCTCTTTGGGACACGTTTGTACATACTTATATACACATTTCACGAGTCCTGAATAAAACATGCATTGAAGAAAGAAAAAAAGGGTTGTTGATGAAGGTAAATTCTTCTTTAAATTACCAAAGCCCAGAAGTTTTTACTGCCAACTTCTTAGGCAGAATGGACGTGCTAGAAGATAACTAAAGTCTTCGAATAAGCAATTAGTGTAAAGATGACCGGACAACTTGAAGAGACCCTATTTCCACAATAACGGTAGCGCCATTTGAGAATAAGATACAATAACGAAAAAAATGGTCTGTCTATTTTTTTTATTTCTACAACTACTACAAGTTTAGTTTTCGGTCGTCCTATGTAAGACCAGAGAACCAGAAAACTGTTTGAGCAAAGAAACGCTCCCAGCTTACACGATTGAAAACGATAATCTCAATTATTTGATTTTATTGAGGCCACATCCTGCAAACAATAAACATTGACAAATTTCCCCTAATGTTTCAACTTCATAATTTACCAAAACTCATTTATCTTTATACAAAAGTCATTCACCAAAAGTCACTTCTTTCATTCATTGCAATTTTTTTCTCTCGGTTGTTTTCTTCCATAAATTTTATTGCACCACTGTTTATCGGGAGCGTTTTGGAAACATTACTTCTAGTATAAACACATATGTCATTCCCACTGTCGTTTGGACAAAAGGAGAACAAACTGTCCAGCCCCGAAAGGAGAAAAAAAATGCCAAATCATTGATATCGACATAAGCAGGAAAAAGTGGTCACATCGAAAACCAACCCCTCATTTCTGTAGGCCATAAATCATTACTTTGCGATTTTGACTTTTTGCTACAAAAGGTAATCCACGCCGAGGGTTGGGAAGGACCTCTGAGGGCAATTTGTTGTGTTTTTGTGTAAACAAACAAAACGCCTGAGCAGATGTCCGAATTGCATTACTTCCTTAAATCCTTCTCTATTTTCGCCGAGATCATCCCTTTGAAGAGTTTTTATGAACTATCTTGACGTGGAAGGGTTGGAGTTTAATGTCAGGATGACTGCTACGTGAGTTTGGACAGAAGTCATTTCACACATCGTTTACCAAATTAAAATTGGTTTTGGTGCTTAAACTACTGTGATTGTTAGTTTGCAATGAAAATGCTTTTGACTCCACGTTGGGCATTATAAACAAATGACAATATACTACGAGCAGACGGGTTGAACGGCAGACTTGTCACAGCAAAAAATAATAAAGTTCAACTAAACAAAAAATTTCTGACAAATAATGTAATCCAGGGGCCAACTAGGTGCCCCCACTGATTTGTGTGTGCCACTGTAATTGACAATTGCGGTTTCAGTTGGGAAAAATCAAATTCTTTTAATTTTATGGAGACAGAGCCAAGAGATTGGACAACTAGTCGCGTGGGTATTGCACTTTGGCAAACTTCTTGAATGAATTACACTGTACTGTTGTACACTGAAAGAACTTAATAATATGTGTCAATAAATAAATGTATTTCGCACAAAATAGTTGAACCAACATTTTTTTGTTGTTTGATCTACTATAGATAATTTAAACTACACTACAGAAGAATAGTGATGGGAGCAAGAAGGCTAAAGGCTGTGCCAGATTCAGCTTTTTGAGCAGCGGCAGAAGCAGAGCCAGAAGCAGAATTCTTATTTTTAATCAAGATATTTGAGTAATAACAAAAAATAACACGTTTTCTAATTCATAACTGAAACATAATACATACATACATACATATATAGATAAAAAAACATCCTTAAATATCTACGTCATTTAAAACCTTAGAATAGAGAACTACAGGAAAGGTCCTTGCGTATAAAATCCATGTATGTAAGCAGAGTGAAATCTGGGGTCAGACAACTGTCAAATTGGGTTAGTTGACTGTTTTTTTCCCGGGTTTGGTAGACTATTTTAAAACGAGTTTTTTTTATAATAATTACTCAAACAATTTTATTTTTTCAAAACTGGAGTTTTCTGTGGAAAAAAAGAATAATGAAGTGTGCAGTTTGTAAATCTAGGTATAATTAGAAATTACGGCGAATTTCGGTAAATGTGCTAAATAAAATACTTCCTACACACATATATTACGTATTTACATTAATAAATATGTGGACCACTGCGCTAAATACTCCAAATAATATAAATTTTGTTTGGTTAGATTACTTTGTTTACATTAACTGACCCAACGTAAAATTCAAGGGGATGCGCGGATTAGATTTCGAAGTGACAGCGTATAAAAAGTTCATTTCTGGGGGCAAGATTTTATTTTAGATAACTCATAATTTTAACTCTCTCTAGCCCCTCCTCTATTCCACTCGCCTTTTACGCTTGTAGTGTACAAACAACTACCAAAGCGTGGACACTCATACAAAAATTATTTCACTACGCTTTAGTTTGGCGAGGGCTCTTCCTGTAGTTTTATATTCTAAGTTTAAAACAAGCAATCCATTATTGCATGTCAGTGGTATAAAAAGATAAAGCAAAAATTCGGACGACAACGTAGCAAACATATGTAATGTCAGAAAATTTATGCAGTAAGGTAGAGTGTATGTGAACTGTTGCACACAAAGGCTCAAGTCTCTTCGCCTCGTCCTGCCCATTGCCCGGCGTACTCGAAAAATCGGACCATGCGATTGAAACCAATTCACTTCCAGGTAAATTTCTGGGCAGGCGCGCCTAAAGAAGTTTAACTTAGAAAAAATTCAACACGCCCTAGTGGCTAAACCGTTACGATTCCTCCGTACGATTTTTTGATCGACTAACCAAAACCTATCAACAGCCGTCTGCTTTGTAAACTTAAAGGATACACTCTGTATAGATTTGACTAAATTAACAACAACAGATGCAATTGAACTCGAACTCCCAGGGTTAAACATTTGGAGGTTCTGGAAAAAGGGCTCTCATCATCAGCGTGTCCTTCACGCTTAGATCGCTACTTTGAAACTATAACATAACGATAACGTTTTCAGATGGTTGCGCAACTCAAGCGTGAGCTCTCATGAAATTGCTACTGAAAAAAAGTGCTTCTCAATGCATCACCCGCTATTTTTGTAAGATTATTACTACAACTACAAAAATATGTGTAAAGAGTACATATTTTAATTTTACAAAACGGTTTATCCCATTTGTATTCGCTGGGACATGCACTTGTAATAACAAAAGCTAAATGCAACCGGTCGTTAATGCATAATTGTTATTCATGATATCTTTCCGACCTTTAATGATTCGATTTAAAACAATAAATGAAAATTTCCTTGATTTCCTTCAATCTACTATGTATCTCTCCATCTAGAATCAACAAGTCCTTGAACCCGATAAGCATTCTCAATCAAATGCCCAAACGGCATAGAAAAGGCCTAACTTAATCCCAGCCTAACTAACACGTCATGTTGCAATGAAACAGATTTTCAATGCACATAAGCCCCAAATTATTAATGTGAAACAATGAGCGATCATCCACGGACAAGAAGGAATGGATTCTAGCAGTGCCCAGCAGCTTATGTTTGGAGAAACCATAAAGTCAACCTCGGAAACCCTTAATCCGGTCTAGTCAGTGCACGTTCGATTTGATAGCTTTCATTCTATGCGAAATCCGCAGACCAATAGTAGCTGGAGCTCCTCTGCTGGTGTCTCTAGGCGCTACTTTTCGGGACGAGGGGGGTTCTGTTCAATGAGTGCAGAACGCCATCGCCCCGAGCATCTTCATCGACGAAAATAGTGAAATTGAGCGATAAATCTCGACCGTCAGCCCGACTAATCGCATCATCTGTCAGGCATTAAAATTTTCACATTTTCAGAAGAGCTGGCCCGAGCACGTTCACTCCGACTTGTGCTGCTTGTCTTGAGTTTAACCAAAAATTTCTCAAAACACGAACAAAAATAAAAGCGAAAGAAAAACAAAATCAACTTCATAAAAAACAACGAAAACATTTTCCGAGAACAAAAAATCTTAAAAAATAAAGGAAAATGATTCATGGGGGATGGAAGAAGAATGGTTGCCGGCGAAAGTTGGGGAAGAGATGTCTTCGCGGAACTTTCCTTATTTTTTTATTGTGCTTTCTCGTTCGGTTTTTTCTTAAAAATATGACATTTTGCCGTGCTCCAGTTGCTCCCCAAGAATTGACAAAGTTTTGAGACTTCTGGTTTTAAATGGAGCCGCAGAATAAATAAAGTTTCACGTAAAGATTTACTGCCGAAACTTTGAGCCTCTCTAACTCATGCAGTGGTGGCAGCTTAAGTTGATGGGGAATGCAGTATTGCCCCATTTATTACCAGGCAGTGGGTGGAAGGAGTGATTATTGGAGTGGTGTATTGTTGTCATTCAGAAACAACAGAACAGGAGAAAAAAATAATAATCATTCGTGGAGGAAAGAAAGATATTTTTCTTAATGTTATGAGAGCAGTAAAAATTCCTTTGTTTTATGAACGTAATAAAAAAGAATGAAAAAAATTTATTAAGAAGGGCTGAGTTAGATTGGATTGGCTACATAAAAATTTGACATTTAGTGCTTTTTTATTTTCGGTTCCGAAAATTCTTAACTCTATTTTCGACAACAGCATTGGCGATCGGACTAGCTTTAGTTTTTTATTTCTGCTGTATTAGGATCTATATTAGCAAATGAAGTAGGAATGAAATTGTATCTCTTTTTTATCTCATATACATACATATGTATGCCTGGGAGTTTGACAGGTTTGTAACTTCCATTTGGGTTGATGCATTGTTCAATAAGAAAACCTAATTTATAGTTGAAGATGATACGATTCGATAAAAGATCTTAATTTGGTTTTATCGAATTGCTTTTATAGAGCTTGAAGGACCAATGAAGAGTGGAGTTAAGTCCGCCTCACACGATGGTACTATTCGTATTGTTATCGTGCTGGGAACGACGCATGTATCATCCAGTTAAAGAACCTGAGTGTATTTTAAATGTAAAGTTTGAACCAAATGTGACGTACCGTAACGTAGCCATACGTAACCTAACGCACGAACATGAGTCAAATATGTAAATCGCTTAAATCTGCTATTACGGAATGAATTTTACATTTGTCATTTGGAGCTTTACATTTTCATTTAGCGTTATCTGTCAAAATGCGGTAAGCTCAAATTCGTTCCCTTTTCTTACAGTATGACACGTCAAATTAGGCTCAGGCTCTTAGTCCAGTTGTTTTTATTATAGTAGGGGTAGTTTTAACCCCTTAAGGGTTGAAAATAATTTATTTTTGCCTGACAGTAGGCACACAATGGAATTTGAAGCATAAAGTTGGAAGAAAAAAATTTTTTTTTACAATTTTTGCCACTTTTGGCCAATTTAGGGGTAGTTTCAACCCTTTAGGACTACCCCTTATCATAAAGTTCGCCTTAATTTAGTACAAATCAACCACCTTCGCAAATAAATATTAAAAAAAAGTGCATTTAATCGCATTAGTTTTCATTATTATTGAAATAATCGCGAAAACCCCCTAAAAAGGGGTGTTTTTTGCTTTTTAGGGGTGACGCTCATGTTTTAGGACCCCGGGACCTCGATTTTCGTGATCAGCGACCCCAAAAACGTTTAGGGTTCGATTTTCTTAACGGTGTTATTTTGGAACACCATAACGCGCGTTTTGAATGGAATATTTAGGCAATGAGAAATTCAAATTCTGTCTCGTTGTCATGCGTGTACTGTAGTCGACTTTGGGTCAAACAACAAGCCCCCTCGAGTAAAAATAAAATATTGCCTTACAATGAAACATATAGTTATGAAACGGAACGGAACGCAACGTAAACGCTGGCCCATTTCGAACTTTTCCTCATTGCCGCATTGTCCATAGTCTCAAATACCCAAACACAAACACAACAAAATCCATATGCACTTGTCGCGATTTTTTGGTTATTTGTAAAAGACTGGACGGAAACCAAGCATGCAACTGTCTGTCAGAAAAAATACGCCGCACAAACCGCAGGCGGGGGTCGAAAGCTAACAAAGAAATTGGAAGGTGATGACACTTGATTTGTCACTTCTGTCAAAACTCGAGAAGCTTCAGTGCAGTCGAACACCTAGCAGATATTTTAGCAAGTCTTAGTTCCACCTCCACGCGTGACGCGGTGCCCCCTGGGGTACTTCTTCTGAAGGAGTTCGGGTGACGGGCGAATGGCGAGCTCTCTGCGCCACAAAACAGAGTTTTAAGTCGGTTGGGCTGAGGGCTGGCAGCCCGCTCCCATAAAAAAGGCCATTACTAAGAATCGGCAAGCAATGCCTTGGAACCAGCTGGACAACACGACGACGATTTGGAAACGGTACATTTTACTAAAAATTTGCAAGGACACTTTTTGTTTAGAATTAAATTATCTACAATCTTCTGGAATTTTTGTAGTAAAATGAATAATTAAGAAGTTATAAGCCTTAGAACACAAAAATTAGTCACAATATTTTCTTTTAAAGGCTATAACTTTTTTCCCTTCAACTTTAACAAAAAAAAATAATTACAAGTTTTTTTAAGAGCGTTTTATTAGGAATAATTTTCATTCATAACTTTTTTAATTTCATTCACTACGAAGGGTTTTACAGCGCTCCGAAAGTATGAAAGTGACAGATTTTCTGAATATTTTTATTACCATTTTACCTCCCACTTTCCTTAGAAATTAGCAATAACAGTAGCAAGTAATAATAATGAATGAAATGCCGATGTTTGAGTAATGTAATAATATTGTTTCGCATTTTTTTGCAGGAAGAAAGGATAGACGACTAATTCAGGCGAAGGAAGGAGCCGCACGTTGCGACGCGATAACGAGAATCTAGCCAAACAGGCTCTTGACTGGAATCCGCAAGGATCCCGTCGAGTCGGAAGACCTAGAACAACGTGGAGAAGAACCCTATTAGCAGAGGCCGGAAACAACTGGAAAATCCTGGTTGGTCGTGCAAAACAGAGTACCCTGGAGGGCAAAGGGAATAAGAAGAAGAATAAATGTACATTGAGCTCTAAGCCTCTAATTTATGGAGCTCCCTTTCAAAATCATGGTCATTGAGAAAAAATGGAGATAAATAAACACACCGTCTGTACAAGTCTGTATAAAACCACCAGTTTATTATTAGTCTGATATAAAACATCATTACAATGTGTTATTTGCACTGAGACTTACTATACAGCTCGCTCTCTTAGCACAGCTACAACTTACAGCAATAAAGAGAGGTTAAAGAAAGGTATTTTCTATATGAAAATTACTGAAAAATTTTAAAAACCGACTTCAGAAAAAAACCACTCCCGCGATGCACAAAAAAGGATGAAATAATTGTTTGTAATTCTTAACAACATCAATCCAATCAGAATGGATCTAGAAAGAAGAATCACTTTTGAAGACGGTGCCAGGTAGTAGTTGACTTTGATTGCACTAACTCCTGCTTCGGCAATTGTTTTCATTTCTTTGTTAGGCTTATGCCCTTAATATGTATATCACCCACATGTGTTAGCACCGTCTTCAAAAGTGATTCTTCTTTCTAGATCCATTCTGATTGGATTGATGTTGTTAAGAATTACAAACAATTATTTCATCCTTTTTTGTGCATCGCGGGAGTGGTTTTTTTCTGAAGTCGGTTTTTTAAACTTTTTTTTATTTCGTGCTTTTTAGTCCATTCATTTTTTAATATTGCCTGTCATTGCAGGGAGCCTACGTTTTTACAACGCCACATAGCGAAGTGTATTCTACTTGTCACACCTTTTCATTTGATAACCATGTCTGGGGTCGGGGAACGCAATTGCAAAATTTGATTGCAGATTGTATTGTCATGCGAACTATACCTATGTGCAAAATTTGCAGCTGATCGGTTATATGGAACTGGGTCAAAATCAAGTTGCAAGATTTGTTTACACTACACACACATCCAGATCAAGATAATATAAGGCATATAAAAAGTTAAGTTGCCATTGATATCGGGGAAATTAAATGTAAACAATAAAATTCTTTGATTCTTCATCCACGTCATGGTATATTTCTTTATTCGATATAAACAATAATTTTTTGAGCTGCAAATTTCGCCATAATTTCGTTCTTATCGGCTTTTGTTCTGGAAGCAAATTTACAGAAGAATTCACGTCGAAAACTTGTTTAATATGGAACAAAATTCCCCGAAGGAAATTAAAAAATAATTATTTTGTCAATATATAGAAAAAAAAGCACCGCGAGCCCTTGGGATCGAACTCGCACCCCACAGATTCCACAGACAAGAATACTTGTCTCTAGCCCTTTGCGCTATGTCAAGTACTATCGGCTGCTGACCAATATGTTAATAAATCATTTCAGAAAGAAGAAAAAGAGAAAAAGAAAAACCGGCCGCCCCGAGAGGGAATCGAACCAGCAAACGCCACGCTACGCTGAATCGAGGATCCGACGCTCTACCCACTCACCCATCGGCCTGCTGCCAGATTTACAACAATAAAGTAATTTGTTCGGTGCCCATGAAATGTTTAGGTGAACTTTAACAGGTTGAATTTTAACAGTTTTTTCTGCCTAACTTCGAACTCCGTTATCAGACTTTAGAAAAAATTTAACGGGACCACCGTGGGAAGCTCCCCCTTCAAATGAACCAAAAAAAAAAGCAAAAAAGTTATTGGGTTACAAAGTTATGCGTGAACAGGACCACAAAATACCTACACGTCGAATTGAGTAACCTCCTCTTTTTTTGAAGTCGGTTAAAAAAGGGAACGAAAGAACTTGTAGAATTGTAAAAGGACAAGTAGGTATTATTATATTAACCTACATATACTACAAAATAACTTATGGTACCACCAGAACAGAGTAATGCGTTGTTTTGCAAATTTTCACATCGAATTCCTTTAAATTCTAGCAACAACACGAAAACTATGTCGCAGTTATTTTTTCTCATAATAATATGTCAATTAGTTTTGGACAGGTTTCTTCTTATAGATACTTTCTTACACCAAAATGACCAAAATTATCTATCCTCACTTTTGAGTAAAACTGCCCAGAAAAAATGACATAAAATTTTCACACAAAAAGTCACGACCAACAATCTCATCCCCATCAACCTGTTCAATTTCGTTATGGGAATTAAATGCAGTTTAAGCTAACAGGAAATTCCCAAAGGATCCGTTCAACTAAGTGTCACTGGTCCATGAATCCCCTTCAGTAAACATCCTTAAATGGTCAATTTACATTTCTCCTAAAATAGTCCCGAGCAACTAGTAACATCTGCTGCAGGAGACAATCCCGAAAAGGAGCCTCTAATCCTTGACTGTCTGCTTGCTAAGGACGTACTTTTTTATTTTTTACTATTGAATGACGTCAAAAGAATCCTAGACAAATTGTTCTCTGCCCACACTGCAACTTTTTCTTTGCCTCTTCATTTTGTCATCGAATTTTTCTGTTGTCTTTATCTTCTAATTTCGAACTCTTGATAGATAAGTTAAGAACGAATAGCGGAGCTGGAACGTGTCTGTAGACTCATGTTGAGAATTTTCTCAATGTCAGGTGCAGTCTCAACTTGATGCCAAGTAGAGGAGAGAAGTAAGATGCCAAATGGAAGTGGGATTAAATGGGATCAAGGAATGCGCTACCTTTTGGTATTTTACTAGCAAGGAGGTAAGATATTTTGTTTTTAAAGTAATTTTAAATAGAACAGACATAGTTGCTTCATTTCCCATATGTTTATTTTTATTTCTTACATTCAGGGCAAAAAATATTGGATTTGAGAAAATTTGTAATAAAAATGTGTGAATTAAAATATGTTACTTTTAATACAGCACCCAGAGATTTCTACTGAAAAAAATTGTAAGTTAACGAATTTTGGAATTAGGGAAGTTTAGCAATAAGAAAAAAGGTAACCGTTGAGTTCCGGGCCGTACTTTGTGAAAATCAAGAGGAAATTCGATTGAACGGATTTTCCGACCCTTTTCTGGTCGTAGCTTAGGACAAACGTTGAAATTGGAAAAATTTCAGGAGAACAAAAATAAAGCTATGAAAATTCTCGACAAAAAAGGTCCTATAAGCTTTTCCCGGAAAACCTTACGTTTTATCGGAAAATGGAGGGTAAAGAAAAAAATTATGAAAAATTATTTTGAATATACATTTATATTGTTTTATATTGCAGGATGTCCCACCTAACTTTACAAAGCGGCCGGCCGTGGATAGGCCTGGGATAAGCGAACAAAAAATCGCTGGGGAGGGGGGATGAAGGTTTACATATCACCCTATATTTTTGTAACCCTATGACCCACTTTCATCAGTAAGGTATACTCCCACCTACCTAAAACTAAAGTATACTCCCACCTACCTAAAACTGCAAAAGCGAAGGTTCTACACTACCAACTTCCAGAGATATAGTCTTACTTAGCCTGCACGACTTACGAAGTTCTTTTTCGTGGATCCAAATCAGTAGCCATTATAGCGTCATCCGGTGTTTCTCAAGGAAGTCATCTTGGCCCTCTTTTTTTATTCTATCAATTGAAGACATTGCTCCCTTGCTAATACACTGTAGAATATTGATGACATTAAATTGTATGCTTTTGCAAGTTGACCTTTCCCTCTTGGTGTGCTAACAACCACCTGGTTCTTAATATTTGTGAATGCGAAATTATGGCTTTTAATAGGATACGTGGTCCTATAATTTTTAACTACACCTTTTCTGATGAGGGTATCACTCGTGTTAATTTTGTTAAAGGTCTCAGGATTATATTTGATAGTAAACTGGATTTTGCCACTCAAATCAACTATATGTCTTCCAGAGGTAGTTTAATCCTGGGTTTTGTTAAAAGGTGGTCCAAAGAATTTAACAACTCCTTGATCACTAATAATAATAATAATAATATATATTTATTGGTTTAGCACAAAGATTAAACATCTTAACTGTACATAAAAGCAAAGGAAATAACAAATATTTGATTAATTGATAAAAGAGAAGAAAAAAAAATGAGAGGAGAAGACAAGAAAGAAGAAGAAAGAGAAAGAGTGACAGGAAAGAAAGAAAGAATTAACTATAGTGGTCATTTAAAAGCTTGCTGAAAGTTCGGCTAGATGTCGCACTCCGAATACCACAGGGCAAAGCATTCCATTTACGCGCGACTTGGACAAAGTAAGAACGATCACCACATGACGAGTTACACCTAGGGATCAATAATTGTACCTGCCTATTGGATTGTAAGAAGCGTAGTTTCTCAAACAAATAACGTGGACACATTTTATTCATAAGCTTAAAGATAAATTTTAATTCGTGGTACGAGCGATAGTTTAAAAAAGTAAGACCCAATAAGCTGGAGGCGTATGGTGTAATATGATCATGCCGTCTTAGCCTGTAGACAAAACGAAGGCAATCGTTAATTGCAACTTCCATTTTTCTCATACACACCGAATCAAGTTTGGGGAAAATTAGACTACCATACCTCAAGTGGAGCATAATTAGAGCAATCATAAGCATTTTACGCAAACCAGGTGTGAGAAGGCTAGCACTTACCCATAGTTGACGTAAGCATCCATAGACTTTTTGAAGAACTCTGCTCGTGTGACTACAACAACTAAATTACACCTAGGTTTCTGACTGATTCGACATAAGGCAACATGACATCATTTATTATAATTGGTGCGAGTGTGCTTAATACAATGGGAGTCTTACTAACCACCAGACATGAAGACTTCCTAGGATTTAGGGGCAATTTATTGGTAACAGTCCAATCAGAAATACTCCTCAAATCATCGTTAAGTTTAGGAATACACTCAGCGGTTGAATCGATGTACATACTTATGTAGATTTGCACATCATCAGCATATAAGTATATAGATGTGTTTATAATTACAAGAGGAAGGTCATTAATATAAATGCTAAACAGCAAGGGACCTAGAATAGAGCCTTGTGGCACTCCGCAGCGTAGAAGTATGGGCTCAGAAAATTTATTCTGGATTTTAACTATTTGAGAACGACCAGACAAGTAGCTTAGAATCAGTTTCATAGCAGTAGAACCAAGACCGAAATTACTACCTAATTTTTGTAAGAGCTTTGCATGATCAACCGAATCAAATGCCTTCGAGAAGTCGAGTAAAGTCAAGAAAGTTACTTTACGGTTATCCAAGGCATCATAGATATCAGAAGAGACTTTTAGTAGTGCAGATTCACAGCTATGTCCAGATCTAAAGCCAGATTGCCATTCAGAAAGAAGACAGTTTTCTTCAATATGCGAAATAAGTTCGAAGGTTCCTTCGATTAGCACTGAATCTTCCTTGGGAAAACCCATTAGTTCTTCCATCATATAAATCCCGGCTTAAGTTACTCAACTTAAGCTCTCTTCACAAGCGTCGAGAGGTGACCAATGTTATATTGGTTCATCGCGGGTGAATTTAATTTGCGAAAGGGTGAATTTCATTTTGGTACATATCAAGGTGAGTTTATTTTCCAAAGGATTAATTTGATTTACAAAAGGGTGAATTTAATGTGAAAAAAAACTGTACAAACAGCTTTATACATCACTCGAAAAAGAGAAAAAAAAAAGAAAAGAGCAGCCAAAGTTATGAGCATCTCAAATTCTCAAGATAGAGCCTTTTCTCTTAACATTAAGATAACAAGTCACAATTAGTGGTTTTACTACTTATAATTAAACATAACCTTTGGGTAAGACATGGAGCCTTTTATCGTAAGTAATGTATTGGATGTACAATATCGTTAAACCTGTTTTACTTGTGCCGGTGTAATCTTTTCGCTCAAAACGATCTTCAAGTGCAGCAGACTGCAACTGCTTGCGTGCCCCTTCATTACAGGAGCTATCCGGACCTATCTCAGAGTTGCTATTGAGGCAATTATTAAAGGCCTCCAAATGAAACTACCGCACCGCAGTATGGATGTGGATATACATACGGATATCCTTAACATTTCAATTTGCCACGTATCCGACAATATTGGTTCTGCGATTCCATAGGAAATTCAGGTCGATTATTCCGGATCGTTCTGAGTCATAGGAAAATATCCTCCCTAGCGGTCCACGAAATATCCACTAGTTTACCAACGAGTTAAAGATGGAATAAAGTACAGGGGCTGGTGCCGCAGGACCCAACTCCAAGGTCTTGATTGCAATGGATGGCCTTCCGTTTTGCAGACTGAAATAAGTGCCGTTGAGACCTGCATTCGACTTAACCTTGGGAAAGTTTTGACATAGGTGCTTTGACGTACTCCAGAGTAGGACACAGTACGACACTTACTCCTTGCCAGAAAAAACAGGTTCTCGATCTACTGGGTCCTGGAAGACTGGGATGTTGATGGCAATGAAGCTGAAAATCTGAATCTGTAAGAGAGTGAAAATCTTACAGTCTAGCCCTAGCGGATGTTTGCGACCGCCTGTCAAACAAGTTCAGCAAGAGGGAAGGGCTTGAGACGGTGGTCCAGGGACCAGAACCCTTTCGATGCATCTCATGGTCTACCACTAAGACCCTGAGAGAGAACTTATCACTTTGAATAGAGCAGCTCTTAGGGTGTTGGGTGGGTTATCTGACTAGCAATGTAATGATGCGGTAGCAGCTCAAAAACCTAGGACTATCCCAGGAGACGTCGATTCTGAATGGAAGGCCACGCGACTTCCACACAAGTTTTCTGTGAATGTCCTGCTCTGGTCTGGCTTAGAAGAGAAACATTTATCAGAGGCTTCTGAGTTCCGCTTAGGTCCGGTCTTCTTCAATTAAAGAGCTTCTTTTCTTCGTCTGGAGGGTTAATGGTCTCTTCCGTTAGTAGGATATGTACACAATATGTCTAACAGGACCGCGGTGTTTACCTTATATGTTACTCCCATACCATAAATGTATAATTTTATTCCCTATCTGGATTCACTATACATATTTTTTTAATTTTAACTGTGGCCATCTTTTAACTAGTTGGGATGTGGGTTCGACCCTTTCGGTCCACACGATCAACTTCCCAGTATGATGGATGTTGAATATTACGATTGGATATTTTAATAATAAATGAACAATAGGCAATATAGAATATATGCATAATACCGAGAATGTGTCACAATTGTTTATCAATATTTTCGTTAAAATGTCAAACTAAATTTGCGCACTTACAAGATTAGGATGACGAAAATGTATATAAAATTGATGTATTAATGTTTTTCGGCACCTCAATGAAGTCGATATAGTTTTTAGTTCGCGCGGTATCGTGCAGGTACAAAAATCACTTAAGTCAATTAAACCAACAACCCGCTGGACCGATTATTATAAAAATATTTTCAGATTATATTGTCGCTAATACGCTTCGAACGGCACCTCAAGTAAGTCAATATCTTTCGTGGTTCGGACGATATCGTGCAGGTACAAAAATCGCTTACGCCGGTTAAACAAAAAAACGGCTGGACCGAATTTTATGAAAATCTTTTCAGATCATATTTTGGTTAATACTCTTCGAACGGCACGTCAACTAAGTCGATATCTTTTATAGTTCGCGCGATATCGTGCAGGTACCTACAAAAATCACTTAAGTCATTTAAACCAAAAAACCGCTGGACCGAATATTATAAAAATCTTTTCAGATAATATTGTCGCTAATACGCTTCGAACGGCACCTTAAATAAGTCAATATCTTTTGTAGTTCGGGCGATATCGTGCAGGTACAAAAATCACTTACGTCGCTCAAACAAAAAAACGGCTGGACCGAATTTCATGAAATTCTTTTCAGATCATATTTCGGTTAATACGCTTCGAACAACACCTCAACGAAGTCGATATCAGTTTTGGTTCGTGCGATATCGTGCAGGAAAAAATGACCACATCCGTACGCACATACACACACACACACACACACACACATACTTCCTCCCAATTTTTTGCTTAAAATGCTCCTGGGACCTTGAAAGATGAAAATACGTTGAAATTTTCGATTTCGATTTTCGGACCGATTACAATAACTTCCTATACTGGGAAGTTAATAAAACGTTGCAAATTCGAAACTCTCTTTTATAATTGACACAGCTTCCTCGTTTAGCTGAAATTTAAAACTATGTACGTCTCCAAATATACGAGTTGTGACAATTAAGTAATGAGACTGATTATATTGCCGCGATTGTGGTAACCCTGCGACCTTGAAATTCCCTTTCCCTTCTCTCGGCATCCTTCCCCTCTCCATTGATATATTTGCCATCGCTCTAGCTTGTTTAGTTCGCCTGATCTGTCGTGTTGAGTAAGCGTGTGTTCGTGGTGCTCGTCTCGAAAATGGAAAAACGAAATCAAGAACAACGCGTCGCGATAAAATTTTACGTCAAATTGGGCGAAACAGCTTCGGAAACGATCGCACGACCAAGCAGCGTGGGATCGTTTTCCACTTGTTCCAAACAGTCTTCCGCGACGGTCATTCGATGCTGCTTTGCTCCTCGGAAAGGTTCGTTGTAACCATCTTCGCGCACAACTTTCTCATCCCTAAATCGTCGGTTAAAATTTGTCTGACTGTTTCACGGTTCATACCCAGTCCCGACGCCAACATTCGAACTGTTAAACGCAGATCTTAACGGATCAGGGCGTGCACACGCTGCGCATTCGTGTCAGTCCGCACCTCGACTGGTCTCCCGCTCCGCGCCTCGTCTTCCACGCTTTCACGCCCCTCCTTAAACTCTTTATGCCGTGCTTTATGCACGACTAAGAGCACTATCACCATGCACTTTTACAATTTTAGCGTACGTTTCCGAAGCTGTTTCGCCCAATTTGACGCAAAATTTTATCGCGACGCGTTGTTCTTGATTTCGTTTTTCCATTTTCGTGACGAGCACCACGAACACACGTTTACTCAACACGACAGAGCAGGCGAACTAAACAAGCTAGAGCGATGGCAAATATATCAATGGAGAGGGGAAGGATGCCGAGAGAAGGGAAAGGGAAATTCAAGGTCGCAGGGTTACCACAATCGCGGCAATATAATCAGTCTCATTACTTGTCACACCTCGTAATAGCAATTCTCTCCTGCTACACAACAAAAGCTAATTTCCTCAAGTGATTTCATTTTTCTGGAACTAGTTCTGCTAATGCAATAAGTGGAGAAAAATGATTCTATAAATAAACTTAATTTAATTTGAAACTTAAAAGCATAGGTACTACTATTTATTACCCTCAAATTCATTCACTTTGTGGACCGTATGTACATACACCCTTAACAAAATTCATTTAAACAAGGAAACTTTTAATATTTTAATTTTTCCAGTAGAATGTTTCCCTGCATTTTTTTCCACATGTTCATGACACACGACATCAATCACTATCAAAAAACACGTCTTAAATATATCAGATTTCACTCAAGCAAACCGAATAAACCCAAAGATGTCCTTTCCATGTTAAGTATCATGTTTACATGATATCCTTTGCACCCTGCATGCTTTTGCCCTCGTGTGCATCGTCCAAGAAGTATTCAAAATTTTTTCGGAAAATACTTCACGAACAAGGCATTTACATAAAGAAATTTCCTTCTCTCCCAAGAATTGTTTAAATATTTGAATAAATTTTATGGCGCACATTTTACAACAAACTTCAAACCCCACCAGTGTGGAAAAAAAATAAATAAATAAAAATGTAAGAAAAAATCCGTCCGAAATGCACCTCCGCTGAGGAGATACGACGGTCGACGACAAAGTTTGCTCCCTCTGATGGTAACAAGGTGCTAAAAGGGATTTGAGCACGTACGTCAGTGTTTGCTGAATGATAGCGAGTTTTGGACAAACAAAGACAAATTTTCATTTAGTATTTGTTTTATCTTTATTTTTTTTTTCTTAATTTTATATCCATTCTGTAGCGTTTTCTACTATTTGGGACATAAGCAGATAAAAGTGGTTCCTGAATGATAAGTAGAAGCACAAGAGTTTGTTGAAGATCTCCGGTGTTGTTTGCAGGTCGTTAACAAAATCTAATAAACCATAATAATTGTTGGATGGTAGGTGTATACCTGGTGCCTATGTGATAGATATTTAGCAGGTAAATAACAGTGTTACTTCGCGAGTAGCAGGAAATTTTTAAGAGCTTTAATTAATTGACTTAGATATGACGCAAAAAATTGTGAGCTCGTTCGAAAGCTAACCCATTGGGCTGCAGCCGAAAGTCACACCTTGAACGCTTCAAGGATGTTTTAATGTAATGATAAAGGTTAAGAAGTAAGTAAACAATGGTTTATTCCATTTGAATTTATAAGCGTTTTCACATTTGGGATCCGAAAACATTTATTTTAATAAAACAACTTGGTATAAAAAACTGTCAGGTGCTTTTGATATATTATTATTTTGCTTAAAAAGGAAAACAAAAAACTTATACCACTAAGACAATTGATAGTACTTGAGGTGATCTGATTCTGACGCGAAAGTTGAAGTTTAGTGCATCTCTCGTATGTCATGTGAAAGCATAAATGCTATAAACCATAGAAAAGTTCCTCACGGTGATAAAGGCGAATCTTGCGTTTGAAATTTTGAATGCTGTTGGAATTCGGAAATACTGGTTGCGAAAGTATGTTCCACAGTGAAATTATTCTATTCACTAACGAAATTAAATATTTCAATTTTATGCACAAAATAGTCATGTTAAAAACCTAATGAAAATATTTTAATTCAAAAGGAATTGGGGGCGAACGGCTAACAAAGACCTCATACCGTGGTGCCACCTTGATTTGTCATTTCTATCAAAACCCGAGAAAAATCACTGTAGACAAGCACCTAGCAGACCTGTTAGCAAGTCCTAATCCCACGGTGCCCCCTGGGGTACTTTTCGAAAGGAGCTAACGGAAGACGAGCGAATGGCGAACTCTCTGCGCCACAAAACAGAGTTTTAAGTCGGTTGGCGGTTGAAATAGCCTCAATCAGAAACGTCCAACGCGATGCTATAAACCGTAGATTATTTATCGTAACCTTCTGCGGAAGAGCATTAAAAGGCGAGAATTTTCTGGGAGCTGCAACAAATATTAAACTAGGAAACCTTTCCTGACGACACAAATATTGCAGAGCTGTGAAGTACAACAAAGGGCGCTATATTGACAACAAAGGAAATGAGAATCGGTTATGTCCAAAGAAACATGCAACACTGGATCTCGGACACAACCTGGCAAAAAATAGAACGCAGGAGGGCCCTCAAAAATAACGTAAATTCTACAAGCAACCCGGAAAGACGTCACCAATTTGAACGGGAATACTCCCAAGTGTCCGGCGTCATATAAGGCAGCAGATAAATGAGCTCGCAGAAAAAGCGGAAAACGCGGCAAACACAGGCAACAGTAAGCTGCTGTACCTAATTACTAAACAGCCCTCGGGAATGCACTCTACTCTGCCATTAAGAGTGTAGGTGGAAGGCTGCTTGCTGTACAGCAACGAGGAGCAACTCCAAAGATAGAGAGATTACTTCGCCGCCCTAAATGGTTCACTTGCACAGGAAGCTCAGGAAAACAGCAACAATGCACAGCCAATAAAAATCACCACCCGGGCTCCATCCAAGACGGAAATAGTAACCGCAATTCACGCAATGGCCAATGGTGAAGCAGCTGGCAAATATAGCATCCCGCCAGAATTGTTAAAAGCCGATGTAAGCCGCATAGCAGATGCGCTAGAGCCAATCCTGGAAAAAACATGGTACACCTGTATCTTTTCGGAGTGTTGGCGGAAGGTATCATAGCGAAAATACTAACAAAGGGAGAACCAACAATATGTAACAATTGGAGAGGCATCTGTCTATTATCCACTGTGGGTAAAATCTTGTCCCACATTATATTATCGAGGATAAGAGAGGCAGTAGACCGAACGCTTAGAAGACAGTAGGTTGGACACAGGAAGGGCCGCTCCTGTATAGAGCATATTAACCTTGTGAATCATAGTGGAACAGTCTGCTGAATTTCGATCCCCTCTTCGTAGACTATGAGTAAGCGTAGGAGGAGCTTTATATGGCAGGCACTACGGCGACGTGGAGTGCCTGATAAAATAATAGAATTAATAAAAGCCCTATACAACAATTCCAAACGCAGAGTTCTTAAAAATTGTCTGACAGCTTTGAGGTGAATTCAGGAGAACGACAAGGATGCCCACTTTCGCCTTTACTATTTCTTATAGTAATACACGATGTCCTTGTCAGCGCTCTAGATAGTTGAACAAGCGACATACAAAAGGGATTGCTAGACCGCCTTAAGGATCTCGAATACGCGGATTATATCTGTTTGCTGGCCCACAGATATCAGTACCTCAACCATATGTTACACAATAGCAAACAATAACAAAAAATGTGACCTTATACTATGACGTAAGTAGGCAGCAATTTTTTGCACCTTAGGATAGGAATCAATAGCAAGGATATAAATATATCAAAAGAATGGATGATAGGGTGCGAAAGATAGTATTGCATTTCCAATTTTCTCTACGGACTAAAGCACGGAAACAAGAAAAATTTCAACTGAGGAAACAAATTAACTTATTACCCACAATTGTTTCAAATTTTTAGATGAGAACTAAAAATACATTGCAATAGAGCTGTCAAAACCTTAGTTATTATATTGCTGTCAACTTCAGCACTAATATGATCTAAACTTTTGGTTATCTAAATTACAAAAGTATAGCTAAAATGTTAATGTAATTACTAAGAAATTCCTAATCCTTAGAGTCACGCACTTCCAGCTCGCCCACAAGTAACAACAAAAAAGAATCTCGAACACATTGCCAGTATCCGTCTTCCCCAATTTTCTATTATCAAAACTCATCTGAATGCTAATCCATTCTCTCCCACCACAAAAAAAAGACAGAGCGTACAAGAAATAAAAATCGAATTAAGTTGTTCATTAATTTGTCCGTCTGGTTGCAATCTCCTTACGAGCGGGTAGTTTCAAATTATCTCCAAGTCACCCTTATCGAAGACTTAAGGCGGCGTCGGCGGGGCGGTGGTGAGGGGAGAAAACTAAAGGGCGACGTTAGATGTGCCGCCTTCCTTGACACCAAACTACCCCCTAAAAAGGATTCCATCTGAACCCGAACCTTTCGGATCTGGATTGAGCTGAAGATAATAACCCTAATACTTACACAAACAAAGCAAGAAAAATGGGAGACTGAGTGCTGTAATAACAATCACAACACCATTTCGCCTATTTTTGTGGTGACCCAGCCGTTTTACGCATTCATATGTATGAGATGAAGGTCCTGTGTGAATCCTGTATCTTGTGTCCTTGTGCACATTGTTGTACAGGTCCCTCGCAGCAGCAAAGAGAAGGGGAATAAACGGCAGCCATATGGGACCAATTTTCTAGCTAAATAGAGAGCATAAGGAGATGTCCCTTCATGGAGGTGGAGGCGGCGGGACTGTGTGGAAGATGGCAGATTTGGTGTCATCATCCTCTGATTTTTATATTGTTAGAACGAGTAGTAAAGGGTCCATATGTTATTCTGATTTTTTTATTACTATTGCTTTTGTTGCATTGCGGTTAGGGTCCATTTGCTTTTATTCCGGGTTCATGCGTATCCTTTTTTGCTCTGTTTGTTGTCTTTAACCCGTTCGCTTAACTTTGATTAGTTTTTGAAGAGAATGACGAGAAGAGTATTCCTTGAGATCAAAAAATTTTGTGTCCTCATTATATAAAAAAAACTTATAATTTAATAGAATTATGTAAAATCAGATTTATTAAGTTTCGTTGAAATGCCATTTTTACTAATTCTATTACAACTTTATAGGCCGTATTTTTGAGAAAATATTTTTATTCGAAAAAGTTGAAATTAATTATAGTTTAGGACTAGTCTTTAAGGATAGGTCCCCAGAAAAAGGGGCAACTGAACGTTAAGCAGGCAGGGTCTGAAACCCAAGTATGCATCAAAATGTTTGGACTTATTCCTAGCACAGAGTTTAAAAGGTACGAGTATTAACAATTCGTCAGCGATTGTAATCCAAATGTTCACCACGCTATTTTTGGGAATACCGACGTAAACGAGAGCGGTGTTTCTCTTAGAATTTCTTTATATGAATAACGTTGACTTTGAAAATAGGGGATACAATCCAGACAGCATTCAAAATAGGTGTGTTCTGGATGGGGGCTCACTTTTGAACCATTTGCACCTCAGGTTCAACGTTTTCGGCCTCCCACATATACACCCGCTTTTTTCTGGTTACTAAAAAAACTGGTCTAACTTTCAAGGACTTGTGGCCTCAAAATTAGACCTGCTCGCCGCCTCTATCAGTTCAGTGTGGGCCCGTGTAAAAATAAAAATTGCCTTACAACGGGCAAACCGCGGGCTTGATTGAAACATATCCTCGGCCATGCGCCGAGCATAACAAGGTTGTTTGCAGGGCTGTACGGCTGTTCGTTTTTATATAAAGCGATAAAAAAATGTTTTTCATATTAAATAAATAATAATAATACAATAAATCAGCGCATACAAAAAATGGAAACTGTAATCTCCTCATTCTCTTTATGTGCACACGCACACGCAAGGCGCACACCTGGTAAACCAATACGTGTATACATTGGAGCAATTTAACTACACAACAAAAAAATCATTTTGGGGAAAGTGTGACTTTCGCTCGGCAACAAAACTCAAGACTCATCTCATATTTATTGAGAAAAACATCGGGAGCTCATATGTTATTTCAAAATTTTTATCGATGCACTGCACTAAACTTGTTTTATTTTTGCAACGTCCCGTACCTCTGTGCCCGTCTGATCTTTTGTTCATAATAATTTTTGTTATGTTATCATCACTGCTACGTTGACATGACATGACAACATGTCCCGCCCATCGGTTCTGTTAATTTTTATAGTTTTTATGATGTTTGGATCTTTATACAACTGATACAATTCGAGATTGCATATTCTCCTACAAACACCGTTTTCGTTGATTCCTCCATATATAGTGCGCAGGATTTTTCTTTCGAAGCACCTTAGGAGCACGTTACTTGTTAATGTCCAGGTTTCGGATCCATATAGTAGTATTGGCCTTATAAGAGTTCTGTATAGTTTCGCTTTAGTCCTCCTTGATATGTTCCTTGTTTAGAAGTGTTTACGTATCCCAAATTAGCACCTATTTCCCAGCGCTAATCTCCTTTTGACTTCTAATGTCGTGTCGTTATCTTTTGAAATTAGCGTCCCTAGGTATATCATTTTTTTACTTCTTCGATGTTGTATGTATCAATTGTCATATTCTGGCGATTATTTTAGAGATACACATATACATATTTCGTTTTCTCTTCATTAATTGGTAGTCCGAATTTCATTGCTACGTGGAATCTGGCTACACGATTTCATCAGCGTATGCCAACAGGTGCACCGACTTGTTGAAAATACTGCCCATGGTGTTAATACCCCGCCTCTTCCTTAGCTACGTTAAATAGTAAGCACGATAGGGCATATACTTGTCTTAGTCCTACTGTGGCGTTGAATTGCTCTGTCAGCTCTCCTTCAATTCTTATTCTGCATTTTACCGCTGTCATTGTCATTTTTGCGGAACGACAGAATGGCTGCAATGCGAAGGAAAGTTAGGAGATTTTTCAATAGGACACAATATACCGAGCAGTGAGAAGAATACAGGTTCACCCTAACAGGTTACAATAGAGTTGAGACGCTCCAAAAGGACTGCCCGGAGGCTATTATTGAGAGGGCCTGTAGAATCTACTACAGGTGTTGAGGAACAACATCATCACAACGACAAAAAAAAAATAACTCCCACCAAAACTTTACAACGACGCCAACTCGATATGCCCCCGTCCGATATATTTTTCTTAACAATACATTTTTTCACAAAATGATCGAGCACATTTTAACGGGATTGATAACATGATCCTTTCTCATCGATGGACCAAAACGAAGAAAAATTTCACACAGGATGGCACTTGGCAACGAGCATCCACCGAAGCAACAGTTTTATTATAACCTCTCTTGAATTAAAATTAAGTAAATAAAATATTGTGAGAGCAATAAATTGTGAATTACAAAGTAAAGTCGTGTTTATAAAAGGCTCGCCTCAAATTTAAATCCACCTCAGCCCCTGGAAAAAGGAATTTGGAACCATCAGAAGAAATCCCCGTTTGGGCGGATCCGTCAACCCCGAAACTTCAACATTTGGTCCTTCGAGCCGGATCAGCCCTGTAGGACAACGGTTCACCCCCATTTGTTTGCCACCGATCACAAATTGCCTCGCGGGAATCCGTGGGTCGTGGATTCTGCACCACGTGGAAAGACAGCAACAGCGGCCCGCTATTTTAAAGTCGTGCGACACAATACAACGCACACCGAGTCCTTGTCCTCCACCCCAAAACCTCAGGTGAGTGAAGATATAGTTTCATTTTATGTCTGCCAACGCAAATTACATACATTCGTATACTATAAATTAAAATAAAACAGTGCTGAAGGTAAATCCATGAAGGCGAATCCCATTTAGAGCAAAAGGTGACAACTATCATAGCGGTAATCGCAATAATACATACAAATTATGGTGATCGGTTGATAAAGTTAATTCCAGGTGGCATCTATTCAATAGTGTATATTATAGTGTTTTCGGCTAACGGTCCAGTTTCCATAACCCGGGCAAAACGTTCAATTTAAGCATTTTCGCGAAGCTGAAGCAAGTCCAGAGTTCGAACCAACGGTGCGCTCTCACATTGTTTTCCGTATAGGCTTACAAATTCCTTGTTTCGCAAATGAATAGAATCCAGTGTTGTAAATTAGAATTCTTCCTAGTGACATGTGATAAAATTTTAAATCTGAGTTGGGCCGATCTCATATAAGATTTTTCTAGTGTTTTGGAATTTGAAATTTTGTTAAAGGAATTCTAGGAGTATATACATCCCGTTATATACTTTGCTAGAGTTGGGCCGATCTCATATCAGATTTTCTATTGTTTTGAAATTTGAAATTTAGTTTAAAGGAATTCTAGGAGTATATACATCCCGTTATATACTTTGCTAGAGTTGGGCCGATCTCAGATAAAATTTTCCTCTTATTTTGAAATTTAGTTTAAAGAAATTCTAGGCGTATATACATCCCGTTATATACTTTGCGAGAGTTGGGCCGATCTCATATAAGATTTTTCTATTGTTTTGAAAGTTAGTTTAAAGGAATTCTAGGAGGATATACATCCCGTTGTATACTTTGCTAGAGTTGGGCCGATCTCAGATAAAATTTTCCTCTTATTTTGAAATTTAGTTTAAAGAAATTCTAGGCGTATATACATCCCGTTATATACTTGGCGAGAGTTGGGCCGATCTCATATAAGATTTTTCTATTGTTTTGAAAGTTAGTTTAAAGGAATTCTAGGAGTATATACATCCCGTTGTATACTTTGCTAGAGTTGGGCCGATCTCATATAAGAATTTTCTATTGTTTTGAAATTTGAAATTTAGTTAAAGGAATTCTAGGAGTATATACATCCCGTTATATACTTTGCTAGAGTTGGGCCGATCTCATATAAGATTTTTCTATTGTTTTGAAAGTTAGTTTAAAGGAATTCTAGGAGTATATACATCCCGTTATATACTTTGCTAGAGTTGGGCCGATCTCATATAAGATTTTTCTATTGTTTTGAAAGTTAGTTTAAAGGAATTCTAGGAGTATATACATCCCGTTATATACTTTGCTAGAGTTGGGCCGATCTCATATAAGATTTTTCTATTGTTTTGAAAGTTAGTTTAAAGGAATTCTAGGAGTATATACATCCCGTTGTATACTTTGCTAGAGTTGGGCCGATCTCATATATAAGATTTTTCTATTGTTTTGAAATTTGAAATTTAGTTAAAGGAATTCTAGGTGTATATACATCCCGTTATATACTTAGCTAGAGTTGGGCCGATCTCATAAAAGATTTTCTATTGTTTTGAAATCTGAAATTTAGTTAAAGGAATTCTAGGAGTATATACATCCCGTTATATACTTTGCTAGAGTTGGGCCGATCTTATATAAATTTTTCTCTTGTTTTGAAAGTTAGTTTAAAGGAATTCTAGGAGTATATACATCCCGTTATATACTTTGCTAGAGTTGGGCCGATCTCATAAAAGATTTTCTATTGTTTTGAAATTTGAAATTTAGTTAAAGGAATTCTAGGTGTATATACATCCCGTTATATACTTTGTTAGAGTTGGGCCGATCTCATATACGATTTTTCTATTGTTTTGAAAGTTAGTTTAAAGGAATTCTAAGAGTATATACATCCCGTTATATACTTTGCTAGAGTTGGGCCGATCTCATATAAGATTTTTCTATTGTTTTGAAATTTGAAATTTAGTTAAAGGAATTCTAGGAGTATATACATCCCGTTGTATACTTTGCTAGAGTTGGGCCGATCTTATATAAAATTTTTCTCTTGTTTTGAAATTTAGTTTAAAGGAATTCTAGGAGTATATACATCCCGTTATATACTTTGCTAGAGTTGGGCCGATCTTATATAAAATTTTTCTCTTGTTTTGAAAGTTAGTTTAAAGGAATTCTAGGAGTATATACATCCCGTTGTATACTTTGCTAGAGTTGGGCCGATCTCATATATAAGATTTTTCTATTGTTTTGAAATTTGAAATTTAGTTAAAGGAATTCTAGGAGTATATACATCCCGTTGTATACTTTGCTAGAGTTGGGCCGATCTTATATAAAATTTTTCTCTTGTTTTGAAAGTTAGTTTAAAGGAATTCTAGGAGTATATACATCCCGTTGTATACTTTGCTAGAGTTGGGCCGATCTCATATATAAGATTTTTCTATTGTTTTGAAATTTGAAATTTAGTTAAAGGAATTCTAGGTGTATATACATCCCGTTATATACTTTGCTAGAGTTGGGCCGATCTCATATAAGATTTTTCTATTGTTTTGAAAGTTCGTTTAAAGGAATTCTAGGAGTATATACATCCCGTTATATACTTTGCTAGAGTTGGGCCGATCTCATATAAGATTTTTCTATTGTTTTGAAATTTGAAATTTAGTTAAAGGAATTCTAGGAGTGTATACATCCCGTTATATACTTTGCTAGAGTTGGGCCGATCTCATAAAAGATTTTCTATTGTTTTGAAATCTGAAATTTAGTTAAAGGAATTCTAGGTGTATATACATCCCGTTATATACTTTACTAGAGTTGGGCCGATCTCATATAAGATTTTTCTATTGTTTTGAAAGTTAGTTTAAAGGAATTCTAGGAGTATATACATCCCGTTGTATACTTTGCTAGAGTTGGGCCGATCTCATATATAAGATTTTTCTATTGTTTTGAAATTTGAAATTTAGTTAAAGGAATTCTAGGAGTATATACATCCCGTTATATACTTTGCTAGAGTTGGGCCGATCTCATAAAAGATTTTTCTATTGTTTTGAAATTTGAAATTTAGTTAAAGAAATTCTAGGAGTATATACATCCCGTTATATACTTTGCTTGAGTTGGGCTGATCTTATATAAATTTTCTCTTTTGGTAAAAGTTGGGCATTTTCGTCAATAAACTCGATAGCTACGATTCGATTTTACCATGCGCGAACCGTCCCCAGAACCAAATGGCCAAGACCTTACTACAATCACGGTGCTCCTCGCGAAGCAGGCGTCAACGGGCGAGCAACTCCGGAAGTTTTGGGTCAACCACAATAAATCTCCAAAACATCGAATAACTCCTGGGTACCTGAGGGGTAGAGTAGACGCCTTAGATAGGTTGTGGGACCGATATCAGATTCAAGATCAAGAAATTGATTCCGTCGCAACCGCGAGCGATCGCCAGTCATTGGAATATTTCACCCAAGACCACTATGGCCAGACCGAAACTCGAGTAAGTGACTGGAAAGGTACTTTACTGGATTTGTTAGGCGAAGGCGGCCCCAGCAAAAATAGCGACCCTCACGAAAATCGCGCTTCGATGAATACTTTGACCCCGGTAGTCTCCGATCCCTCCAGCCTCAGGTCACAGTGGGATATTAAGCTGCCGCGCATCACCCTACCCGAGTTTGCAGGGGACTATAAAGACTGGATCACATTTCACGATTTATTTGAATCTTTGGTTCATAAACACCCCTCCATCTCCGAAGTTCAAAAGCTTCATTACCTGAAGAGCAGTTTAAAGGGCGAGGCCCAGCACTTAATTCGACATTTGACTCTTACCCAAGCAAACTATGAAAGCGCGTGGCGTATGTTATGTAATAGGTACAAGAACCCTCGTTTATTAATTACACGTTACGTTCAATCGCTCTTAACACAGCCCTCGGTCAACTTTGAAAGTTCAGCCAACATTCGTCAGCTTACAGACACTACAAATGAATACTTAGCAGCACTCAAAGGTATGTCGATTAAGGTGGAGACTTGGGATCCTATAACTGTAACTTTAATCGTTTCTCGGTTACCCGCTGATACCAGGAAGTTATGGGAACAGGACCAAGGATCTTCTACTTCCTTTCCCTCACTTTCGCAACTGCTCCAATTTTTAGAGAGCCGAGTGCGAGCTTTGGAAGCCACCCGTGATCAAAGACCCGTCCGTCAGTCCATACCGGTCAGAACTATTCCTATCGGGAGACAGGGTGAAAAACCCCCGAAGATCCACTCGTTTCATACTGCCCCCTCCCTCGGATGTCCGTGCTGCAACGCCAATCATTTAATAAAGGTCTGTCCCAAATTTAAAGCCATGTCTACACCCGACCGGAGCAGCCTCGTAAAGCGAAAGGGACTTTGTTTTAACTGTCTAGCCACCAAGCATCAAGTGCAACAATGCTCTAGCCAACAAGGGTGCTTCCAATGCGGCGCCAGACACCATACTCTGTTGCACCGAGAAGTCGATCGTCACCCTTCAACTCCACTCCACCCCTCTAGTCAAGAAGATAAAGGCTCGCAACAGAATCCCCAGAGTGTCGAACTACCGAATGTGTCATCATCCCCGGTTCTTACGTATTTCACGTTCAAGTCCCAGACCTCCCTTCTAGCTACCGCCCTGGTCCCTCTTCTCGCCGCTTCTGGTGAATTGATGATAGTCCGGGCTCTAATTGATCCCGGGAGTCAAACGTCGTTCATTACGACTGCAGCGGTGCAGCGATTACGACTGCCGAGACGGCGCGTTAGTACTGAAATTCATGGTTTATGCCAGACTCCCCTCACCAATTCAGAGTATACGGTTCAGGTGCAGCTTCATTCCACCGTTGATCCCGAGTTCCAAATGGACTTACAGGCTCTCGTACTGAGCACGCTTACAGGCACGCTTCCCCCCGAAAGAATTGCCCGTGGGCAATGGCAACATCTACATGGCCTCCCACTGGCAGACCCACTGTTTCATGAACCAGGTCCGATTGATCTAGTTTTAGGAGTGGACGTGTATGCGCAAATAGTCCGTCCAGCAATCCAAAAGGGAGAGGCAGGATCCCCAACGGCCCAAGAGACGGTTTTAGGGTGGATCCTATTTGGGAAAATTCCTCAGAATCCATCTTCTAGGGCCTCATCAATTGTCAGTTTACATAACCGGGTTGACATCGACGAATGTCTTCGCAGGTTCTGGGAAATCGAGGAAGTTTACGAGCCCCCCGCCCTTACCTCCGACGAGCGGCTTTGCGAAAAGTTGTATCAGGAGACTCATTCTCGCGATCCTAGTGGTCGATACGTCGTAAAGCTGCCCTTCGTTTCACTACCCATTCAGGAGTCTCAACTCGGACCTTCCCGCGAAATCGCAATGCGGCGTTTCCGACATTTGGAACAAAAATTTCATAAGAATCCGCAGTTAGCCGAGGAATACATTAAGTGTATCGAAGAATACTTTACGTTAGGGCATGCGGACAAAACATTACCACCCAGTGGGAAAATTCCAATGTCTCACATTGTTATTTACCCCATCATGCGATCGTAAAGGCCGATAGTACCACCACCCGGTGTCGTGTGGTGTTTGATGCCTCATGTAAAACCCAGAATGGGTTTTCCCTAAATGAACGCCTCCTAATAGGTCCGAGACTTCAACAAGACATTTGCAAGCTCATATTAAAGTGGCGCCTAAAACGATTTGTGTTCTGTGCCGACATCGAGAAAATGTACCGGCAAATCCTAGTTTGCCAGGAAGACGCCGAATATCAACGAATACTCTGGCGTCGGAACCCCGACCTCCCCATAGAAGATTGTCGATTGAAAACCGTCACGTTTGGGACCGCTAGCGCGCCTTACTTAGCTATCCGTACTCTCCACCAGTTAGCCTTGGATGAGGGAGCTAGCACCCCGAGGGCGGCGGACGCCTTAGTAAATGACACGTATGTAGATGACGTATATTCAGGTGCCGATGAGCTGTCCGAAGCTGTGTCTTTGCAAGCTGACCTCATTGCCCTCCTTCAAAAGGGAAAATTTCATCTTCATAAATGGTCCAGCAATCACCCCAAGCTACTGGAGCAGGTCAAACCCATCGATCAAGCTCCCCAATCCCAATCCGTTAGCGTGCTCCCGGATGACGTTATTAAAACCTTAGGACTTTTCTGGAATCCAACCACGGATCGTTTCAGTTTTCGCCTCCGTGCTGAAAAACCTAAATCCCCTTTCTCGAAACGCACAGTCGTTTCGTATATCGCCCGTCTTTATGACCCTTTAGGATGGCTGTCCCCCGTACTCATCCGAGCGAAGATTTTCATCCAAACTCTCTGGCAACATGGCCTCACCTGGGATGAAGCTTTACCTGCAGCCTTAGAACATCAATGGCAGCGCTTTATTGATTCACTTCCGGCGATCGAACGGATTGAAATTCCCCGTCATGTCCTACCATCGTACCCAAGCCACCTCCAAATGCATGGCTTTTGCGACGCCTCAGAGCGCGCCTACGCTGCAGCAATCTATCTACGCGTGGAAAATTCGCGCGACACACGGCTTTTCCTCTTAGCCGGTAAGACCAAAGCGGCTCCGGTGAAACCCGTCACTCTGCCCCGACTCGAATTGTGTGGGGCTGTCCTACTATCAAAGCTCACGAGAAACTTAAAACCTTGCTTACCGGTTCCAGACGATCAAGTGTTTTTGTGGACTGACTCCACGATCGTGTTATCATGGTTGGGGAGGCCGGTAAATACCCTGAAGACATTTGTCAGTAATAGAATATCAACCATCTTGACGAACATTGGGGCTCGAAAATGGCGACATGTGCCCTCTTCACAGAATCCCGTCGACGGAAGTAGCCGCGGAAGATTCGGGGAGGAACTGCTCCAGGATCCGTTATGGTTTGAAGGACCCCCTTGGTTAAAACTTCCCCAAAACCATTGGCCGCAAACAAAACACAGTCAGCCCGAAGATCCTCAGGTCCTCGAATTGCGACCCGTAAGAGGATTTCTGGTCCAAGCGTCGGAATGTTACCTGAACAGAATTCTGCATCGTTTTTCGCAGTTGAATCGCCTACTGCGGGTCACTAGTTACTGTTTCCGATTCATTCGCTATTGCCGCACCACCCACAATGGACCCCATAACCCTCCGCTGTCGCGTGAGGAACTCGAAAAAAGCCTTAAATTTTGGTGCCAATTCGTACAGTCAGAGCACTTTCCCAAAGAAGTTGACAATTTACGGCACGACCAACCCTTATCCCAACACTCCAAGCTTTTGTCGGTGAATCCTTTCCTGGATGGAGAAAACCTCATCCGCGTGGGGGGCCGTCTAGCGCACTCGGGTTTGCCGTATGAGGAACGGCACCCTATAGTGTTACCCCATACAGGACACTTCACGACACTACTCGTGCAAAACGCCCACTACCATACGCTTCATGGCGGCCCACAAATAATGTTGTCTTTCTTGCGGCGACGATATTGGATTCTCCGAGCCCGCCATAGTGTGAGAAAGTGCTTTCATAGTTGCTTGACTTGTTTTCGTTGGAGGAAACACAATCAGTCGCAGTTGATGGCGCAATTACCCGCGGAACGCGTCATTGTCAGTCGACCCTTCACGTACGTCGGAGTCGATTATACTGGTCATTTGGACATCAAGGCTAGCCGCGTTCGGGGAGCAAAAACGTACAAAGGATACCTGGTAGTTTTTGTATGCCTGTGTACAAAGGCTATCCACCTGGAAGTAGTTGGAGACATGACCACTGCGGCCTTCCTTGCGGCGTTTCGTAGATTTACGTCACGTCGAGGATCATGCAAAAAGGTGTTTTCTGATAACGGAACCAACTTTGTGGGCGCCAAGAAGCACTTAAATAAAGACCTGGAAATAGCCATTCACCAAGCCGGGAAGGAAGCCGCCCAAACCCTCAGTTCACAGGGCGTCGAATGGCATTTCATTCCACCCGCGTCGCCCCACTTCGGCGGCCTTTGGGAGGCTGGCGTGAAATCCCTAAAGTATCATTTCAGACGAATCGCTGGTAATCGATCTTTTGTCTATGAAGAACTCATCACCCTTACTACTCAAATTGAAGGTTGTCTCAATTCGCGTCCTCTATGCCCGTTATCCGATGATATCAACGATTATGGTGCTCTGACCCCGGCCCACTTTCTCATAGGTTCCCCCATAGTGTCCCCCCCCGAACCAAATTTGTTGGATTGTAAGCTACACCTTCTTACCCGATGGCAACTCATACAACGGAGTCGGCAAGAATTTTGGACTCGCTGGAGCTCCGAATATTTATCACGGCTACAACAGCGCCCAAAATGGTGCCGCGCGCAACCTAATCTAAAGCAAGGCGACTTAGTTTTGTTGAAGGACGATCGCCTCCCCCCGTTAAAATGGAAACTTGGCCGTATTATAAAAACGCATCCGGGATCCGATGCCCTCGTCCGAGTAGTGACGGTCAAAACTGACACCACGGAACTCCAACGACCCATCACCAAAGTTTGTCTCTTGCCATGCCAAGAAGCCACCTACCCGGTGGAAAACTCTCAAGTGGATTCATTTGCCTCTTAAATTTAATTTCAGCATTCGCGCATTCATTAAAAACCTTATGTTTAGTACTACAATTTGAATAAAATGAAACATCTTCCTCATTTCCGGTGATCCCGCTTCCTTATCCTCCTTTATTACTAATATGATCTAAGTTGTAGAAGCCAGCCGAGCGAGCAACCAGATGCATCAACAAATCCGAACCAGTTTACTATTGAAATCAAGGATTTCAAGGGGGCCCAGAATGTTGAGGAACAACATCGTCACAACGACAAAAAAAAAATAACTCCCACCAAAACTTTACAACGACGCCAACTCGATATGCCCCCGTCCGATATATTTTTCTTAACAATACATTTTTTCACAAAATGATCGAGCACATTTTAACGGGATTGATAACATGATCCTTTCTCATCGATGGACCAAAACGAAGAAAAATTTCACACAGGATGGCACTTGGCAGCGAGCATCCACCGAAGCAACAGTTTTTATTATAACATCTCGAGAATTTAAAATTAAGTAACTAAAATATTGTGAGAGTAATAAATATGCCCCTGGAAAAAAAGGAATTTGGAACCATCAGAAGAAATCCCCGTTTGGGCGGATCCGTCAACCCCGAAACTTCAACAACAGGCAACTAGATCCCAAAAGCTCCTCCCCGAAGACTGCTTCAACGGATTGCGCCTTCTAAAAAAGGAGGGTATTTCATAAACCCCTAACCGTCTCCACCTCTCTGAACCTTGAAATGCCTGCAGCTAGCACTTCTCAGGGCCAATCTTCCAGTCAGTCAAAGAACCGTTTCAGACCGTTATTCTCGGAGCCTTTCTGCGAACACCTTCAACCGGGAGGAGAGCCAGCTTTAACGGGAAATATATTCCAACCTTAGGCTGTTGGTGGGATATTTGACCGGCCATGTATGGCTACGGCATCACCTCCACAACCTAGGACAGTCTCAGAAGAGACAGAGTGCCGACTCTGCATGGAAGCTGAAAAGATTCCCACAAATAGCTCTGTGAATGTCCTGCTCTGATCTGGCCTAGAAGAAAAACGTGAACTTGTAAATAGCTTCCCAAGTTTTCAAATCACGTTATATTCACCATTTGTTTACTCGAAAATAACTGCATATACATATATGGCGGAAAATTCTTTTAGATGGAGTTTATGCTGACGCGGATAATGTGCAAAAAATTTCAGTCATATGCTAAAAACAGCAAGCGGTCTCGTGCGAACCCTGCACCGGACTCGATACTGCTGCAAATTTTAGCTGACAAGGAATTGAATCGAAATTCCTGTCGCTTTCGCTTTTTTTTATATGGTAAAGTCAAGCTTAGGAATCACCCTTTGTATTACTAGGCTGACATGTCGTTCCAGTCATGGCCAGTGTCTAGTAGTAAGCTTGGTTTGAAGGATAGAGGAGAAAGATAGGTTAGGGGTCTGGAAGGTGCGTGAGTAGATGTCCATGAACCTTGAGTTTTAACTCTGAGATGTTATATGAGTTCGGAAACACCGACTGTGGAAGGCAGTTCCACAATCCACTTGTTCTATTTATAAACGAACTACTAAAACGTAATGTGCGCGAAGAGGAGGGCTGTAGCGTGTGGGGTGAGCCAAGTTGGCTAGTCTTGTATTGCGGGAAAAAGTTGCCATGTAGGCATGTTTCTAATTACAGTGGAACAGTTGCTATGGTAACATCGGTAAAATTTGCTAAGTGCTGGTACATTCCTACAGTGGATTAAAGGGTCAATGGAAGAACAAAGAGTGCTATCGCCAAATGAGTTTGATGACGCGTTTTTGCTCCTTGTCCAGGTGTGTTTTGGGGCGAGTTGTATTCAAGGCGGGGCCGAATGTAGGACTTGTAGATTATAGCAGGCAGTTGGCTGAAGGAGGAACTTGCATCCCTTAAGAAATCTCTGGTAAGCTTTTTTGGCGATTTGGAATATCGTTAAAGGAAAAAAATCTTGATTAGCGTTTCTGGCACACAAACATTTATGATTATTACCTCAAAAAATGATTCCTTAAGAAAACTGATTGTTAAACGTAGTATGGGTACTATTTGGAGATATTGTTAAAATAATTTATCATTAAGGACATAACTTGAAACATTATGAATCCACACCTGAGCCCATCACAATCCTTTGATTTGTATAATTAGCCAAAAACTAATTTTTCATTAATATGTGTTTATATAAAAATAAGATATAATTTTTGATTATAAAAATGCAAAGCTCTTAATAGCATAAAACCACAAAAGGAATGCCCAAAATTTCTACTAAAAATATTTGACTCTAATTTAGCGCTTACAAATATTTCAAAAGAAAAATGTAAAAAATTACTCATAACATACATAATCATTTCTAATTCAAAACAGACGTCATATGTTGTTGAATATACGAATCTATGCAAACCTCATCATCCTTCGTTCCTACAGGGCACACTCTAATCATACTCGATGCAATCTTCTTTACACAAAGTAATAATTCTTATGTTCTTTGAAGTAACTCTCGGAAAATGCATCTACTTGAAGAATTCAGAACAAAATCTCCACTTGGCTTCTTCTATGAAATTCAATCTAATAATTCCGGTTTAAATTCGGAAGTATCCGTCATGGGAGACTGGCAAAATCCGGAAGAAGAATCAACCAACAAAAACCGTTACGATGGTAACAAACGATAGAGTTCCAGCTTACACATCTCTAAGTGCCCTCTTCAGCTATGAAGATAGACCAATTACTCATCCCTTAATCCCTGGCACTTCTTCCTCCAGACGACCGACCCAGTATAATGCCGCATATGAATACCCGGACGTATTACCCTTCTTCTTTTCCATTCGGAGCACAACATATGAAAATTGTTCGTTCCCCGAGTTTTCTTTTGGAATAATTCATCTGACGGCATAAATTTATCCATGAATTTTCACACAAGCTGCAGGCACTACCGCCATATGTTTATGTTGCTTGCGGTAGGGACCTTGACAGGGAGTAGTTGGAGCCGAATTTTATGGAGCCAGCAAGGGCATGGACCATCGGTGGGATTCGAAAAGCATCCAGAAAACTCCCATCTCCAGCATCGCGATTAAATAGTTTTGTGCATCCTTCGCCCTACTATGAAATTTTCGGGCCACGAACCAGGTTCCTGAGGCATGGCAGCCCCGACAGCTACAAAACAGCTGTTGACAACATAATTCTTGTTCACAGATTAATTATCAGCGGAGAGGTGTCAGATGAAATTTTTACGTCCACCAAGAATTCCGACGGCAGACGGGGAGTGGGAGTGTTGCACGGTGTGCCGCCCTCTTCTCTCTGGTGCACTACATGCGTCCATGCATCCGATGCAGCATGCTAACACAAGTCTGCAGACGAGCTAATTATGCTGTCGTCGGGATGCTTGTTGTTAGAGCGCCTATGATGATGACTGGAGGATCGCGCTGAGCAGTAACAAATTATACGCGGCCCATAAAATGCTCTAATGGGCGATTAATTTTTAGTTAATTTGTGTCCTGTCACTTTCAGTATTTGTCGATATGTGACACTGAAACATGCACACGCATTCTCTGGCTGTGTGGTAGCAGAACGGCAGGTAAGTAACATGAGGGAATAGTTATTGTTGAGCGCGATTAGCAATGGAATTTATTTATTATTGGAAATGCAACGAGAAATTGTTACGACATTGATAAACTAAATATTTATTAAAAGGTCTCTAACGAAGTGTTATGGTAGGACACGGAGATATCTGACAAATTTTAGGGATAAGAAGTGTTTTTATACTATTGTAAGTAGTCGTTAGCTAATAAGCGTCCCGCCGGCTTAACCGCTTAATAATAAGTAATCAAGTTCCGTTAGGTCGGGTCTTCAGCCTATGGATGGTGTACCTCTTTGTTCACCCGGTAGTCTGGTACTGCCTGCGACCTCTGTTGGCTGTTTAGCGAGATTTTCTTGTTTAAGGAGGCATAACACTCCGACGAGGCTGTTTCCTGCTAACCCCGAATGTTGTGGCTCAGCTGGCAGCTGAAAAACATGAACTCATACAATATCCAAGAGTTCAATCGCGAGGTTCACTTTCTCCATTCTCCAGGATGCATTCTTCAGACTACACCTTTAACCTATCCTATTCCTTTTCTATTTTCGAACTAGACATTGCACCACGTCGTTAACGACATGACAGACTGGTAGTATCTCTCTTTTACATAAAAAAAACAGACTAAAAATTTAGAGTCACCAAAGTTGGTTTTTGGTTCTCTCTCTCTCTCTTTTTGGACTCACGTAAAATTACTTTCAAAAAATACCCGGATTGTTATTTTTTTTTTGTTCGTTATTAACATTGCAATAAATATAAGCTGAGTAGCATTTGCAAATCTATTTTTGAATTGTTATACGGAGTGTGAAATATTGTTGGGGGGGATTTCAATGTTCACAAAGTAAATTGTCTGAATTACTGAAATGGTCGGTTTACAAAGAAATATTAATTTGCTGGTGCAAGTTGGCTGGGGAAGTCGATTGATGCAAATAAACTGAGTGAAAGAAAATAAACCGGTTCACACGTTCAGGTTGGGTTGAACAATAATTGTGAACGTCTCCATTCACCCAAGGGCATCCTGAGGGTTGTTGCCGGGCTTGAACATCGTTTCGACGCTCTTGCCAAAACCCCAACCTCAAGCCGCTTTTCTATGGACACACATTTTGGCTTGCCAAGCTAGAAGCAATCGTTACATCTAAACCGGACCTTAATGGCGGTACCAACATATGTATCTAGCAGGGATGTTGCGCTTTTTTTAGAGAATAATAAATTGATTATCCTACACGAGTCCCCGATATTGCAAATTAAAAGGTCCAACTCTTTGATATCCCCCTTACCCCCTTAACAATTTGTACGGTCAAAAAACGAAATAAAAAAACACCAATTATTCGTTATAACAAGTTATCATTTATTACACGCCAATTAAATTCCACAGTTGCCGAAAAAAAACAAAATTATTTGCAGTCACACCGGGTATTGATCCGATGAAAACTACTCATAGACGAACGAAGTATAAAATCCTGCTTCACATTTCACTGATGAAAAACTGTTAATACATACATATTTTTCTCACTTTCCATTTTTCCCTTAGTTCTCTCGATCTCGATAGGGCACCATGTCGCGAATTCACAACCACTTGTTACGCATTAGCATTAACATTTATATCTAATTTGGAGAACGATAATTTTATTAGTATTTGACGTTTCCGTCATGTTTTTGTTTACATGTAGCAGCCCTTAGCAAATTTTACCGCTATTACCATAGCGACTGTTCCACTGTTCCTGCCTACACGGCAAATTTTTTCCCGCAACACAAGACTAGCCAACTCGGCTCACCCCCATACGCTACAGCCCTCCTCTTCGCGCACATTACGTTTTAGTAGACCGTTTATAAATAGAACAACTCGATTGTGGAACTCTCTTCCGCAGTCGGTGTTTCCGAATTCATATAATATCTTAGAGTTCAAACGCAAGGTTCATCGACATCTACTCACGCACCTTCCAGACCCCTAACCTATCCTTTCTCCTTTATCCTTCAAATCAAGCTTACTACTAGACACTGACCATGACTTGAACGACATGACAGACATGTAGTACAAAGGGTGATTCCTGAGCTTGTATTTACCACATAAAAAAAAAAAAAAAATAAACATCAAATGAAGGAACAAAAGCAGGCTGACATCAAAAAGTTATATGTACAAGGGAAAAATTATGAAAAAGGTAAAATATGTATAATTTCTTCAAAGGCCTCCAGGATGTCTTCCGTCAGATAAGTACTTGCTATTTGTCGAGAATTGATACTTTGTTTGCCTTCTTTATTTTTAGTTTCGGAACAAATATTTTTCGCCCAACCAATTCAGCTCGTAGGAAAACTGTCTGGTATTACGGTGAAGCCAAATAACTGGGATCTATTCGTTTTTTCTAGCCCAATAACTGGGATTTGTGTTTTCGAAGTAATAATGTTATTTTTATCGCTCTCTGCAGCACTAAAATTGTACCAGCGAGAGTGCATGTGTTCATAGTTCATCCCCATTGTACCAAATCTATAAAACTTAATTGGAAATGTATGAGCGAATTAAAGCCAAAGAAACCGATTATAGCGAGTACAGATACTCTCTCAGTGATTCACTTCGTCATAACTAGATTAAGTTGACAAACTGCTGTAAGCTCACCATCGAGGCACCATAAGGAAAAACACCTCACCCCAGAAACTAAATCCGAGGACAGCCTACTTGCATCTATATTCACCTCAAATTCTTTATCACACGATGCGGCTTCACTCACGACTACTATTGTCATTCAATGTATGGAGTTTTCTTCAGGAGTCACAAAGGGTGAAAGTCCCTCGGAGAGCTTATAGTCAATAAATCCACTGGCTCTGATATCATACCCTTACGATCTTTAAGAAATGTGGCCCACTTTTGGCTCAACCTCTGCGCAAAACCTTACTTTGCTGAGATTTATTCAGGTTCTTGGAAAGTAACTAATGTTAAACCAATAGTGAATCTAATAACCGTACCTAACTACTTTCTAGACCCAAAGACCCCCTCCCCCTTGGCGAGATGTCGTTAGATTTGGCTCGACCCCCTTCCCCTTGGTGAGATGTCGTGATTGGGCTCGACCCCTCCGCCCCCTCTCTTTCTTAATCTCACGTGAGATTTTTCAAATTTCGAAAAATCTCTAGTATTCACACTAAAAATACGTATTTACGAGCGTAACCAGAGCTAGTCGGCTTCACCTGCATTCCACGGTCGCTGGTCTGGCGGATAACTGAAGTGTTCATCTCTCAGCCCGACTGTATAATCTTTTGCCTTCTTCGGGCCGTGTCTGCCGCCCTGGTCTGAAGGGCCATTACCTACCGGCGGCCTGTAAGTGAATGGAGGTTTTTAGTGGAGTTTTACGCGATTTTACACTGTTTCTTGAGGATAACAAATTACGTGTTATTAACCGAAAACCCCATCTCCCCCACGTGAGATTGGGCTCGACCCACGTATACTTAATGGACGACCCCTAGGCAGATCTTGGGCTTAAAGCCACATATGGCGCGCATTAGTGATGAGGATTTGTTGACTAGCCCCTCTGCCTTAAAGAAGCCTGCTTTTGCAAAAAAAAAAAAAGTCCAGAATAAGTCTAGTCCTATACATCAGGCAATAGAGGGAGGATGTACTCCTCTAAGGTTACAAAAAGTGGTCAGCTCGGCAGTGGTGACATTGAAGAAATTCATATTCAACCCAGTTTTCGATGTCCACAAGCAAGGTTTATGACGTAGTTTTTTACACAGATGGTTCCAAAGCAGAGTCGGATCGCCGCGTTGAAGTTTTTTCTCCTTCTTTAAAGCTCCAAAAATACGAGCACCTAATTCTTCTAGTATCTTCCAGGGGACTTTGAATCCTGCTTTCCAATACGAATAAACCAAACGACAGGAGCTAGGGTAACATTTTTATCGAATAGCCGAGCGGCTATCAAGGCACTAGGCGCAACTATATTATGTCCAAGCTGCTCAAAATATATCAAAAGGGCCACCCTTCTTTGGCTAACAGGTACAGGGTCACTCTACAGTAATTACTAGGTACTTACTGGGCACACTAGAAGCAAATCTTGTAAATACACCGGTGGGCATACAGTGTGACGAAGAGAAATATCCTTTCAATAGCAAGCTCCAGGTGGAGGAACACTAATATAAATCGATTTAATCGATTTGAACTAACAAATAAACGTTTGCCCTGTTGTCACAATCAACAAAATACTAATTTATCAAAATTAGCCTTACGTCATCGCTCTTTTATTGAATAATAATTGCCGAACAGCATCCTCCGCCCTCACCCTCTCTAAACATCGCCGCGCATCTCAATTAACTCTAATCAGGAATCAAGTTGTAATGCGATTACGCTGATCGTAATTCGATATCATTCATCAGTTGCATAATAGAGCATAATTGTATCCAAAGTGCCTCCGAACTTCCCAAACAACAGCGCAACGTCGAGCACAAGTGGATAGATAAAAAAATGAGAAACTGAAGGGCTGCGGCACTTGGCTGTCAGGATATCGGCGTTCCAGAGGAATTGAAGGGAGAGGACTGGGGTCGGCCGTGCACAAAAATATGGTTTCCCTTCGAATAGCAGAACGAGCCCTTAAGAGGGTGCTCAATTAGCCGGAAAAATTTTGAATGCTCCTTCGCCGCCAGCAGAGCCCCATCCACCCGACCGAAATTTGTTTTGTAAAACAATCAAAAAAGTGTGAAAAGCGAGGTCCTTCCGCACTTGTTGTTGCAGGATGTTTGAACAAGTGATCACGGTGAAATTGCATGAAAGGGCGCCCGCTCCCTACACTGCTGGCTACGGACGCGTGATATCGCATACACCGAGTCGAATTATGAATATTCGCTCTGACAGGATGATTGCGCATTTCTTCTCCTTTTTTCGTCCTTACGAAAACAACCTCTTATGATAGCGTTTTGTGATGCAGATATTATCTGTATCCCGTTGCCGAGCACGAAAATTGCTTTTAATGGTGCAGTGGATGGGGTGAAATTGTACACGGGACACATGGGAGCAAGCACACTTGTTGCGAGCTTATAGAAAGAACCTAACCGTCGGGATGAAGGACTACGGGAGACCCTTGCTAGAATGTTGGCGTTTAGGTTTGCGGGATTTTTTTTTAGATAATGGCTTAATCTGGGATTATTAGTTATGGATTGGATCAGGTGCAGGAATAGTTTTTTAATTAACAGCGGATTAAGCTTGGCTAGTCCTCTTTCTGTTCAGGGGCAAGATAGGAGGTGGGCGAATAAGGACAAGGATCTTCTTCGAGAGTTTGTTAAAATAAAAGGAAAACCGTTTACACCTGCCTTGGAAAATTTAAGAAACGCTGGTTTTAAGCTAAAAGCGACTTTAGTGCAGTTTTGTGGGTCCAACTGTAGATTTTTTTAGTTGTTTTAAGATTCATAGCTGAAAGGTAGCACGCTATTTTTGTGCTTTTAGCGATCTTTTCTCCAGTGCCTGCATCTATGGTGGCGTGTAAGGGAAACAAATTATATGCAATTTATTTGAAATATCCTACTTAGGGTGTTTTTTTCGTCACCTTGACATTATAGATAAAATAATATCACAGAGCAAGACTTCCAACCGACCTGAATTATGGTAAAGTAATATCCACAAATGGCTCCAAATGCTGCAAATTACACGCCCATTCTCTTTGGACTCACATCAAACCTGTTTGTGTATGATTTGAATATTACACAAGCACCTAATTTTCTGCCTCTTTTCCGTGTAACAATGTAAATGTGAATACCAGCGAACAAAATTTGCTTGTTTAGTGTAATTTGCTGTGAGACCGATTTTTTTTTTGGATTTACAAATGATGTCGGCACATACACTTCCCTGCGCCCCCTTTTAAAAAAAAACGGTTTATTGGAAGTGATTCGCAAATCAGTGATAGACCGCGTAATTAGGCCCAAAGGTAAAGTGGTAAGTGTTTTTAAAACCATCCTAGCAATACAAACGAGCCCAATGATAATGCCAGGGAAATGCTGTTCTCGCAAAGCGGTTTTACGAAACCCCCCAAAAGGTCTCTTTCTAGGTCGAGATACAGCATTATTTTTCTGTACAGCCCAGATTACGAGAACATCGAAGGCAACGAGATGTCATGTAAATTGGGAGACTAGGAGCAAATTTTGTAGATACATCAGTTGAGAACGTAGTCGCTGTATATGATAAAGGGAGATAATTGATATTATCATTGTCTATTTCCTTTTAATAGCAGGTTCCAGATGGAGGACTTTCATATCATGCACCCGACTCGAGAATCTACACCTGAAAACGGTAAGCTCACATGATTACATGACCTTCTGATAATGCCGCTGAAGGACATCGTCAGAATCTTGTCGATCATCATAGGGATGCTGGTCAATTTGAAAACAAGATTTGAAAGCAAAATAAACTTAAAGCAAAGCACATAATTTTAAACTTACTTTGCTGAAGACTGTGAAAGCTGTTTGTTTCAAATTGCGGCGAATGCTGTTGCTTTCAAATTACATAAAAGCCTTCAGGAGCATACTGGTCCGGCTGCAAATACTTCGGCTGTAAAATATTTTGCTGTGAAATGCTTTCTTTTTGCTTACAGTTTTTCAAAGCTTTCCTCTCCAAAGCCTGTAAAATACTTTGCTTCCTTCAGCGTTTTTTCATGGTCCAACTTTATATAGTAAAATGGTACTTTGTTTAGAGGAGTGGACACTTTTTTTGTGTGTATGTGAAGAATTCGCAGCCAGTACAGCATGCCCCAGAATTTGTAAGCAACAACATTCGCAGCAATATGAAACCAAAAAACTTTCACAGCCTGTAGTAAAAAGTTGGAAAATATGATTGCTGTAAAGCCGGCGCCAGATATAACTTCAAAGATTTCAACACTTTTTTAAAGACTTGCTTGAAGCAAATATTTTTCTCGATAGTTTGCTGGTAGATTTCAACTTTGAACACTTTCATGTGCACTTTGCCGATTCTAATGGCAAAGTGCAAATCTTTGTTCAAAATTTGAACACATATTAAAAGTTCCGTGCCACACATAGCCATCAAACAAGTGTTCAAATCTTTGAAGCTATATTTGGCAGCGGCTTAAAGAAAATCAAAGAAAATTGCGTTGGTTTTCTTGACAGCAAAGCAAAGTCCAACAGCAACAGTATTAAAATTACTGCAGCAATTTAAACCCTGTATGAAAATATGTATCCGGTTGCAAATTTCGTGCAATCATTGCTGCAACTGAGTTGAGAAACAAGCCGAACATTGGCTAGGATCAGGCATCGTGCATTGAGAATAATTTTGAATAGGCTTGGGAGAGCTTTCGAAGTTTGAAATAGGAGAAATGATACCAGTACATTTAGTTTTCGTATCGTGGACTACAAAGAAGTCCGTAAAGCCTTTCATGCTATTAAATCCGACGACACTGGACAGGACAACCTCCCATCCACATTTCTCAAGCTAATTTTTCCTATAATTCTCCCCTACATCTGCCATATGAAATCCTTGTGAAATCAAATTTCCCGCTTTAGTGGAAAAATGCCTAAGTAATTGCACTAACTAAATTGTAAATCCCCAAGAAGTATTGCCGACTATCGTGCTATAAGTATCTTATGTTTTTAGGTAAGGTACTAACTAGGGAAACTAATTGCATGGTAAATTGACAGTGACTGTGAGAGGGGTTCCTGAGTCGGGGACAGTCTGGTTTTCGCAAAGACAATAGCTGTGAAACTGCACTTATGAGGGTTTCTAGTAACCTCCAAATGGATCTTGACTCTGCTAATGTTGCAATCCTCATTCTTCTAGATATCCGTAAGGCCAAATTAGGTTTACATGAGGTTTACATCCTCTGCTACCATCTTATTCCGTAGGTACCTGCAGAATTGTTCCCAAAAACTATGGTTGTATAACTAGATTTCGGATCCCTTACCGATAAGTTGCGCGTTCGGCAGGCCTCCATTCTAGGACCATTACTCTTCTCTCTGTGCTGATCTTAGCAGTATCGTGACAAGCTGCAAACTCCACATGTATGCAGATGATGCTCAGATCTACTTAAACAGCCCCCTGAGACTGGCTGAGAACTTTGTTGCGAACATAAATGCAGATCTCAAGCGCACTTATCAATGGGCGGTATCCAACCGGCAAAAAATATCCACTGGTAATTTTTTTAGTTTGCCTTACAAAACACCTCAACCGAAGTTTGCATGGATCTGGCGAATCTAGTTTGGATATCTGGCCATATCTGGCTTTGTTGTAATTAAAGTTTAACTTAATGACAACACACTGCTACTTGCAATCAATTCAACTGTGTATGACAAAACTGATTCCATAATTTAAGCAATATATCATTAACTGTTGAGAATCAAAAATATCGTGACACAATCGACAAAAAATTACCTCGAAGTATATGCGAAAAAAACTTTATATATTAAAAATACTTACTTTTTAATTTTTCTAATGGCTCATGAAGTACAGTTGTTGGTGTGTGCGGCGGGACAACACCATGATGATGATGATGATGATGACTGCTAACATCATGAGAACTATGATGCAGGTGACTTAGTCCGCTACCACCAGATACTACTGGCATTAAGCCTGTTATCGCTGATGAAACACTGACAGCAACGGAATCATGAAGATTATGATGATTGTGAAGGTGGTCACCAGCATTGTTGTTGCCACCACCGCTGCCGCCACTGCCGCCAACTAAATCCTGTAGGCAAAGACCAGCTGAATCTGACATATTCTCTAATCCACCGCGTTCCATGTTGATGTACGATGGAAATATGTTTGATATATTTTGCTGCTTCCCGGGGAATTTTGTCGTAACGACGTCCTTAAAATGCTGTAGAAACGTCGTCGTGATGCCTTTTTATCACAACAGTATAAGATAAATTTTCTAGAAATAAACATAGAACAAGAAAGAGTTTGTTAGTTAAAGAGACTAGTGTGCTTTACCTATTTTTTTAACATTATATTCGTTAAAAATAAAACTAAAAAACAAAAATGGAGGGAAGATTCATAAGTTGAGCTAGAGATGAGCAGCATGAAAATTAAAGTTTCAAATGATTAAAAATGTACAACAAAAATCAATTTATGGTAACGCATTTAAAGTAAAGGCCCCCATACACGGTCAAGTTGGAGGTACATCCAGATTTTCATCAAACCCGAGTTTTGATCGGCGGGACCTGCTCACAATTGATATTTTTAGTTGTACATCTGCACTTCGATGTACATCCAATTTGACCGTGTATGAGGGCCTTTAGTCCCATGGAGAGCAGCCTTTCCCTTCCGCGTTAATGAAAGTGAGTTCCCGCTAAGAATTTTTTTTACTAAGTCTACCAAGCAGTCGATAACATTAGACCTTTCGAGAGCTGTCAAACAAAAATTTATAATTTTTTCGACCTTTGCGAACTGTATGTCGAAAACGAAAATTTTTTCCCCCTCGGGTTCGCGTAAGTCGAAAAATTGAAAATTTTCGTCTGAAGCCGACGAAAAGCACTCGAAAGGTCTTGGGTTATCGAGTTTTTGCATTAGGACACGAACAATTTTCTTTCGACCTATGCGAACGCTAAAATCTTCGTCGACAAAATTTTTCGACTTCAATTTTTTTTCGTACGGTTATCGTCGTTCGACATACACGAACCGGCCCCAGATCTTCAAGCCCAGACTAACGATAAAAACCCACCGTCATAAAAAATTTAGTCAGTATTCTTTTAGACTGCAGGCGCTATCCAGCTGGTGAGTGTGTGGTTGTACTAGGCCTTAAGGTGAGCCTGCCGGCGGCCTGTAAGTGAAAGGAGGCCTTTATATTAACTTTAAAATGATATTCCTTACGTAGGATCAGATGTTTGTATCAGAGTAGCAAGTGCGCATGCCTCCATAGCAGGCGCGCGTGAATATGAACGGGCATTCACATACCTTTTCATGTTAGCATCTAAATTCTTAACATAAATTCTAGGGTTGCCGAACGTTGCCTTAGAGCTTAGATCAGCGGTCGGCAACCTTTTTCAAGACCGGGTAAATTACAATATTTTCGATCATCTACTGGGTTTATGGGGTAAAAAAGTAACTCATACATATATTTTAATAATACATAATTAATTCATATTTTTTATTCTTTTATTATTAATTTATTATAGAAACTTTTTAAATATATTTAATTAATGGCTTCCTTGATGTTGAACATTTTTGGACAGTTTCTCTATATTAGGTTGGTAGGTTGTTGTTTTCAACCTGACACAAGCATCTGAAGTTTCCAGCGTTAATCTGTTTCTCATTGGATTTAAAATGAATTTCATTTGTGAAAATATTTGCTCACAAATATAGCTAGAACCAAAAGCCGATAGCAAAGCAAATCCAACTCTTTTTAAACACGAAAATCTTGGTGGAATTGACGACCAGCAAGTGGCTATTAAATTGAGGTTATTTGCTTCAGTTTTCTCAAGTTCTCCTCTTAATTCTTTGAATTTTTCTTGCCATATACTTGAGCTTTTAAAATCAATTAATTCAAGTGAAAATTTATCTATATCAAGGAATTTAAAATAATTCAGATCTATATCTTTTTCATCCGTTCCATCGGGACATATAATAAATGAAAACATTGAACCGTATTTTTTTAGTTTATCAAATCTAGATGAAAAATCATCTTTTATGTTACGGATATAATTAATGAGCATTCCTAAATTTGAATTATCCATTTCCTTACTAATTAATTTGATCATAGGAAAGTATTGAAATGTTGAAGTTTTTATATCCCTTTCAAAGAGTTGTAACTTAAGTCCGAAGGTCTTCCATTCCTCAAACAACTTTAGAATTGTGTGCTGATTTCCTTGGAGACGCAAATTAAGCTCATTAAAATGGTTTGTAATGTCCGTCAAAAACCTTAACTTCAACAGCCAGACTTTGTCATCGAGTTGAGGAAAGCTTTCTCCTATTTCTATCAAAAAAATTTGGATGGCATCAATCAGAAAAAGGAATCTATTCAAAACTTTTCCCCTACTAAGCCAACGGACTTGTGCATGCAAAAGCAAATCACCATATTCAGCTTCTATTTCACTTAAAAAGTCTTTAAACTGCCTGTGGATTAGTGATGAACGAGCTACAATTTTGTTAACAATTTTAACTACCACACTCATAATTTCCGTCAATTGTTTGGCAGATGCTTTTGCGCATAAACTCTCTTCATGTATGACGCAATAAAATGATAAAAGCGGACGGTCAAGCCAGTTTTCCAATAATTTAACAAAACCAACATTCTTTTCCAACATTGCTGGCGCGCCATCAGTAGTTACAGAAAAAATCTTTTTTTTTAAATCCAGGGATTTTCCAATTTTTAAATCAATAAAAGCCATTAATTTTTCAAAAATATCAACGCCTCTTGTTGTACCTGTCATAGGTGCAAGTTCACAAAGTTCCTCATGTATCTCTGGAGAATTAATGAATCCGTATCGGGCAACTATTGCCAGCCTAGCAATATTATTAATATGTATCTGTACTTTCATCAATAGCGAAACTAATAACGTCGCAATTTAACAGATGATCTTTAACTTGCATATCGATATCATTTGACATATCTACAATACGTCGTTGGACAGTCCTAGCTGATAAAGGGATTTCATTTATACGTTTCAGTATATCTTTTTTATTTTTGAAGTCATGAAAAAGTGAATCTGCACATTCTAAAAATGTATTTTTTAAAAACTCACCATCTATAAATGGCTTTCCGTACTTGGCTATTTTTAAGGCTACAATAAAACTAGGCTTCGTAGCTGGCTGATATTTAACTACGAACTGTTGGATTGAACTCTTTTGTTGACCATATTGGATTACATGTTTTTTTATATGTTCTAATTTTTCATCTTCCTGCATGTTGCTCAATGAATTTTTGTGCTTTGTTTGGAAATGACGTTCAATATTTTGTCAGAGGTGGGCACGCATGAGGTTAATGAGAGCCGCATGTGGGTTTTTCATAATTGTAAAGAGCCGCATTATATGTTATATGTATTATGTAATTTCAAAAATCAAAAATTAAGAGCATTTCCACACCCGTCTGGAATATTCAATAATTTAAAGAGATACGTTTGGAGTCGAACTTGATTCAACGAAGAGCCGCATGCGGCTCTAAAGGCCCCCATACACGGTCCAATTGGTTGTACAGCGAAGTGCGGTTGTACAACCAAAACTATCGATTGTGGGCCTGTCGGCCGATCAAAATACATTGCGCTTATAGGTTTGATGAAAATCTGGTTGTACAGCCAATTTGACCGTGTATGGGGGCCTTAAGAGCCGCATTTGCCCACCGTTGTTATATGTTTTTGCAGTTACAGTTTCGTTACATAAGGTGCACACAGCACTTGCACCTACTTTTACACACCCATATGTTTCCTCCAATGCACAAGAGAGATTTTTCACCTTCTTGGATTTCGGTTCCATTGCTTATAATACGGCTGTATAAGTTTTAATAATTTTATATTATTTGTTATTAAGTTAATACAAATTTTAAGTAGGTACTTACTGAATTCCAAAATTAATAAAATATGGCACAATGATTTGAATTACTGTAAAATCAAACAGACGCGCACAATTCAAATATTAATTTATTTTGAGACTGTTCTAAAAATTAAAAAAACCTATAACTTCTTTATTTCAAAATACCTAGAAAATATATTCTTAATAACTATATATTGGAATAATTACAAATCAGCTTCCAATGAATTATTTTTTTTAAATTAAAGTTCACTCGTTCGTAAATTGCGCAACACAGAAAAAAGTCACAGTTAAATTCAAAACAATGCGCTAGAGGCGCTGATTTTAAGCAGCACTCCAGTCGCTTTTTAAAATAAACTAAAAATGCCGGTGTTTTTTGGAATGGCGCTGCGCTCGTTAAAATTAAAAATTAAGGCTCAGTGACAAGGCCGGCATACAATTTTTGCTAATTCGTAAAAAATCATAAAAATTTACAAAAAAATATGCAAAAAGAAAAAAAGGATTGGGTAACTGAAAATATGGTCGCGGGTAAGTGTATTACCCGCGGGTATGCGGTTGCCGATCACTGGCTTAGATCATCAACTAGACCAATTTTCATGAAACTTTCAGAAAATATACCTTTTGATGTTATAAAAAGACCCTGAAAAGTTGGTGTCTAAATATTGAACCCATTGGCCAAAATTGCATTTGTTATGGGACCTTTCATTTAAAAAAAGCTCATTTTTGTTAACGGGAACTCGAGATATTTAGCTTTTGGTATTTTGGCCAATTGCTAATTAACAAATGCATATTGAGCTAACATTTGGACAGTGCCATTTTGAAACCTATTCATTTCATGTGATAAATTCAAAAATACTTTTTAAGTTTTATAGAAACTTATTTACAAGCATTATAGTGTAAGTATTGTTAATTGAGCTAAAGAGGGATTTTTTGATTTTTTCATAAAGCTTAATTGCGAAATGCAATACCTTCCTTGTTTCTTAAAATTCCTGTTCTTTGGTATATGATAATAAAAATTACCCAATAAAATTAAATGTTTTTATTTTTTTTTTATTTCTGCAAAAAGTATCTCTAAATGGACCACCCAATATTTCATTTTTAGAGCGACCGTCTCTTCCTTTACCGTTTAGAAATACATATAACCCAAGTGTTTAATCATAACCAAGTGTTTACCTTCCCAAGTGTTTAATTGGCGAATAAGTGTTTTACTTTTAAACACTTGTGCTTAGGTTAGAATTTTTTGGTAAACACCTTATTGGTTTAATTTCTGTTAAACGCTACAAGTGTTTAAGAATAAAACACTTATTCGCCAATTAAACACTTGGGATGATCAAATTTGTAAATTTTCAGTCTGTTTTCAGTGTTATATTTTCAACGGGGAAATGCACAGAAGTCACTTTGTACATTACTAATGCAAAAGGTAACCAATTAAATGATAAATGCACTCAAAACTTAATTTAAGGTAAATTTATTACCATTCAGGTACCATTTCACTGCAAATCTCGGATTTTGAAAGTGTTTTTTCTAAAATGCTTAAAATGTCTATTGTGACGTAACCCATTTCCTTAACATTGTAGACAGTTAAAGTGTTAAAACTGTCTACAATGTTAATCAAATAAGTGAGGTTATAATAGAACAATTTAAGTGTTTTGAAATAAAATCTTTAAAATAGATGAGATTTGCAGTGTTCCCGATGGCTGGCCGGACGGTACTTGGGGACTCAAAGCGAGTTTGACCTTCTAAGTAACAAGGTTAACCAACAGGTAGTAGCATGCTTCTTTAGAAATTTGGAATATGTGATTATTTCAGTGCAGATCATCGGCAAATGTGTACTACCAGTCGATCAAGTCGTTCACGTCATGGTGCAATGTCTAGTAGTTAGCTTAGCATGAAGAATTGGAGAGTCTGCGTCAGGAGAAGTTGGTGAACCTCGCCTTTTAACTCTAAAAACCGTCCACTTAATCGGGGCGAAAAGTAGAAAAGGCAAGAAGTAAATGCAACACGATTCGTGCATCTCCAATCAATAAGTTTGACTGGGCATGATTTCATGATTTAAAATACAAGGTGTGACGTGTGTTTGTTTTATATTATCGAAACCCTAGAAGTAACGCAAAATACTGTCATCAGCAAACCATTGAAGTGGCTGAGGGATGATTGAGACTAGGTAATTTATAAAAACTAGAAAAAGACTGGATGATTGAATTTATCCCTGGGAGCACCAGACATGTTTATGTTCGACGCCATTCATACTACCTTCTTGATTCATCTGTGTGAAAGAAAACTCGCAATCTAGTTCTTGAGAAGATTAGAGTTTGATCTACTTATTTCTTTGATCCGTTAGCTGGCGGTCCGAGCGGAACGTCCTTGCGACGGATATACTGCTGTCGGTGTCGCTGGGTGTCGAACTTCATTCACGATTTGTTTCCATTCCTGACGTTTTTGGCTACGTCTCGAGCCAAGAGTCTCGTTGATTCTTTAAGTCGCCCTTAATATTCTTTAGCCAGGTTTTCTTCGAAGCCGATCGCTGAATTCTTCGGACTGTCTCGCCAGAGAACTTTACATGGCAAGGGGTTATCATCCATTCGACGAACATGTCCAAACCACCGTAGTCGATGTTTTTGCATTCTTCTTCGGTCAGTATCTGATGATCTCGTCTTTGTCTAACTGTCTCATTTCGAAAGCAATCGCGGACTGAAGGCCGTGACACAATGGCGACTTCGGCTTCGAAAGCGACGTTGAAGCGTTGAAGCGCTGAATTAAGAATCGACGCCGAAGCCGAAGCCAAGTATAACACAATAACGGCATTCGTCTTCGTCTTGCAAATCGCGGAAAATTTGTTACATTAAATAAACTTTGTTAAATTATAATAGAAAATAAACGGGAGGAAGTTATTAAATTAATGGGAGTAGCAACATATGTTTATTTAAAATTTAAAAAAAAAGGCGATTCTGGTCAAGAGAAATTTTTCTGCAAAGGAAGGAACATGGGTTCTATGAAACTACCTATCAACAAATACTTATTTTCTGGAAATATTTCAAAAAGTTTTCCATTCTGTTTTATTAAAGTATGAAATAAATATAAACTTACCCGGAATACCTAAAATTCCACTTATTTTTTTCCATACGTGGTCTTTTTTCTGATTATTTTTATAATCTTTGCACCCTTTTTTATATACATATATGTACATATGTATGTACATGGATTTTCCTTTACTAACTCGATTAATTTTTCCTCAAAATCCATGTAAAACACGTGTTAAATTTAAATTACCGGACAGCCCACTTCGATTTTCCAAATAAATTTCAACCGACGCCGCTTTGAATATCAAATATCATTTGATTGAGGCTTCGGCTTCGAAATCGAATCCGAAGCCGAAGCTCCCATTGTGTTAATAAGTATTGCAACGCTTACATTTGATTTTGACAGGCATCGGCTTCGAGATCGAAGCCGAAGCCGAAGTCGCCATTGTGTCACGGCCTTGAGACACCGAGAATCTGCCTCAAGCATCGCATATGGAAGACCTCGAGCTTGTTGACGTCCGGCTTGAGCGGTTTTCACGTTTCCGATCCATAAAGAAGAATCGGAAAGATCAACGTTCGGTAAAGGCGTACTTTATGGCAGTTTGGTCAGCAAGGCGAAGGGCCACACTCTATCAAAGGCCTTGAAGATATATAGCTACCAGATCTCACGCACCCTAGCTATGAATACTTTGGTTGAGGTGATCTGTTAGGTACACAAAAAGGTCTCAGATCTTCTCGATCTAGGTCATTACTGCTTGTTGTCTAATCTTTGTTTACATTTAATATCTTCCATAAGCTTTCTTAAGATCATGCTTGCTTCCATGGGTTTGAATATAATATGCAGAAGAAGTTGCTATTGGACGGTGTCAGCTTGTTATTTATCAAAAAGTTTTATCGAAATCCGCTCTTTTTCATCCGCTCACAAAGCCCACAGAAAAATTCTCGAAAATAAACCATAAATTG